>OX387428.1:27628872-28006081 GCA_947563755.1 Lochmaea crataegi | reverse complement strand
GGAAATAGGATTAACAGAAAGAAGTCAAAGAAGTAAACAAAGAGGAGATTAATGGGGAATAATATAACGAAATAGGCCATTAATAAGGAAAATATATGGAATCTCGGAACATGGAACATGAAAGGAAAAGAACTAGAAGAGGAGTTTGAAAGCATAGAACTGGATATTTTGGTAGTGAGAGAAACGAAAATGGAAGGGAGTAAAATAGAAAATGAGAGAGCAGAAGGCTACATTATACGGAAAGAAATATTAGAGAAAATACAAAAATGTTATTTACTCAGAAATGATTCATCTGTTAGAAATGAAGGAAGACGACGGAGATGGATGATGGTCAATTTTAAAATGGATAGTAAAATATCCATAAAAATAAAGAAAAAGTTGGTTCTACATTTACAAACAAAAATTGTAAGAACTTTGTGAATAATGTCTACCTTTTTTAATTCCGAAAAAAAAATTATTGGATATTAAACTCAAATTTTTATCAGTTAATTTCAAACATTAACGTAAAAGTTACAACAATTAAGTCAACAGGTGTTCTTCGCTGGAAATTTAACTGTATTATATATCGATTATTATATTAGTACAACATGAGTATAAGCGACGAGTGATCACTGTCAGAGTCATGTTAGTGTTGACAATTCTTTGTTAATTATTAATTATTCTGTAAAAACTCTTGCTTGTAAACTGTTTACAGTTTTTTAAATCACTCCGGTCAGCTTTTTGGTAAATGTACAAGTAATGACGTGGTAGAAGTAGGAACATTGACACCAGCTTACTATTGCATAATAATTAAAACAAGGCGTCACACAGGATATTGTATTTAATTTTTTTTTTTTCGAATCTGTTGGTTCTAGAAAAAACCGTTTTTAAGGCAACAGGGATTTTAAATAATATTTCTAGTTGACAAAACTTATTATCGAAAATTGATTTGATATTGAATAAAGTAAGAGTTGATAATTTCGGCTAGGGTCGAATTCCGCAAAACTACCTGGAACTACCCGAAAGAGGGATTATCGTATCATTAGCAAGTGGGACTAGAAGATCTCGTAATTGATCGAGAAGGACAAGGAAAATGATTGAAGAAGGTATACAGTGTTGGAAAAATGGACGCGTAAGTATTTAGAAGCTCTCGTAATTTTTCAAGAAGGGCAAGGAAAATAATTGAAGTAGGATTACAGTGTTGAAAAAATGGCCTTTAGGTTTTAGCCATATGCTAGACATACCGCGACCTTTTGCGGAACTCGACCCAGGATTATAAAAGCAGGTAGGTTTTTGCAGAATTCGTCTCAGCCCATAATTTCACCCCCTTATAACGTAACAGGAATGTTGACAAAATACCGGTGGCTAGTTATTGCGCGAGTACACGGAAATTACAAAATTTCAAGTTTTCATCTTCACTTGAATTTGAGAAAAAAATAAAACTCAATTTTACAGAGCACCTTTCCAGGGTGATAATTCGGAAGGAGGTGGGCTGAGGAAATTTTGTCATAGTAACTACCAATTTTTTTGTTGTAATCTTCATCTATGACCACATTGTAAATTCTTCTCTGTCATTCTTCTTAGTAACATCAGATACTGCTCTATTATGAGTGTCAATTTTTTTAAATACAATGAATATAACATTTAACAGTTAAATAGGGACCGTTACTTTCACTTTCAAAGCGAATATCGTTCTACAATTAATTGTTATTTTTGTTGTCAAATAAATGTTTCTGCTTTATTGTTACACCCTGTATAATTATGACTTAGACCGTTGGAAAGCATTTTCTACAGACTTTCTAACGACGTATCACAAGTAGGGGGTTGCCATTTCAATTTTTGTAGGTTGGGTAGGTGGGACATAGGGGGTTGATGGGGGTGCGTACTCTCTCATGTAATTTTAGTTCCCCCTCTCTACCCTAGGAACGGTTTGAAATTTTTTTGAAATCTCTTCTCGTTCACGTTGTACAGCCCATTGTAAGTTTTAAAATTGACACCCTGTATGTAGGTATACTAATATCATTTACTGATAACTATTATATAAATTATATTTCCAACTGTAAGGAGGGAAAAACTTGACTTGAGGAGAATGAGTGATTTGTAAAGATTGATATATTTAATTAGAATTTAACTTTTAATTACTTACTGTGTACTTACATTATATTGTTTATAATATAGATAATATAACAAATCTAAATGTTGAAAATAACTATTTACAAGACACTGGACGTGATGCCTGGATTTAATTGAACAGTCCATGTGGACATGGTCCAAGTAGGTTGAACAACCGAGATGACGTACCTGGAATTAGATAGAAAAACACTCTGAGTATTCAATTTGCCATAAATAATGATTAATTATTTAACTAACGATTAGTATAGTTGAAATCCCCAAAATTGATGAAAGTATTAATAATATACAAGGTGCATCTTATGTGTTCGAACTGTGATTATGCATATCAGTACTAAAGTGAAGTTAAAACTTCACCTGATCAAAAATAAATGCCTAATAGTAAATATTTAGGGTTATTAGGAAAGGTGCAAGGGGCGCAAACTCTCCCCAATGCATGTAAGGAATATGTGGCACAAACTCTCCACAAACAATATTATAACTACTGTAAGTGGCACAAACTCTCCAAAGTACAGCAAAATAATATTACACTGCAAGTGGCACAAACTCTCCACAGTACAGCAAAATAATAATAATACACTGCAAGTGGCACAAACTCTCCACAGTACAGCAAAATAATAATACTCTGCAAGTGGCACAAACTCTCCACACTACAGCAAAATAATAATACACTGCAAGTGGCACAAACTCTCCACAGTACAGCAAAATAATAATAATACACTGCAAGTGGCTCAAGCTCTCCACAATACAGGGGGGTGGAAGGAGATATAGGTGACGTGAGAAGTCACCCTGTATCAGGAATGGACAAACCGCAAGTGGCGCAAACTCTCCACAATACAGTATAGGTATGTGAGTTAAACTGCAAGTGGCACAAACTCTCCACAGTACAGTAGGATTGGATGAATAGGAAATGCAACAATAAATTAATGTTCTTGATAACGTTGAATATTAAAGGACTTTAAACAAAGTTATTATTAAAAATAATTAGCAAATATATATACCCTATGTGATAAAATATCTTTTAAATTCAAATATCAAATAACAGGCAAAAATGAATTACTCTGTGAGGTAGACTCACCTATTTAACTCCTGATATGCACCACAATACACACTATATTTTATATATTTAAATTTATCTGGCTCAAGTGAACACTTTAGTTATCTTCTAGCAACTAAAACCCAAATCGTTCTTAAAACCTTTCTTTCCCCTTTCGTGGCCTCGAAGGCTACGTGACATTGTGATATTTTACTTATCTATTTCAGATAATTGTCGAGAAATGCATTTCTGAAATATTAGGGTGTACCCATGATTTAATTTATTTTACTTGAAACGAAAACTATTTTAAGAATAACAGGGTGAGAAAAAAAAATTGTCTTACACAACCTCAATGTAGTTATCGTCCTCTTAATTTCAAACGCACCACAATTTTCAGCATTAAAGGACTAACTGAAACCATTTTTGTTAACTTTTTTATCGATATCTTTCACTTCACAATGTATAAAAGTTGTTCAAACTGTTCAAAGGGTTGTATGCTCTATATACTTTTATTGTCGCACCCTCATATAATATTTATTTTTTTGTTAAGGTACCTGAGAAGTTGTTTTGATAAGATATCTAATTCTGTTTTTATTAAGCAGGTATGATAAAGTTCATTCGGTTACTGGTCCTGGTTTTCTTTTTAAATACGTGTAGTTACAACGTCAATAAATATGCCCTTATTTTTGTTACTGTATAACATTGTTTACTCCGGGTCCTTTTACCTATTTACATTATCACCAGTTTATATAAAATTAGTTTTTAGAAACGTTCTGTACCTTGTGGGAATGTAAATAGAATAAATTGTTTAAGCATTATTTGTAGGGTGCAGGTAAGCATTTTAGGTATATCACCGGTTAAAAAATTGTCACTAACCAAAGTAAAGAAAAATATTATTTGAACACGAAACAAAAATTAAATATTAGAAAATTTGGTGTTTGAACAAGGTTTACCAACTAGATTACCCATTTTGAGGAAAAAGATGCTAGACAAAGTCCTTTTTGGAAAAAATTACACAATTTAATGATAAAAAGGACAAAAAATCATATATAGATAATATGATGTGACGACCCTTTTGGCATAAAATAAAATTAGAAATAAATTTCCTTGAAACTATTTTCAATAAATCATTGAACGTTAAAGAATGCATAAATAAAACCCACGAGGCCGACAGGTATCGAGAGTCAAGTTCATCACGTAAATAAACATATAACATTAAATAGTAAATATCAGCATGAACTTGAACCACAATATAAATATCATTGAAGCAGACGATAACACATTCAATTCATATTCATTCCTAATTCAGTTATAATAAATGTAATTCATTCTAATTAAGTATTAGATTATATTAAAGATATGCTATTCAGTTATACTATAATGTGTAATATTAAATATGGCAATAAACATAACTTATCCCAGTGCAAGAAGTCGTAGTTTTATTAAGGTCAGATGACCCTCCGAGTGACCTGGAAGACCACCAATTAAAGAGGCCTTTCCATAATAACATCCCAACATCACACCTCAGAAGAGCGGAAAAAAAGAAATTTTTCAACTTCATTGAGTAACTGCATTCTATTTCTGCAGATGATGAGTCTTGGGCTTACTTTACTCAAAATAAAATGTCTGATATTCTATTAGTCTTATATTCAACGAGAGCATTACCATTTTGCAGCCACTCCATATCCTGCAACTCTAATGCAAAGAGTATTTTCACATCCAGATCTCTGACTTATCTCATCCTGAGTTCGATATCTTTTCTTTCTCTTTCACTTAAATTCACGCTTCCACGTTGCTTCCACCTTTATCTTCAGCTGCTTGGGAGTCTGGAAGTTCTAAAACACTTGTAACCTGACTGACAGCCAGGCAGCTCTTGCTGCTCCAAATGATAGGCTCCAAGGAGAAATACCAGAAAGAACCAAATAAATAAGTAAGATTCGTCTGGGTGTCGGATCAAAACCATATTTATGTATATAAACGTGCTGATGAACTAGCAGGAAGAGGTTCAGGAACATAATATGTTGGACCAGAACCAGTACTTGGGACCACAAAAAAAGTGACAGCCCTTGCTGCTCCAAATAGTCAAAAGGTAACATTCAGACTGGTAGAGAAGGACCAAGAAGAGCTAGATGAGCTGGCAGAGCGCAATAAAGTAAGATTCGTCTGGGTGTCGGGTCATTACCATATTTATGGAGATAAACGTGCTGATGAATTAGAGAGAAGAAGTTCAGAAACATTATATGCTGGACCAGAACCAGTACTTGGGGCCACAAAGAAAGTGACAGCCCTTGCTGTTCCAAATAGTCACAAGGTAACATTCAGACTGGTAGAGAAGGACCAGGAAGAGCTAGATGAGCTGACAGAGCGCAATAAAGTAAGATTCGTCTGGGTGTCGGGTAATTACCATATTGCTGGAGATGAACGAGCTGATAAACTATCGAGAAGAGGTTCAGAAACATAATATGTTGGACCAGAACCAGTCCTTGGGATCACAAAGTAAGTGGCAACCCTTGCTGCTCCAAATAGTCACAAGGTAACATTCAGACTGATAAAGAAGTACAAGCAAGAGCTAGATGAGCTGACAGAGCGCAATAAAGTAAGATACGTCTGGGTGTCGGGTCATAACCATGTTTATGGAGATAAAAGTGCTGATTAATTAGCGAGAAGAAGTTCAGAAACATCATATGCTGGACCAAAACCAGTCCTTGAGACCACAAAGAAAGTGACAGCCCTTGCTGCTCAAAATAATCACAAGGTAACATTCAGACAGGTAGAGAAGTACCAGGAAGAGCTAGATGAGCTGACAGAGCGCAATAAAGTGAGATTCGTCTGGGTGTCGGGTCATAACCATATGTCTGGAGATAAATGTGCTGATGAACTAGCGAGAAGAGTTTCAGAAACATTATATGTTGGACCATAACCAGTCCTTGGGGCCACAAAGAAAGTGCAAATACAGACATTGGTACAAATCAATCTGAAACTTATGGCATACATCCAATGAATACTCGTCGGAGCGAGGGTTACCTACTGGGTGGCAGGATTGAATCTGGGAGTAGAGTACAATAAGTCAACAGGCTGCATTACGCATGGCATGAGGATGGCTCCCAAAAACAATCTCTTGTTACTATCGGTAACACAGAAGCGATGGGTACCGTTTCTTAGGTTGAACTTTCGGGACCATCCTGGACCCAACTTCATAGTGGAATAATACATACCTGTGACCTGCAGTCTTCAAAGCAGCAGTGGCCAAGATCATTTTGTTCAACATTACTTCCTTGTTGTAGGAAAATGGCATTGATCAGTAAGGGACAAAATATTAATTTTGTTTGAAGCTTGGAGTTTGTAGGATATTGCTTGGTGGACAATAGGTCAAATTGCCAAACAGAAAACTCTTAAGTTTGAGACAGAACGTATGGTTTCAGAGGGTTCGGGTTCTTCTGGTAGATACTTTTTTGGTCCAGGAAGAAAATGGGGAGGATTTCTTGCAAAATTACTTATCAAAAAATACTCTTTCACTATTTTAATTGATAATATTATACCCAATATTACATTTAACACTTTAGATATGCCACACTGTAAAAAACTAGCGATGATCAAAATTGGTCTTGGTCTTGCAGTCTCGGTCTTGGTCTTGCGAAAAAGCAAGATTATCATTAGACTAGCAAGACTAAGATTGAATATGCAAGACTGAACTAAAAATTCTCCCCATCGTCCCCTTTCTACGAAAACCTCGTAACTACATTTTTTTCGAATTGAGATTATTAGTGAAATACACTCCTCAACACTAACTAACTAACATAGTTTTGTTATTTGTTAGTTGAACCTTCATGGGAAGTAAAAACATTAAATAGTTCCATGGAGATGATTCCAAGAACTAGTTCCTTCTCGCTCCGAAAACGTTCCAGGTTCAATCCAAAAAAATAAGACGGATAAAATGACCCAGGCCAAGACTGGATACACAAGACCAAGACCAAGACCAAGACTAAATAAGCAAGACCAAAACCAGACATATTTGAGCAAGAGCAAGAGCAAGAGCAAGAGCAAGAGCAAGAGCAAGAGCAAGAGCAAGAGCAAGAGCAAGAGCAAGAGCAAGAGCAAGAGCAAGAGCAAGAGCAAGAGCAAGAGCAAGAGCAAGAGCAAGAGCAAGAGCAAGAGCAAGAGCAAGAGCAAGAGCAAGAGCAAGAGCAAGAGCAAGAGCAAGAGCAAGAGCAAGAGCAAGAGCAAGAGCAAGAGCAAGAGCAAGAGCAAGAGCAAGACCAAGACCAAGACCAAGACCAAGACCAAGACCAAGACCAAGACCAAGACCAAGACCAAGACCAAGACCAAGACCAAGACCAAGACCAAGACCAAGACCAAGACCAAGACCAAGACCAAGACCAAGACCAAGACCAAGACCAAGACCAAGACCAAGACCAAGACCAAGACCAAGACCAAGATTGTCCAAGTCTTGGTCTAGGTCTTGATTTACTCATCACTAAAGAAAACACATTCAAAATGGTGTTATCCTTTTTAAAAAAATCCCTCTCACTCTACTTTCACGTACTCTTTCTAATAACAATAAATAAATCAAATGCCAGGTAGTTGTGAGATATAGGTAAACTGTATAGAAATCAATTAAAAATGATACCTAGGTATTTAACTCGCACGGAGTACTTCAGGGCACAGCATTGGTGCCTTAGCTATTCATAATGTATTTAAATATAACGTAAGTAATAATATTATTATTTTATTTGTCCAACAAAAAACGAAAAATAACTTTGATCCTACCATTAAAACAAATTAATGTTTTCATACAACGTAGAGCTATTAAAACATTCTTATCTTAATGAAGTATCTAATAAAATTTTTTAAATGCGTAGTAGATACCTACATACGTTTAATATGGTAACTGTAAAAATTAACAAACATATAAAATGGATCATTACAACTGACATCAGTTTTCGTGTTCTAGGGAAGTCTTACCAATGAATACCTAAGTAAAGGGATGGGACCATCGTAGATGGAGCTAAGATTATATTTTGAGGTTTTCCGAGCATATGAGTAGGTACCTACATTGAAACTCAATGAAATAAAAATCATACATTTTCTATGAATTTTGTAACACTTACATTACTTATGTTAGCATACTCTACATTTGAAAGTTTACCAATTTTTTCCATATACCCTTCCCCTTCTCTACATATTAAATATCCTCATACCTACCTACTTATACACCATATCAATTTCAAAACCCAACCTTGCCCTCCTTAAGCCCCCCATTACACCTACTATCGCTCATACGACCCACACCTCTTCAGACCACGTGTATACCTGTTATATTCTGTCACCTATATTTGTTTCGTGACGCAACGCGTTTACCGGCAGCTAAAGGGTTAGATTTCTTTAGACACGCCCTTACAGCAATATGGCGAAGGTTTCGATTGGCGGAACACGAACGCCTACCTATCGCTCGACGAGTGACAGCTTACAGAAAACAACGCCTTCGTTGTTTTCTGTTCTGTGAACGATGTAGAGATGAGAGATTTTAGTTTATGTGGAACAGTGGGTTTTGGCGGGAATACCTATACCCGTATATCTGTGGTTTTTAGTGACGCAATAATTCGTAGTCACAGGTTAAAGTGGTCCGTGAATGAATGCCTAAGACAGAGTAAAACTGCACTAAGAAGTTTGACAGGTGTCATAACGGGCACTTTTAAAAGCTCAAACTAGCGGAGGGAAAATAATGTAGATTGTGGAATGGAAGAAGAACTTGCGGATTGAATAGCAACACAGAATCCTAGGGCTATACATCAAGTGGGAGTCTGTTAGGCATAGGTATGATTAATGAATTTGCGTATTTATATTTATAATCTAGGCACTGGTTCCGAAATATCAGTTCATCTGCGGAATTTCCATCTTTAGCTCGCCGAACACGTGACTTTTCACGTGTTCTCGATGTGACGTCACTACTTTTGATAAATGTTCGATAAGCATCGAAAATCATATAGTAACAACCATAGAAAAAATTGTAAACACGTCGCGGCGTTTACTGTCTGTCTGAACAGGTGGTGAAAAAGATGAATGACGCCGAGGGTTGGGGGTCGGGGAGGGGGGGTTTAGGAAAATATCGATCGGGATGTATCAATGAGTCTGTGTGTCAAATTGGGGGAGGTTTTTGAGTGATTTATACAATTTGTTTGAGGTTTAGCGGTTGATGGAACAAATCAAGGAGTGGATTTTTTTTTGTTGGGAAAAAAAATGTTGACTTTCATAAATTTGTAATAATGTGATTTTTGGTGATTATAATAACCATATTTTTTGGAAAAATTGCTTGGATTTTTTATGGATTTCGCACGATAACGAGATATTGCTAGTCTCGAAAAAACGGAGAAGAAAACATTCTAGATCTCGTATCGAGACGGTGCAGCCGGAGAGTCTTGTTTTTGGTTAAAATGTTTTCAGTAAGAAGAGGGATGAGGGAGAAGGTCCCTAACACGGAAGGGGATAAACTTGTTACTCAAAATATTATATTTATGGTTACCAATCGATTCAGAAGGAAATTTTATCTAAATAAATGAGTCTTTGACAAAATTCTAACTCTCTTTCAAAATCGCTTACGAAATATAAAATCTTAGGTTAGCCTCTGTGGAATTATCTGTTTTCTGAATTATCTTAAGGCCGAAAATAAAAGAACAGAAATTGGATTTTAATTTGAGTTAAGTTTTTTCTACGTTTCCATATTCAAAATTACTTTGTTTTGAATTAACTTCAGAAAAATTGAACACTTTTATAATAAGGATATTTGACGTGACGAGAGTAGGGATGTGAGATTAATGGAAAAGAATCGATTAAATGAAAATCGATTTTTCTTTTTTCGAAATTGATCGATTTGTCAAAAATCGATTTTAATAAAAATTAAATCGATTTCTGCGAAAAATCGATTTTTTTGTATTGTTTTAAAAAGTACATGCTTTTCATATTCCGATAATAAACCTAAGAGATTCATTAATTAACAATTTATCATATTAAAAATGAATTAAAATTATATAAAAATTGTCAAAAATTAAAAAAAAAATTGAAAAATGGTCAAAAACTGTCAAAAATGGAGAATTATTGTTAAAAATTGTCAAAATTTTGAAAAACAGTTGATAATTGTCAAAAGTTTTTGAAAAATTGTCAAAAATTTCGAAATATTGTCAAAAGTGGTCAATAATTGTCAAAAATGGTCCATAATTGTCAACACTTTGTCAATAATTATCAAAAATGGTCAATAATTTTGAAAATGGTCTAAAATTTTGAAAAATTGTCACAAATTGTCAAAAACTATCGAAAACGGTTAAAAATTGTCAATTATTGTTAAAAACTGTTAAAAATGGACAATTATTGTCAAAAATGGTTAAAAATTGTCATCATTTTGAAAAATGGTCAAAAATTATCAAACATTTGGAAAAATGGTCACTAATTTTGAAAAACAGTCAAAATGGTCAATAATTGTTAAAATTTTGAAAAATGGTCAATAAATGTCAGAATTTTGAGAAATGGTCAATAATCGTCTAAAGTGGTTACATTTTGAAAAATAGTCAATAAATAATACGAGCTGTTTCGGAAAATCGATTTACTAAAAATCAATTAATATTGCTATAAAAATCGATAACTAAAAATCGATTATAAGAAAATAATAATCGATTTATATAAAAATCGATTATTTTTTAACATCCCTAGACGAGAGTCATTCATATATTTGGGTTGTGCTCATCAGTCCACGCACTTGAACTGAATCTTTGTACCATTTCCCATGTAGACGAGAGTAAACCGAGATATAATTTTTTCCAGAACCGACCAGACCGAAGCGATTTTTTTTTAAATCTCGCTTTATCTAAACTGGTGTGAAGCAGTAATATTTATTGGGTATTAAATCTGGATAATTGGTGGATGTGATTATTTCAGGGCCCTAAACCTTATTAACTAACAGAAAAGTTGTATAGATAATCTTATGCAATACCAACAATATTAGGTACATGATAACAAGAAGTTGTCAAAACTAGCTCAATATAATAATATAAAGATGGTAGAGTTAACGCAGATATACAGTGTGGAACAGCCAAATGGAATAAATTCGATAACGAGTAAATGTTGGGAAAAACGCTTGGACACGTCGATTTGTATTTTTTAATGCGCATTATTTAAAAAAAAATTATATAGGGTGTGTCATGTGACAGTGGCCAATACCAACTTTCTTATTTTAAATGCATAGGTATTATTTATTTTTTGGATTCTTCAGAAAATCCACGGTCATGTTAATCGTCAAAATGAGAATCCTCACTGGATGAAAGAAGAACATACACAATATCCTGAAAAAATAAATATTTGGGCAGGAATTGTTGGAAATCATATCGTAGATCCCTTTTTCATTGATGGAGATAAATATTTAGAACTGCTCCAAAATAATATCGTGCCAACTTTGACAAACTAAAAGATCCGAATTATAACAACACAGAAAGTAATGGGAGCAGCAACGCTACTAGCGATAATGAAAGCAGTGATAGTTCTGAAGAAAACCCTGTTTTGAATGATGAAGTAAGTACAGTGGATAAACAAAGTGTTCGTAGACCAAGCAGGAAACGTCAGAGGAATCATGACAGCTGGAAATACCATTCTGGAAAAGAATACATTTCCAAAAATAAAACTTCCCTTAACATAACAACGGAATATTTTTAAAACATTTTGGTCGCTATCCAAGTCAATTGAACTTAAAAGGCTGTTCGAGGTTTCCAGGGTTCATTTAATTCAAATCAAAAGAAGGCGTCCAAAAACAGGAGAAAGGGAAAACCAAAAACAGTATAACAGTAATCCGCACTTTTAAAAATAATTCCAACTTTGAAGGTAATAAATCACAAATACCTGATAAGAGGGCATACTCACCTTGAAGTTGACAGCGATCATTCGCTTATAGAGAGGGTCAAAAAAAGATGCCTAATTTCCAGATTATAACGCCGTGGGATTGGCAACAACTTGTGAGACTGGCTGGATATAGCTGATTTTAAAGATTTCTTGTATTTAATTAATGGCACTAACGCACCACTTAGGTATTCAAAGAAAAAAATACGAAGACGGAAAAGAATTCAAAATTTCACAGGTGGTTCACCTGCAAGTTCGGTCTGAACAACCAGGCAAAGTTTTCTGCAATACTTCTTTTGACGAAGAAGATTTTAATGTCCTGGATTTAAATCGAAATACACGGAAGTCTTTGGTATTTCCAGACGAGATACCGGTTATTAGAAATGCACCAAAACCTATTGGGGAAAAAAGTATTAACATCTTATTTCTTTTTTCTCTTATCCTTATGCTTTCTCAGGCGTCGGATTGGAGTTCTTCCTGTACCCATTTTTCCAATCTTTTCTGTCCCTGGCCTTTATTCTTTCCTTTATTCCTTTATTCTTTCCAATTTCCTCAATCTGGTCTATCCATTTCCTCCTGGGTCTTTCTCTTTGTCTGTTTCTTAATATTCCCATTACGAGCAGAATCAACCACATTAATAATATTTTGTTTACCGGTTAATTTAAACTTAATACTCAGTTGTAAATAGTAAAGAATTCCAGCAATATAATTTATTGTTTTACCTCAGATCCCGTTAACCATAAATATTTTTTATAATTGTCAGTATTAAATGATCGATTTTGATACTTACCTGACCAACACTAATCCCTTTATATCCGGTAAAGGCCGTTTATTTTTGAAAAACACTTTTGAGTCATATGTTAATCCACTAAATGGATTTTCTAAATAGTCAGCAACTAAATCACAAAAACTCATTTTAAATTTTAAATTTACCGAACAAACTAATTCTATCCTTATTTCGCGTGGCGTCAGTTAAACAATTATTCCCGCTAATCATATGAATATAAAACAAAACAAACGCACGATTATCGGTGTCCTAACTCGTATTCCGTAGTTCGTGTGAGAAGCAAGCCTCCTGAGGGTGTTGCCATTTCCGCTATTTTTTACGGTATTAAGAAATTGGCAACTGTGTTTGAGCAGCACCTGTTAGATCGAGATTTAGAAGGAATTTAGCCTCCGGGCACTGTCAAATTTAAAAATACCTAGTGAAAACGGGGAATTAATTGTAAAATTTAAAAATTATTAGATAGACAGGAAATAAAATGAAGAATGTTCAACAAAATATTTCTGGTGCTATTTGCTGGATAAATTGGTGAGGAGGCTGAGCCTCCTTAGCCTTCTTCGAGGAGCCGCCACTGACCAACTCCAATTTTTTATAATCATTTTTAGAGGTAAACTGTACTAGTCCACTAAAGACCACTGAAGACCACTAAAACAAAAAATATAAAAAAAAGTTTTTTTGTTTTGTTTTGGAAGATGTTCATTTGTTCCAATTTTTAAGAAAAGCGAAACAATAATTAACAAATAATCGTCATTTTGATCACAAGTGAAACTTTAAACCGCTCTCCTGTAAAATTTGCTAAGTGGTGCTTAGCTCAGTATACCTCTGGGGTAGGTACATAAGTTAATTGTTCTAGTTTCGAGAACATTCTAGGATTTTCAATGTCCACTGTAGCGTTGATTATCCAGTTTGGGCCTTGGGGAATAGCATGAAACTCGATGATGAAAACGGCTTAAATTCGAAATAATGAAGCCTACATGTGTTATGGAGTACCGGTCTATTAATAACCCCTCGCCGGCCGACTTGAAAAACTGTGTAAAATGAGCACCTGCATTGCGCACAGTTATGTCAAAATACACTGCCGGAAAAAATTTAGGTCACTTTAAAGAATTCAAGAAATAGAGCATTTCCAAGAGACGTCATCCCGCGCCATGTTGTCGGCTGATCACGGACAACCTTCAGAAAGATGGATGAAAATAGCATTTTTTTTACTGATTTAAATATAAATCAAGGGCAAATCGGTTTTGGTAAATTTGTGTACACTAGTGTATATTAGTTGGATATTATAATAATTTAAAAGTGTAAAAAAGCAATTGTTGAGTTTTATCGTGTTGTATTATTCGGTTTGAGGTTATATTAGAATTTAATGTGAAGGTTGCCCAGTGACAGAAATTCGTCACTATGACGATGAGGAAAACGGTTTCAATTCGAAATAATGAAGTCTGCATTTGAATTATTTATCGCCCTCTAGTCATTGTTTTTTATACTAGGATCTACCTTCAATGCTATTTATAGTAAAATTAATACCTATTTAGAGGTACCAGCCGTTTTAGTAACTTAACGTATGCGGCTTCTTGAACCATCTGACATTAACATGAAATCAAAATTTGACGTAACTTCAAAAACGTGACATCTAATAAATTAGTTACGACGTTCATTTTTGTTGATAATTTTTTGTTTCAACCGATTTATTAATAATAAATAAGGATGGTCTTATTCTAAATGGGTATAAAATTTACTATACATGGACTCTACATTTGTGACGGTCGCTACCATTAATTTCAATTAATGCCCCGGGCGTAAAAAATGATAACTAACATTTTTGAAATTCTCAGATGTAGCTTTTCAAAAGTTTAGAAAATCATCTCTCAATAGTTCTAAGTTTTTGAAATGTATTCTAAATAGATTAGGTAACTAGCATTATATCTTAAGCATCTGATATGAAGGCTGTAAATATAGACTTTTTTGTTTCGAAAAAACTCAGTTTATTTTGAAAAAAGTGTGCAGATAACATTATTTACCTACAAAAAATATTTATTCTGAAAAACACATATCATCTTAAAACATACATATTAAACTTAAACTAACTTGTGAATGAATGTGGAAGGCTATTTTGATTGCAGGTTCGTATAAAATGGATGATGAACAGAAGGAATCCAACAGAGTCAAGACAAAACATGCTCCAGCTTTCCTTGATCTATTGGTAGCTTCGAATTGTATTTCTTTTCAAGATCTTGAACAAAAAGCTCTTTTAAATTTGTCGTTCTCCCCTTTTTTTTTAAGAAACAGAGGTAAAAGAACCGTTGTATGTATTGGACATCTCAATTTTATCAAGTTGTGTTGATGAAACTTCCATTCTTACAGCATTTCTTATGCTTGTTGATTCCGTATCAGATATTTTCAAAAAATCATTTTGAGTCATTCTGTGCACAATAAACGGTGTCTTCTTTTGTGCGGATCTTAAAACTGTTTCCCATTCTTCGGGGGTGTACAAATATTGACAGTGCGCTCTGACATTGATTTCCACACTGCAGGCAAAATCTCGGTCTGAAGGAAGCATTGTGTGGACAACTTGAGGAAATACATGTAAAGTTTCTTGAAATATCCCTTGGGCTATTAAGCGAAGCCATTCGGACACTAGAGACCAATTTTTATTTTGGCCTCCGCAATTATCTGATATGGCAATTAGCTTTGTACCTTTTATATTGTGTTGTGAAAAATGCTTCAACAAACAACTTCCAATCTCATCAGCTCCTCTACCAGCGGTTGATTCATCCCACATGTAGAAATAACCTTGGGAAGGATGCAAGCTATGAATGCTAAGATTGTAACAAAACAACTTTTTCTTGTAAAATGTTGGTCCAGTAGAAAGTTTCGGCGTTGGCAATGTCTGATGAAGATCGAATGTGATAGCATAAGTACCGTCATTTTCAGTGGCTTCTATTTTTGCCATTTTTATTGCGTCCTGACCAGGTTTTGCTTTTTAATGATGTAATTCTTCGTCAATTTTTAGTTTCTTCATAGCCTCTTGGTCTTTAATAAGTTCAGCATTTTTCAGGGAAACATTAAGTTCATCACAAACAATACAGGTATCTATTTTTGGCGGCTTGAACTTAATATTGTATTCTTCAGTAAAAATACTCCTAAATTTATCTGAGGACACATAACTTTTACCTTCATTCAGACACTCTTCCTTGTACACCTCGTAACATTTCTCTACAGTGTATTTCATCGTCATGAAGAAAACATTGGGATTGTCATTTCGTGAATATTTGGGTAGCCTTTCAATACAATTTCTAACAAATTCTATCTGGTCATCACTGTACTTCTTCTTGTGATTTAAATGAGCTCCTCTTTTATCTAATTTTGGAGTAAGCGATCCATTTTTTATTGTCTTAATAATATTTTCCACTCTTCCTCTGTTTTTCTGTAATCCATGTATAATCAAAAAGGCTTTCTTACATACTTGTACTTTTGAACTGTTTGATTTCACATAATAGTAAACAGTGTGACTTCTTCTTGAATCACAGTTTCTTGGCTTTGTACTACGTCCTTTATTTTTCACTTCTAAGCAGCCAAATATGTAGGAATTTTGAAGATTAGTTGCCCATTTCCCAGAAGTTTTTGAAGATACATCGCCTTTCATCCTCAGATAAAAGAGTAGAACATTTTTTTGCAGCCACAATCCACTCCTATAATTTTCTCTTGTTTTTCTTGTCCCTTGCCCCTATAGGTTTTGTATTTATTCCCACTGTTTCTATTCTCTTTTTCTTTAAGTTGTTCACTTCTAAGCAGCCAAATATGTAGGAATTTTGAAGATTAGTTGCCCATTTCCCAGAAGTTTTTGAAGATACATCGCCTTTCATCCTCAGATAAAAGAGTAGAACATTTTTTTGCAGCCACAATCCACTCCTATAATTTTCTCTTGTTTTTCTTGTCCCTTGCCCCTGTAGGTTTTGTATTTATTCCCACTGTTTCTATTCTCTTTTTCTTTAAGTTGTTCACTTTTGCCTGTCTTACGTTTTCTCCCTTTATGCGCCTTAGGTGTTAAATTTCCCTCTTGATTATTGACTTCTTCAGCTTCAATTGCATCATTTTCATTGTCATTGTCTGTACTTTCAGTATCGTCGATACTGCTTGACACTGAAGGTGAGTTGAGGAACTGCAGATTCAAGTTCTGTAAAAAAGAATGTCTATTAGATGATGGATTCGGCTGTTACTAGGTAAAAATTTATTTATATCAAACACTAATGAAGTATGTATCCATTTTCAATTTCAATCAAAATTTAAAATGTTTCATGTAAATAATGGTATCTTACATCACATATCATTATTTACATACTACACTTAAAAATATCAATATTTTTCGTTAACTCACCTTAAATTTACGTTTTCCATCCGAAGGATTATACTCTGGATCGTGGTCAGAGTCGTACAAGTCACTTTCGCTATTTTCAGACATATTTTCACTATGCTTTTGTGCACCAAAACTACAAGCCACACGTTTACCACTGTTTACATGAAAGAAATGTTACTTCACACAAATCAACCTCGCAAATGTGGCGCCATCTATTAAGATATTGTGAAAAATTAGAACAGATAACCGTTTACTGGTCCCACATACCATTGTTTCAACCATAATGTCAAGATGCAAAATTTTGTCAGATACCATTTTTTACACCCGAGCTCTTCAATTATTAACTCTGTATATTTTCCTAAAATTTGGAAATGCAGCTGCACTCCATATTAAAATGACTTGCCCTATTTAAAGCCTTTTTGTAACAAGGAAAAAACCAAAAGTTTTAATTATCTATCGATAGAAGATTAGTTTAAATCGAACTCAAGTTTACTACAGACGAGAAACTTGAGAATAGAGTCTTCTCTCGCGACCTTTCTTATTTAAAAAAAAAAACTCAATTATTTGCTCGTTTAAGTTTCAATAAATTATAGTCGTTTTGGATCCAAAATTTATAATAGCTTGAGCTTACACTGTTACAAATGTTGCAATTGTCAAATTGATTTTTGTCAATATTTCTCTTTAAAAATCCTCTAACAATTAATAAAAGCCAAATTAACATAACCGAGAAAAAAACAACCTTATCACCCACGTCATTATCCAAATATGTTTTCGTAGATATCTTTATGGTACAAGCTACCGTCCTACGTCGTTATTCCAACTCATGGACCACCCCCATAGAAAATTGTCCATTGTTATCGCGTGCCAGGTTCACATTTTAACAAAATGCGTGTATGCGTGTTACTTCTATTTAATATTCGATGTTAATTAACGACGGGCAGGGCTAAAATCACTTCCTAACTTTCATTTCAACTCCCAACTATTTTTTCTTTATAATTTGTAGAATACCACATCGAAAATTCTTATCGAACCCGAGATCGCCTCACTCTCTACGAAGACTGTATTTCGTCTTATCGTGTAGATCTTCGAATTAGACAAATCCAAAGTATCCAGTGGGTAGTTGGGATCCTAGAATTTGCATTTGTTGATTAGATTCATTAGTTTTAAACATTTTTTAATGGATAATCTACAAATATCTATCTTAAACACGTACTCAGACAGGTCTACAGGTATTCTCAATGGTAATTAACATGGGGATCATCGATTTATAAATTGTCAGGTTTTCGGTTGCGATTTTTGTTATTTTACATGGGAATTTCTTGATTTATGATTTAATGGTGGATTTTATGAGCATTTTATAGTACCAAAGTAATTTATAATTTATATGGCGTCATATTCTTAATGGTGTACAAATATTTGATACAAAAAAATACATGGAATCTGAAAATATTATTTTCAATATTTTGAACGATTTATATTCCTTATATTCTGACTCTCCGTTGGAAACACGAACAATTTCAATGTAAACCTTACACAAATGTTATGCAGCCTCTCCAAAAACTACACTAATAAAAATCCGCGACCAAATTTTTATTCTCTTGTCTATGTTCCATCATTTTCCTGCTCTTATTTTGGCACCCCTGTACTCCAAATCATCCTTGTATTTCTCCTACCTTGTTTTTTATCAAATTTCGTTTCCCAAATCATCCTGCTTCTCTTCTTTCTGGTACTATTTTAGTCCTTGAGTTTCTATCAACGTAATTTTAAATTTTTTTCATTTTTGTTCCATTTCTTCGCACCCGCTTCAAGGAAGTTTGAATATTCCTTTTTTTGTATTGTTTTCATTGCAATGATTTGTCTATTTTCCCCTCAGTCTCAGATTTATTGAGAAACTGGAAAAAAGGGAGCTTATAAAAAAATTTGATATAAAGATTCATTTATTATAATTAAAGTTACTTTTTGCAGTGTATAATAGTAACGATGGGAGCGTGTATGCAATGTTTGTGGTCCTTCGAGCCGGATAAATGGATGGGCCGGTGGCGGCAAAGCATTGTCGGGCCGACGATGCGGGGCCGGAACCACAGAATGGAACGAAGCCGCCGTCGGCGGTGGTGGAACAGTGAAACGGAACGGGAGCGGCGAAGGCAACGGGTCTCGGTTGCCATTCATTCTCTCACTTTAATTACTTCCAATCTTCCAGCATTCATTAATCACCGATTCGGATGCCGCCGCTCCTATGCCTTACTCCTTCTATTTCTCTCTAACGATATCTCTATCTTCGTCTTTTGGTTTGGAAACTTCGTGTTCGGCTTTTCTGATTGCGTTAATTATACTGTGTGTGCTGAAATTATAATTTCACGGATTTTTTCACAAATAATGGAATATTATTCTCATTTAATAGTTGATGGGTTTTGCTTAGAATTTTTGTGGGTAAGTGAAGAGAAAAATTATACCTGCATCTTCAACAAAACAGTCCTTTCCTCTTGCGTGCATTTTGAGCCCTCACTTTCTCTCTCCGTACATTTTATGCACCACTTGGACTTCCTCCTTTGGACTTTTTGTAAGGGCGGAGACAATTCTTAGGCTGAGATCGGGAGACTTATGGTCCCCGAACAATGTTCGAGAAGGACACACTGATATTATGATTGGTCAATACAGGGTGATTGCAAAAACAGAATTTTTATTCAGAAAAATCGAACTTTGTTCATCGGTGTTTGCCACATGCATATAAAAGCACCTACAAGCAGTAGTTGAGATGGAAATGAGACCTATTGTGATCTATTCCGACAGCTGTGGATACCAAAGTAAAAATCACATTTTGGCAAACGCTCTGTCGCTTTTTGCATCAAAATATAATGTAGTGATAGAACAAAAATACTTAGAGAAGGGTCACACTCAAACGGAGTGTGATTCTTCTCATAGTTTAATAGAAAGACATCTCAAAGGACGAGACATATTTTTACCGACTGACTTTGGATATGGAATATTTGGATCATCAATATTTTGTGGACTTCGATAATGCTAATGTCATGAGGTACAAATCTATAAGACCTGGAAAAAACAAGAATGATTTGAAAGTGGTAGATATCAGATGCATAAAATACTCTCCAAGTGGTGAAATTTTTTACAAGGCAAGTCAAAAGATGAATATTCACCACTTCCACAAAGACAAAAGCCAGTTGATGCCAATATCAATCCTGGCCCCCTTTACAAGGAAAGACTGCGACTAAAGAAGAAAAAGTGGATGCATCTACAGGAAATGAAGCCAGTTCTATCATCAGATACCCACTTTTTCTATGACAATATAAAATACGAACAAGACGATTCTATAGTGGAACAAAATTCTGAGCCAGTTTCCGAAAACAAAAAAAAAAGGAGGGACAAAAAATAAAGGAAAGAGTGAAAAACAGAAACCGAAAGCTGTACAAAAGAATAAAGCTGATAATGTCAAAAAATTAGAAAAATGCAATACCAGGAAGCTTGAAAAGTAGTTAGCAAAATGATACATTTTTTGTTTTATGATCTGTTCTAGAGTTTTCTTGTTATTATATTTTTAATATTAAATGGAGTTTTCATTTCCGTAGACTTTTCTTTTTGTTTAATTTTTCTGATGAACTTTGTTGTTGTTTGTCAAATTCTTGTTCTTCAAATTCTTTCGACAATAAGTCGTATGCCACGGTTTAACTGTATTATCGATTTAAAATGTTAAAATAAATATGGAGGATGTAGAATATTTAAGGTACTTTCCACCTTCAAGATGACACTTAAATTCAAAATGGAACATTATTTCATTCTCCTGTAAAATTACGTTTTTGGGGATACACCCTATGAGAAATAAGGTAACGATATGTAAATAATAACGAAAGGAAAAAGGACTTGGGGTATTTCTCCTGCCATGGAATGATTGGAAATGGGAAATATGTGCGCAGTTGAAAATTGTAATGGTGGCTGATAGTGCAGCTGATTTTAACCGAAGACTTTGAATTTAAGAAAACGAGGTTCTTTTCAGGTACCAAAGGAACCTAATTGAAAATTTTGGGTTAACTGTAACTCAAAAATTTGTGTAAACGCGAACTTTCAATATTGAGTAGCTCATTTTTTCCGCGTGAAACTCTATTGGGTCCTGAGTAGATGGTACTTATAAAAAAATTTAAATAAATAAATATGAAACTTTTATAGTAATTCATTGAATTTTATGATTGTAGAGCTTAATTTTAAAAATTTAATCTCAATTTGTAAGATATCGATGGAGAAAGTTTTTTTCCCGTGAAAATTTATGGGACTTAGTTTTTTAATTCGTTAATAAACAATGCAAAGTTTTAATTAGAGCTCCGTTTTCGTGAAAACCAAGTTCCCAATGGATTTTTCCTACTATCTTCTCACGCCCATTTCGAATCTCCATTCTTTACATTTCTAATTTCCTAATCTCTTGTAAATGTTTTCGTTAAAATTCCCATCTAGCCCTTAAGGTATACAGCGCCGTTGTATATAAGCGACTCCTTGCCATGAAATTTAAATTCCGAAAAGGAAGCATTTAAACCAATTATCCATTTCCATTAAAGTGCCGCGGAATATCCAGAGATTGCACTCTAAATCAAGAAGAGAAAGCTCCACTACATAAAATAAACATTTGCTACCCTTAACGTCCCGGCCCCCCTACGCTACCCCTAATTAAATAAGAAGGACTTTCTTCAAAGTTTCAACCCTTCTTCGAGCTTGTTTCTAATTAATAATGGAGATTTGCGAGCCTTGAAATAATTAGGCAAAAGCGCCATATTTTATTTTGGATTTTCGGTGTGGGATTCAGACACGCTCAGCATATGGGGAAGGGGTTGCAGACATCCAGGAGAAAAATGATAAGTGTTGGTAAATATACGTTAAATTTATACCCTACAAGATATTACGAAAATCTTATTTTCATATTACTAATGACATAACAGAAACAGTATTAATGGTAATGGAAAGCTCTGCTTAAAAATTAGATAAAAATTTAGACTCAGATATATTTAGACAAGATCTTCCTTCTACTGAGTTCCTGATGAGAGTCTCAAAGACTAATAGCTCCTTCAGACCTATTTCCCAAAGGACTTTCAGGGTATCTGCTGGCTTTAGTTTGGGTAAGTGTCCCCTTTTATCCAATAGTATTCTAGGATTTCGAATTGCTATGCAATCCACAAGTTTCTTCGTCCATACCACAGATTCTACATTCTCCTTCCTTCAGCTAACCCACAATCTCAAACATTTTCAACTACTAATTTCTACAAAAATGTCGTTCACCCTCCAAAAGTGATTTTTTTCCGACGAATAACATCTTACCCTCCAAGTATCTCCGGAAAAATAATCATTTCTCACCAAACATAACATTCCAATCAAATCGTAGTGAAGTTTTTATTGGACGTTAGTCGCAACATTTGACGAAAATAATTAGAAAACAATTAGAAGCCCCCGCGGCAGGCTCGATCCATCCATCAAACGCCCGCCGACTCCCTGGGGATACACGCGGCGGTCGAAACGTCACGGGACCCGGCCCGAGGCCTGTTTATTCCCCAGGAGGCGATGCTCTGTATTTTCCAGCCAACTCTACCTAAAAAATGAACTCCGGGGATGGTAGCTGGGGGATCGAGGGGAGAAAATGATCGAAAAATAAGGACGGTTATCTGATAATTGGTTGATAGCATAATGGTGTTAAAATTAACATTGCAAAAGTTTTCAGAAAATATTGTGACAACTTACATCAAGAAAAATGGTTAAAGCTTAAAAATTACTAGAGAAAATGCAACTGAAGATAAAACAAAAAAGAAGCCAAAGCCATTTTCTTTTCGTGAAAGAGAAGAAATAGAAAGAAGAAAATATAAACTACGATTGAATATCTGAACCTGGATACAATTGAAAAAATTAGGTCCCTTGGATAAGGAAGAAGACAAGAAAATTTGCTGCTAAAAAAGAACCAAAAAACTCTTTGAGCTGTGTTTAGTAGAGAGTATTTGGAACTTGACTATCCAGACCAGTTCAACAATGAAGCACTGCAAACACACAAGGAGGAGCAAATTACAAACACCAAGAGGAAGAGTGACAACAGCAAAGAGAATCATTAAAGGAAGGCAAGAAAGACCATTGGTGGAGAAAGTAGACAAGTGGGACTGGTTGAAGGGGAGAATAAATCTATGGAATTCATAACTTTTGGCAACCAGTAACAACCACTGTCCTATCCAGACCAGCTCAACAATGAAGCACTACAAACACACAAGCAGAAGCAAATTACAAACACCAAGAGGAGGGGTGATAACAACAAAGATGATCATTAAAGGAAGGCAAGAAAGACCATTGGTGGAGAAAGTAGACAAGTGGGACTGGTTGAAGGGGAGATTAAATCTATAGATTTCATAACTTTTGACCACCAGAATTTTCTGAGTTTTTAGACTATAGTTTGACGCTTCTTTCGTGTTAATGTTCCATTGTTCCATCGGGAGTTGGTTCTATCAAATTTCCATCTTGAGTCAAACCTAACAACCATAGTCCTTCAGAAGTAATGAAGATGTTCACCACAGGAATATCAAGGTCTAGAAGATTGTAAAACTATTAAATAAAACATAAAAGTATTTATTCCAATAAAAATTTCACCAGCTTACAAAAGAAAACTACAACGCCATTCAACAGATTCAACTAATAAAGAAATTAAGACGTTTTCTTTGCTCTCCTCCCCCAGGTGAGCAATAAACTGTGTAGTTAGCACCGGGAGCATTTTTTTCGATTTATTTCACCATTGTACTTCCCCGCATGTTTCCTTTTGTTAACGGATCACTAACAGCGAGAAATTTTTCGTATATAAAAATCTGCTAATCATCCTCTAACAAGTAAATACGATGTTTCAATTTTACAATATCCGTAAATGACTTGCTAGATTTTATTTCTAAAGATTAGCAGATAATTCGACAAATTTTACGAGTCAATTTTTGTTCATTCAACCATGGGTCTCACCACAGTTGTGCACAACCAGTGAACTATCTGTGGATTTAGTCTCCATGTGTTTCCTATCGTCCGTTTGGCAGTCATTGGGGCCATCTTCTCTTTATCGTTTTTGTCATGTAGGTGTTACTACTACTACTAACTACTACTAATTTAGTCAGGCGAGCCTTGGCCAAGGAAAACTCAAGCCAAGGTTCCGGCACTGAGGCCACTGGCGGGCCCATTCTGCCATTCCTGCTATTTATGCATCCATGAAGCCGAGTCCCTCGATGAAGGACCCAATCCTCTTCAGTGGATTCCTGCTTATGTCCCCGGGGGCCATAACAGGGACTTCGAAGATTCGCCTGCGTAGCACATCCCAATGTGGACATACGAGGAGAACATGATCCGACGTTTCATCAGCCATGCCGCAACCCATACATAGGGGACTTTCCTCCAAACCTAGGTTACAGAGGTGTTTCCTCAGACAGCAGTGCCCTGAAGGAGTCCTGCTATCTTCTTTAACCTACTCCTTGGTAGTTCTAAAAAATCATGTAGGTGTTAGTTGCAGGTTAGCTTTGCGTCCAGAATTATGCCCAGATACTTGACCTCCTGGCTAAGACACAGCTGCACGTTAAAGAGGCTTTTAGTTTTAGTCTCTCAATCTTCCTTTTTCTAGTAAAGGGAATGAGCGCAGTTTTTGCAGGGTTCACCCTTAGATTTCCCTCCTACACCAAATCTCCACCATTTCCAGAGCTTGTTGCTTCAGCTCCGTATAACATTAGGGTATTTCCCCAGTACAAGTATTGTCAGATCTTCTGCATACCCCTGGGTGTAGATCTCCTTCCTGTTCAATCCCTCCAGGAGTTCGTCTATGACAAGGTCCCACAGCAAATGTGATAGGACTCCTCCCTGTGGGCATCCCTTCATCATCGATACCTCCATGGAATCTCCAAATAGGGTTGGTGTTGCTGTCCTGTTGAAAATCATGTTTTTCATCCACTGTCGTGTGCTCCACGCCATGGAGTCAAAGGAGGTGTGGTCGAACGCTCCTTCTATATCAAGAAATGCTCCGAGAGCTATTTCTTGATTTCCTGGGGCAGCCTCAATTTTCGACACCATTTGGTGTAAGGCTGTTTCACAGGATTTACCTGATTGTTAGGCATGTTGGTTATAATGTAGTGGCCTTTCAAAGAGAAAGTTTTCCCTAACATGCCTATCAATAAGTTTCTCCATTATCTTCAGCATGAAAGAAGACATAGTTATTGGCCTGAATGACTTTGCTTGGGAATAATCCTCACCTGTTTTGGGAATAAAGACGATTCGGGCTCTTTTTCAAGCAGTTGGAATGTATCCAGTTGCTAGTGATGCTCTGAAGAGTTTACAAAGTACTGGAGATAGATGTATTTGCCCTTGCTGCAGATGCGTTGGGATTATTCCATCTGGTCCAGCAGCTTTCTATGGCTCAACCGTGTTAATAGCTCAGTTTAATTTGCACTGGGTTATTCCTTTATAAGCCGCACTCCAATCCTTTTTCCTCGCGCGAGCCATGGGAATTGGAGGTCTGACGAATGGATCCGTTCCTATTTCTACAGAGTATGGTAGATGCGCCTGCAGTAGAATCTTCAGGGTCTCGCTACCAATTTCCGTGTATGATCCGTTAGGTTTTAAAATATTGCCTATGGGATTTATAGGATCTTTGGCAAGGATTTTCTGGAGTCGAGCAGTTTCTGAAGCTGTTCCTACTTCACCACAGAATTTCCTTCAGGACTCCCTTTTTGCCTTCCTAATCTGTTTGTTGTAAGCAGACAGAGTGGAATAATATTCTTTCCCATCCTCCAGTGCCCTTTTCGCACTGTTAAACAGTTTTCTAGTTCTCAATTCTAGTTTGGTAAGCTTCTTGTTCCACCAGGTTAATTTCTTCCTAGAGGAACGAATTACCTCAGAGCAGTGTTGGTGTGAAGGCAGAAGGTATTCAAGGTCGTTCCTGTATTTCTCCCAGTTCGTACTTATCGGATCACGGTACCTCACTGCAGGTCTCTCCATTTCGGAGATTTCCATACAGATGTACCGATCCAACCACCTGACCTTCTTCCCATTCTTCCTCCCCTGTCTTGACTCGATCTTCTAACAGTATTTACTGTTGTATTTTAGTTTTTGGGCTATTTACGGCATTGTGTCCGTTCTAACTATTGCAACCTTAGGGAATTTTTCTTCCTCAATGTTTCCATGTCCTTAATACACAGATACCTTTTTTTTCTTTTCCCCTTCCCGCCAAGCAATAAGTAAAATAAAGTAACATCCTTCTGTAAAAGTTGCAGATACACTCCTCAAATTTCATAAATATTCCTATGAAGGTATTACGAAAGCGAGCATAGAACACTTTTAATTAAACTTCCTGTGTCGGAAAAAAATGGATAATCGTATTATTCTCAAAATATTTATCTATTCTATACTATTGGAATTTCTACGACGACCGCCTCCGTTCCGCCGACGAGAGTTGTAGTTCTCGTGGCAGGGACGGCGCGGTGAGGTGCGGGAACAGCGGACAGGTGTATTGTTCCTAATAGGAAGTGACACGTTCAATAAAGTATGAAAATGTATTCCATGAAATATTCATGTCTGGCAGAGTTGCCATGGATCCGTGCGCGAGCTTGTCATGTACGATTTTCCAAGTGAATGCAGCATCAACCACTTGCTACATTTGCTAACTCTTGATATTTACTTGTTCTGATGCTTTAGTTGTTCAATTTAAAAGCGACGCCGTACAGGAATGGGGCGCAGGAAAATCGAAAAATCGAAATTTGCTTGGTCGCACTTGTTCTTTGTAGATTTCGGGAAGGACAGATGACAAAAGAAGTAATTGATTATGGAAGAGTTTAGAATTTCCTTCAAATTGTTGATGTTTGACACATGCAGGACTTCTGGTATTCATATGACATCTTCTTGGGGTTTTTAGAGAAACGGACAGATGTCATAATCCGATAAATTAACTTAGTTTGAGAAAAGTGGAGATCAATACAAGACGATACTAAAGAGCAAAGGGATGAAGTAAATAACAGGAAGATCAGTGCATGAAGCAGTAAACATTATTCACTCTACCATCTAGAGGAATTTAGGAAGGGAACAAAGCTAGCGTCTGGCTGATGTGGAGCAAGGAAAGTGGGTGAAGTTAGGTGGAGTGCAGCAGAAGAGGAGAGAGCCAGCACCTGGCAGATGGTCAGTAGAGTAAAGTTTGCGGCTCGTACACATGCAGGCACTTACCATTATGGCTTGAATCAACCACCGCGTATGCTTTACAGAATAAAATGAGTGGAGCTATATTTAATGATTTTGATTATCTGGATTATGGAGACTGAATAAGCAGCACGAACGCCATTTTTGAGCAGTGTTTACAAGCTGTTCCATTTAAGGATAAAAAGAATAATCCCTATAACAATAACCAATGTGCGAAATATCTGGCAACAAGTTAAAAAAACAATTCGGGAAAACTTCCATTAAACTGTATATTAATTCCATTCCCATGAACATATGGGAAACAACATACCATAGACCTAAATTAGATAAATTTAGAATATATTGTGTAGAGAATGCAATCAATATCCCCTGAATTCGACCCTGTTCGCGATTCCACCGACACGGCGAGAAAACAACTGACAGTTATTGCATTTTCAACGTTGTTCCTCGCCCTCCTCCCGTTCTTCTTCTCAACCTTCTATGCCTGCGACCCTTTCCAGAACTGGCACGGCCGCTGCTACGATAATAGTAATCATCGTAATGGCACTGGTACAGCTCACCCCGCATCCCAACCCCCTCGAGACCCCCGAGCACCTCATTAAACGAATAATTCTGTCTTGTTTCCGAAATATCACGAATATTCCGTGAAATGGGTGACGGGTGCTATGCCATTCCTGATGTTGCTTTTTGCTGCTTAATACATGACACTTGGTTTTTGGTTTGAAGTGGATTGTTGATTTATTCAAGAAGCTAATTTTTTATTTTGCACTTTAGGTCAAAAGGTAATAATAATAATATATAACAAAAGCATCCTCTTTCATTAACAATTACTCTTTATAATACCATCGACTGAAAATAAGAGTTTGTCGATAAATAAGAACAATTTTTATTACAAATTGTTATTAATGGAATAACTGTTATTGCCTCCTATTAGAACCCGCTCCCGTCAGGAGCGATGCATTCTGAGAAAAGCTTCCCATCTTATAGCAATGAGTCCACGATAATATCTTCATGGTCAGTCCATCGCCCTTTCATGGAAAGTTTTTGCAATCCTTTTCGTCTTTAAGAGTAGTGCTGAGCACTTTTGTACTACTGGTCTAGCACTCGTATTGTGTGTGTATGTCGCAGCCTCTAGAAGAGGCCAATCATTGGCTGGCGCCCTGCGACTGAAGTTGACCTTGAAGAGCGGCTTCACCTGCTAAAGCTGACCTAACTTGATTTCCTGTCGGTCGTTTTAGGGATGAGCAGGGCCTCTTGTATGTGGTTCATCTTCTAGTTGTTTTTAGTTCTCTTCTGTGACTTGCCTTAGTTGTTTACTTCGTCGTCTTGGTTTTTAGTCCAGTTCTCGATACAGCTGATCGTTCCTTACGTACAGTAGAGCGTTAGCTGCTTGTTTCAGGCTGATGTTCTGCTGTGGTTGGATCTTCTTGCGATAACAGTTTACTGCTTGTCCCCAGGTCGTGGATGCGTACATCAGGATTTTATTAAGCTTCTTCGATTTATAGTTTCCCATGCCACCTGCCTGGACCATGAGCTCTGCGCTTGCTCTTCTACAAAAGGATCCCCATAAATTTTCTAAACATGCTTGAGCTTTTGGTATTCTGCATGAATTTTGAGCTGCTCCTAATAGTACATTTTATTATAATTTTTGTAGACTAGTTTTGTCTTGACTTCGAGATATTCATATATTAAAAGTTAATCAAGTATATAGAAATCGATTCCTCAAATTCTCTATATGGATGAAGCCACTGATCAAAACGATCACATTTCTTTTTTTTTGGGCTAATTGTTCGGGATTGCTTTCGGTATTGTTTTCAACTGTTTGTTTCCATGATGAACGTTTTGTTGTTTGCTTGTTGTCGTTCGCTTACATCTGGGATTTAAATTAGTGCCTTTTGTTTGATTTCAATCAGACTGATAGCTGGTGAACATATTTCCCGTCACGAGTAGTATTCGTTAAATTCTGACGGTATCAAAAGTATGTACCTTTTACGGTTCAAACGCTCCATGGGGATTTGGTAATGTTCCTGACAAGAAAAGAGTTGAATAAAAAAGGTTCTACCGTCCAGTAGCGCCACTAGATTAGATTTTCCATAATCCAAATCCAAACTCTTCTAAAGTGAGTTTTTGGACGATATTTATGACAACGAGGTTTAATTCTTCTTCGTTTACAACCATTTTCTGAGTAGTGCCCCCAAGTGACTGTAAGACACTAGATTTAACCTTGTGCTGCTCTATGAGCTCTGATGGCGTTAAGTTTCACTACCAAAGATCTTCCATAAGCATCAGTTGTACCAGGATTGTTATGGTTACCCCACCTCTCCTAAACTTATTAAATAAATGATAATAATAGGTATAAAAGGAGTGAACATACAAATAATAATGTTTATATAATAAATACAGTCTCCTCCCGGTGAATTTTTTTTTGAAACTTTTCGCTTCGCTTCCCAATCTTTTCCCTACACTTTCTTTCCGCGAAATGATTTATCCCAGCGTCCCTAACGTACAAGCAAAATCCCATTTCCGGACCCGGAATAAAATAAAAAATATACAGCGAGAGACTAATCTCCGGAAGAACACCTTAATTCCAGTCCGGGCTTCTTCAGAATCCTTCCTGATATGTGGATGTCGCGAGGGTGTTACGAAGCCCGTGAGGAAATTCTACACGATTCTCAGGGGCGCTACGCTACAAATTCCTTTTTAAAAATTGTATATTTTTGGGAATAATATACGAAGATTATTCTAGAAGTAAAAAACGAAAAGTATTTTGTGTGATTTTTTCCCGTAATTTCCAGAGTTTCTGTTATACTATTTAAGAGGTGGGGCAGTATTTATAGAATGCTTAGTAGTATTCTATACAAAGTTTTAACATTTATTATACAGAGTGAGTTTTAAGTTTGCAACGATTTAATTATCTCACAAAGACGCCCTGATCAAGAGTTCTGACTGTCCTAGTCTAATATTAAGAGGACGCGCCCCCGCCAGGTGTGTTACGGTCGGCCCAAAAATTAGTACAGTTTGACTTTGTTTACCAGTGTGAAAATTTTAACATGGTTCATACTACCTATAAAAGTTTTCGGATCGATCTGATTCATCAGATTCTTCGTCACTATCAATATTGTACGAGTCATTATTGTCCTCGCCTCTTCCTCTTCCTCTTCCTCTTCCTCTTCCTCTTCCTCTTCCTCTTCCTCTTCCTCTTCCTCTTCCTCTTCCTCTTCCTCTTCCTCTTCCTCTTCCTCTTCCTCTTCCTCTTCCTCTTCCTCTTCCTCTTCCTCTTCCTCTTCCTCTTCCTCTTCCTCTTCCTCTTCCTCTTCCTCTTCCTCTTCCTCTTCCTCTTCCTCTTCCTCTTCCTCTTCCTCTTCCTCTTCCTCTTCCTCTTCCTCTTCCTCTTCCTCTTCCTCTTCCTCTTCCTCTTCCTCTTCCTCTTCCTCTTCCTCTTCCTCTTCCTCTTCCTCTTCCTCTTCCTCTTCCTCTTCCTCTTCCTCTTCCTCTTCCTCTTCCTCTTCCTCTTCCTCTTCCTCTTCCTCTTCCTCTTCCTCTTCCTCTTCCTCTTCCTCTTCCTCTTCCTCTTCCTCTTCCTCTTCCTCTTCCTCTTCCTCTTCCTCTTCCTCTTCCTCTTCCTCTTCCCCTTCCCCTTCCCCTTCCCCTTCCCCTTCCCCTTCCTCTTCCTCTTCCTCTTCCTCTTCCTCTTCCTCTTCCTCTTCCTCTTCCTCTTCCTCTTCCTCTTCCTCTTCCTCTTCCTCTTCCTCTTCCTCTTCCTCTTCCTCTTCCTCTTCCTCTTCCTCTTCCTCTTCCTCTTCCTCTTCCTCTTCCTCTTCCTCTTCCTCTTCCTCTTCCTCTTCCTCTTCCTCTTCCTCTTCCTCTTCCTCTTCCTCTTCCTCTTCCTCTTCCTCTTCCTCTTCCTCTTCCTCTTCCTCTTCCTCTTCCTCTTCCTCTTCCTCTTCCTCTTCCTCTTCCTCTTCCTCTTCCTCTTCCTCTTCCTCTTCCTCTTCCTCTTCCTCTTCCTCTTCCTCTTCCTCTTCCTCTTCCTCTTCCTCTTCCTCTTCCTCTTCCTCTTCCTCTTCCTCTTCCTCTTCCTCTTCCTCTTCCTCTTCCTCTTCCTCTTCCTCTTCCTCTTCCTCTTCCTCTTCCTCTTCCTCTTCCTCTTCCTCTTCCTCTTCCTCTTCCTCTTCCTCTTCCTCTTCCTCTTCCTCTTCCTCTTCCTCTTCCTCTTCCTCTTCCTCTTCCTCTTCCTCTTCCTCTTCCTCTTCCTCTTCCTCTTCCTCTTCCTCTTCCTCTTCCTCTTCCTCTTCCTCTTCCTCTTCCTCTTCCTCTTCCTCTTCCTCTTCCTCTTCCTCTTCCTCTTCCTCTTCCTCTTCCTCTTCCTCTTCCTCTTCCTCTTCCTCTTCCTCTTCCTCTTCCTCTTCCTCTTGTATTACTCTTCTCTCCACTATTCTCGCTAGCTTTTCTCGCTCTTTTTTAGCCTTCTGTACTGTTCACATGACCATATTTCCCATGCTTCCTTCCTCTCTTCGTATCAAGTTTTGGTGCAGCTACTGGCATCGGCGATACCTCTTGTATAGTAAGCTTAAGTTTTTCTATTAATGCAGGACTTGTTGCTTTCGACGTAGAAGGACTAAATGCTAAACGAATAATATTTTGCTTTTTTTATTTCTCCTATAATCGAAAGTCAGCTAGAAGTAAAATAAATTCATCGTTTATAGAGGATGACGAGTAAGATGGAGACAAAACGAACAAAACTCAAAGAGGACTGGGGAGTATACCAAGCCAACCTCAAAGAGTTAAAAAAAGTCTGCAGACAAAAACAAAGAGCAGTCTGGAGAGCCTACTGTGAGGCAGTCGAAGACTTCCCACAAGTTTCTAAGCTACAGAAGGCACTCTCAAACGACCACCATAAGTGTATCGGCATCCTGACCAAAGCCGCCAACCTCCAGAGAGCGCTGAGATTCTTAAGGAAACTCACTTCCCAGGATCTGTCTCTCCTGGAACGACGAACTGGGTGGAAGTACCAACAACACCCTCACAATGCGACTGGATGTTTGCTGGTGCAGTCATTGATGAGGACAAGATAAGGTGGACCATTTCGGGCTTCTCCCCTTTCAAGTCACCAGGACCTGACGGTATAAGACCAGCCCTACTTCAGTGGGGAATGGATATCCTTATGCCGCACCTGGTTGGAACATACAGAGCCTCTTTAGCTCTGAGGTATATTCCCAGAAAGTGGAGAGAAGTACGAGTGGTATTTATACCAAAACCAGGAAGGATGGATTACACCTTACCAAAAGCGTTCCGACCTATTAGCCTCACATCGTTCTTTTTTTTTTAAAGATGGAGAACCTCTGCCTTTTTGTCCAAATCTCACCAAATGTTGCCAGGGAATGATCAAATTTAGATATAAGCTCAATACTGCCAAGAAAATTTCGTTTTAGTGCAGATTCAATAATTTCATTTTGACCGTTCAACGGCTTCAACGATTTTTATGAGTTTTGGTTTATAATTTGGCCGATCTTATGATAGAATTTACATTGTTGTCAGATATTTCGTTTTTCTGGAAATATAATGAAATTTGTTATTTCAAATATATTTTTTATTTTTGAAATCCTTAAGAAATACTGAATATTTTTCATGTAATAATTAAATTTGAGGCGTTCCATACTTAAAACTCACTTTGAATATTGAATAAATAAAATTTTTATTTATTTTGCTGTGTATTTTGACACTGTATTTATTTGCTAATTTTTTCATCCTTGTAATCACTTCTTTGATATTTTTTCATCCCTTTATATTTTTTCGTTTCCAAATTCTTCTATTTAGTCAACAAAATGAAGACAATCAAAAGCAGAGCTCCAAAAAATGATTATTCAATCAAAACTTAAGCTGTATTGTTAAAGTAAAATACATAATAACTAAACTCAAACTTTGGTAGTTACATACAAGGTCTGTCGCTTTCAAAAAGTCCTACTCCAAGAATACTCTTTTGCGATTGAGGAAATTTACGGTGACAAATACCCACATATTATGCCGCAGGAGGCCGTGGTGTCACGCAGCGGATCGCACCAGGCCTTGGACGGAGATCTCCGGGTGACAGCTTTTGTTTCTTTTTGCTCTTTTACGCTCTCTCGGGTTGTTGGAATCAGTATGGATGAATTACACTGAGAAAACAATTTCTAAACGTTCTTTTTTTAAAGTTAATACTTGACGTAAACCATAAAAATCTTGCAGTATTTATCCAAAGAACACTTTTCTTGTTACTGAAAGTAGAATCTATGTATGCAACGCCATCTAAAAAGAAACTGTCTCATAATTAGAAAAACAAATATGTCTACATCGACAAACATCGCAATTAAAGGAAAAAACTAAATTTAGAAAGATCCAGAAAAGCATTTTAAAATGTTAAAAGTAAGCGAATCTTTTCATTAAAAGATTTCCTAGTAGAAATGTCACATTTTTCCCTGAGAAAGACTCTCGGTGACATTCATAATGAATTAATTGAATTTCACAAATGTACAACAAATTGTCATCCATTTTTTATCCAAATTTTTCATTGTATAGGAGTTTAGTTTTACTTTTTTTCTCAGTGTCTGTGTTAAAAGGAGGGATAAGAAGATAGAAGGAGAGATCGTAAAATCGTGAGGGATAAGACATGTCACACCGCCGGAAATTTAGGTGTTGTGTAAAAAACGCTGTTGGAACTAAAAATCGTAAAATTAGTGAAAAAGCGTACTTAAAGATAGTAAAAAATGATACTATTAAATTATTGAAGATTTATGAGTATTGTTCAAACACAAAATTAACAAAAAATGGAGATCTCCTCCACAATCATCCGATTTGAAGCCAACAGATACACTGGAGACGCCAGGAAGGTTTTTATTGAATTTAGTAAAGCGTTGTCTGCAGGTATTGTTTTGTTTAAGTTTTTAACATTCACTTGTATTTTCATGTTGTCAAATAAGACAGTTATATAGTTGTCATTTTTACATTGAAAGATCATTCCAGTACCAGTTTTTCATTTTCATATAATCACAATAATTCAAAAGGTTATGGGCCCAGATTACGTGAAATTGTAAAGGAAGATTAACTGCAGTAAATATCGTTATTTATTTTGTGCAAGAATTATTTGTGAACTCAAAAAAAGAAAATTGGAAAGCAATTTATTTTTGAAGTTTTGAAGCCGATAATTATTAAAAGACAAAATAAATGGAAGGCGATCGCGTTAATATTGAAAAGCTGGAAAGCGGCAGCAACTGGCTAACATGGAAGTTTCAAATGCGTCAGATTTTAGAAGCTAACGATCTTTTTGACTACGTCGATGGAACAAACGTCAAACCGACATCTGAATGTACAAATTATGCGAAGGAAATTGTGACTTGGAAGAAGGCGGATGCTATGGCCAGACGAGCAATTTCCACGACTTGTATGAAACAGGCATTACTGCAGATTATGAATTGTGAAACAGCTCAAGAGATGTGGGAGACGCTCAAAAGTACGTATGAGCAAACATCAAAGGCAAATATTTTATTTTTACAACAAAAATATTATGGCTACACAAAACAACCGGAAGATGACATTGCGACATTTTTATCAAAATTAATGGAAATAGTGCAGCAATTACGTGATCAAAAAGAAATTATTTCTGAGTCCATGGTAATTTCGAAGATTTTAATGTCACTACCGTCCGAGTTTAATCATTTCCATAGTGCATGGGAATCTGCAAACGCAGATAGTCAAACTTTGGCAAATTTGCGGGCTCGTTTGATGGCAGAAGAACTTCGTTTGAAGTCGCAGGGTCAAGTTCAAGAAGTAGAGGCGCTAATGGCTAAGAGAATCTTCTCGAAGAAACAAATCAATAATTACAAGAAAAGAAATTCATCGAATAATAACAAAGCGACAGATAAAAATGACAAACCGAAAGGCAAATGCTTCAAATGTGGAAAAAAGGGCCACTGGAAAAGGGAATGCTCGGAAAAGAAGACTAACTTCAACGGGAGAAAAGAAGAAAATTCAAATGATGCTTTTATTTGTTACAAAACAACAAATAGAGACCAAGATACTTGGATTTTGGACTCAGGTGCAACTGATCACATGAGTCATCGCCGAGAATGGTTCGAAAACTATACGGAAATAGCTGAACCAATTACAGTTGGTAATGGTGACAAGATAATGGCTCTGGGCAAAGGCGATATCAACATTTTTGCTTTTAATGGAGATGAATGGATTCGCAAACGAGTCATGGGAGTCTTGTTCGTGCCGGAACTTAAGAAAAATTTGTTTTCGTCGGGAAAGGTGTTAGATCGCGGGCATCAATTGAACATGAACAACGAAGGTTGCAAATTGCTGAAAGATGGAAACATTGTTGCAGTGGGAGTTCGCAGAAAAAGTTTGTTCCAAATGTTGTTCAGAACAATACAACCATCAAAGATTGAAACTACAGCGAGTGTAGCAATCAAAAACGCTACATTTCGTTCATGGCACGAACGTCTAGGACATCAGAATTCGACACATGTGAAGAAGTTTCTACTAAGTCGGGGTATAGATTTCATTGATGAGGAATTTGCATGTGAAGCTTGTGTCTATGGAAAGCATCATCGAAGCAGTTTCAAGAGTCGCGAAGAAAAGTCAAAGATGTGTGGCGAAATCATTCATACTGACGTGTGTGGTCCGTTTCAGACGAATTCAATTGGTGGATCCAGATATTTTTTGTTGCTCAAAGATTATTATTCTCATTTTCGTTTCGTATATTTCATGAAACAAAAATCAGAAGTAGCGAGTATTATCGAAAAATGTGTTAAACTGATTCAGAAGAAGCATGGCAGTGTTCGCAATATCAGATCTGACAACGGCACAGAGTTTGTCAATGAAAAGCTGAAAGTTTTCTTTGAAGCAGCTGGAATTCATCATCAACGAACTGTGCCATATACACCAGAGCAGAATGGTTGTGCAGAAAGGGAAATACGAACTATCGTTGAATCAGCAAGGACAATGCTTGAGGCAAAGAAGATTGATAGGAAATTCTGGGCGGAAGCAGTAAATACAGCAGTTCATGTGCTAAATCAAACTGGAACAAGCACAGTTGACAACAAATCACCGTATGAATTATGGCATAACAAGGAGGCGAAGCTAGACCATTTACGGATTTTTGGTTCGGAAGTATTTATTCACATTCCAGAAGAAAAACGTCAGAAGCTCGACGCGAAGGCAGAAAAATGTATGTTTGTTGGTTATGACAATAATTCAAAGGGATATCGAGTTTGGAATTCGAAAACTAGTAAAATCGAGATCTCACGAGACGTCGTTTTTTTGTTAGAAAATTCAATGGGAACACTCGATATTTGTGTTGAAGAAAATGCTAGTGTAGTCAGTAAGAATGAAAATAACGAAAACGAAGACAATTATGGTATTGACAAAGGTGCAGAAAATGAAAAAGACGAAGATAAGGACACAAATGAATGTGCGTCACTAGATCAACAGAAAAATCGTGGTATGACCTGCGATCTTGATAGCAGAAATATTGTCAATAGGCGTCTGCGTGATCGTAGCACATTAACACATCTGGTAACTGGTGAACATTCTGCAATGATGGCAGTCAGTGATGAGCCAAGAACGTATGAGCAGGCAATTCAGTCGATTGATTACAAGCAGTGGGAGCGAGCAATGGATGAAGAGTACGATTCACTTATGAAAAATCATACTTGGATTTTGGTCGATGCGCCAGTTGATCAAAAAGTGATTGACAATCGCTGGGTCTACAAGGTCAAAGAAAATCCGGATGGGAGTGTTAATCGGTATAAGGCACGATTGGTAGTACGAGGCTTTACACAAGAGTACGGAATCGATTACCAGGAAACATTTAGTCCAGTGGTGAAGTTTACATCAATCAGAGCGATCCTAGCATTGGCTGCGGCAAAGCGTATGACACTAAAACAGTTTGATGTGAAAACGGCTTTTCTAAATGGCGATTTAGAAGAAAATGTTTATATGAGCCAGCCACTTGGATATAATGACAACAGTGGCCGAGTGTTTAAACTATACAAAAGTTTATATGGTTTGAAGCAGGCTTCGCGCTGTTGGAATAAGAAGCTTACTTCTTTCCTTAACAGTTTTGGTTTCAAAGAGAGTGGATCCGATCCATGCGTTTTTGTTAGCAACGGAAAAGATGGAATGTTAATTTTGGCAATTTACGTTGACGATGGATTGATTGCAGCAAAAGAACAAGAAGCCATTAAGCCGGTCATTAGACACTTACAGAGAGAATTTGAGATCAAAATTTTTGAGCTGAAATGTTTTTTGGGACTCGAAATTGATCAGCTTTTGGATGGATCGATTCATGTTCATCAACAAGGATATGCAAGAAAGGTTCTTGATCGTTTTGATATGACATATTGTAAGACAGTGACAACTCCATTAGCTCGTTCACAAAACCACGGAGATTTTGAAGCTGATAAAAAAATCGTTTTTCCTTATCGAGAGGCAGTCGGGAGCTTGATGTATCTGGCCGTTGCAACCAGACCAGATATTAGTTTCGCAGTTGGAAGTGTCAGTCGATATTTGGAAAAACCAGCTACTGCACATGTGAATGCAGTAAAACACATTATGAAATATATCAAAGGTACGATGAACAAAGGAATACGTTTCGTAAGCGGAAACAATTTAGACTTTTGCGGGTATAGTGATGCCGACTATGCTGGAGACACGCAAACACGAAGATCAACATCAGGTTATGTTTTCATGCTTGGAGGAAGTGTAATTAGCTGGGGATCAGAACGACAAAAATCCGTCGCACTATCCACAACAGAATCCGAGTATGTGGCAGCGTCACAAGCTATAAAAGAACTTGTCTGGTTGAAGAATCTCTTATGTGATCTTCGACAAGTTAAATTGGATGTACCAGTTTTATTTATGGATAATCAAAGCGCAATACGACTTGTGAAGAATCCAGAGTTTCATAAGAGAACTAAGCATATTGACGTACGTTACCATTTTATCCGAGAGAAATTCAAAGATGAATTTTTTGAATTACAATATGTTCAAACAGATGACCAGGCAGCCGATATCATGACAAAGGCATTATCAAAATTGAAACATCAACATTTTTGTCAAATGTTGAATGTATTGTCAAAGTGAATGTTGACATTGACTTGTAACAAAAAGTGGGAGTATTGAATTTAGTAAAGCGTTGTCTGCAGGTATTGTTTTGTTTAAGTTTGTAACATTCACTTGTATTTTCATGTTGTCAAATAAGACAGTTATATAGTTGTCATTTTTACATTAAAAGATCATTCCAGTACCAGTTTTTCATTTTCATATAATCACAATAATTCAAAAGTTTTAAAGCAATATAACTTTTTAAACTGTCAGATTTTGACATATGTGAAAAAAAATGAAATCCATAATGTTATTATGACACGTCGGGATATAAAAAATATGTTGACGTGTAGATTTATGACAAATGTATTGATAGTCCAGTAATTGAAGGTTGAAAAGTAGGCAAAGTGTACAAAAATCCTGCCCTGAAGGGTAAGGTTTGTCTAGTAATTGAACATCCAGAAATTTCACACACCTCATCGCCATTTTGGGGGGGTATTCCCGGCCCCAAAGTTCCAAAAATTGGTTTTTCGCCAATATCTCCTAAAATATGGCATTTAGAGAATTTTTATAAAGGGGAAAATGAAGATCAGGATGGACCCCCAGAAAGTATTGGAGCGGGAAATAGCTCGGGATAGATGACGGTTAAAGAATTCCTCATCTTTATGGACCATTTTATAAAACACACAAAGCCCAATCCCGAGGACCCAGTATTGTTATTACTGGATAACCATCAATCACATGTTGACATTGATGTTGTTGAAAAGGCAAAGGCCAATTCGGTTATAATGTTGTCTTTCCCCCCACATTGTACCCATAATTTGCAAACACTAAACGTTGGCGTTAATGGACCGTTTAAAACGTATTGTGCCAAAGCTCAAGAAAACTGGCTATGTAATAAGGCAAGACAATTTATGAGATACCTGGAATTGTAAAACATGCATGTCCTCTAGCAGCGACCCCAAATAACATTATGAACGCATTCAAAAAAGCAGGCATAAGTCCATACAACCCTGAAATATTTACAGATTAAGATTTTGCTCCGTCTTTCGTTACAGATCGAACTATTCCCGACACTAATATTTCAAATATGGAATCACAGCTCCAAGAAATAGCAGACCCTGAAGAGCCTCAGGTGGATCATAATACGGAAGCCATCCCAGGTAGCGAACCACTTCCAGCAGCAACAGGATCAGCAACCAACGAACCTCAACCAGGATCCTCGAATATTGCTAATTTGCCATTTATCATTCAAGCCACAACTAGCACATTTTCCTGTTAAACTGTTAGCTGTTAAACCCTTACCTAAGCACCACCGAGATCATCCGTACCGAATAAGCGACGAATAAGAAAATCAGCAATACTGACAGATGCGCCTGAAAAGAACGCTGTTGCTGAAGAAAAAGCAAGAAGAGGAAAGAGCAATAGTAAAATAAAGGAGAAGAAAATTGGAAAAAGAGTCGCAAAGAAAAAGGCAACCGGTGGAAACAATCGAAATTGTTAAGTAAATAAAGCAAATGGTAAATAAAATGCGAAACGGAAAGTCCTGCAAGAAGATGATCATGGAAGTGATAGGGAAGAAGACAGCTTGGAATGGTATTGTTTAATATGTTGCGATGCGACTCATATTCTAATTCACAACCAGGTGAACAATGGATTGAATGCGTCATGAGTAAGAATTGGGCTCATTCAAAATGCCTGAAATCTAAAGATGTTCATTTCTATGTTCATCCGAATTGTAATTCTGACGACGAATCCTCTAAATAATTATTTTTTAAGTTCTGCGAGACTGAAATAAAACTATAACTTAAGTAAACCTTTAATTAGATTATTGATTTCAGTAAAGTGAATGCTATGAGACTGGATAAAGAAACTTTACTTCGAAATGTTAAAATTTGTTGATTTTTCTTTTTGTCTTAATTAAAATAAATAGTTTTGTTTTTTTGACCAACAAGCGTTAGTCAAAGTTGATTAATATTATAGATGTTTATTAATCATAAGCCCTAATTAATAGGTTGTATTACATTATTAGTAATAATGCTTGCTACTATTTTGTTTATAGATTTGTTTTATTTGTCAAAAACATTAAAATTTCGTACTTTACTTTATTCATATTATAAATGGAACTTTCATAAATATTCAGTAAATGCGCCTTATTTATTTTATACATACCTTTCCAACTAATATTACCTTATTGGAGTTGACAGCGGACAACTTACCGCAACTGAGCCCCTTTGTGGGACGAGTTGTTCCTCGTCGACTTGCTACAGAAAAAATATGCTGAGCCAAAATATATTATTATTTCAATAAATTTGAAACTAGGATAAAATCTGCATATATTTATACAGGAATCATGGATTATAATATTTATATTATTATTACATTCATATTGCATCCTACTCAAAAATCGGAACTTCGAACCCCGGCCTCCCCTACTGGACTATTGAATACTCACGAAATTATGTTTCTATACACTTTTTCTATTATCTATAACCTTATTTCTCAGCTCGAGTTAATATTTAGCAATGAAACAATCAAATCAACTATTCTTTTCTACACCAACTACCTACTGCTCTCCATGAGATAGATGGCCATCTAAAACCCCGGATAATTAAAGGGCAATATATAATCCGTGGCTCAAGGGCAGAAAGGGATTCCGCTTGGACCTGCTGAGTAATTTATTGAGGCACATATATCAAGCATCAGTGCGTAAATCGAGGAAACTGAACTTTTCATTATCACGTATAAAGTAAATAAATTGAATTTTATATAAATAACTAGTTCTAGAGAAGAAATCATCGTACATATTTTACTTCGGGATCTCAGCCATAAAATAATCGTAAACCATAGGCGTTGCATTTCTGACCGAAATGTAAAACGGAAATTCAATGATACTTATTACGAACTTTTCTACTGTAAACACGGATTTACTAAAAGAAAATCCCTCTTTATAGATAAAGTGTAGATTGTGTGTTGGAGAAGAAATTATTTAGGGGCGATCAGGAAGTATCGATCTGAAGGGAGGGCAATTTAGTTTTTGGACGAAACACGGTTGAACGGCATTAACATAAAAACTTCCCTTTCCAAAGGCCGTATGTTAATTATTACCCATATTGGAAATGGGCAGGGTTTGGTCGATGATGGTTTGCTGCAATTCGTCTCGAAATCGACAAAATATTACCACGAGGAGATGAATGCGAATATGGTTGAGGGCTACTTTTCGCAAATGATAAGATAAATATGAGCCTCTCCACTAGGACGTTTGCAGATCTATTGTGTGTGCCCTCATGTTATGCTATAGTTTCTTGTCTATACCCGTCCTTATTACTAGACTTCGAATGCCAAACCTCAGGTCCTGTGGTTTTTTCTCCCCCATCGTCGAAAACGTCAGCCTAGGCAAGCCTTCGCAGTAGCATAGTATGTGTGCTGAGGCTTCCTCATCTTCTTGGCAAAACCTACATATGGTTGTGTCTGCCAATCCGATGCTATTCATGTGTTTGTTAAGACTACACTGCCCCGTCAGGAGCCCAACCAGGATCCTGATTGTTCTCCTATTCTGGCTCAGTAGGTACTCCGTGAATTTTGGCGAGGGGTAGTTAATGAACTCTTTGTCCTGCCTTATTCTTGGCGCCTTGTTCCACCATTTTGGAGTCTGATTTTTAATCCAAGTACTGGCTAATTTATTTTGCAGAGCTTTCGCTATGCCACAGAAATGTTCTGGACCAATGGGAGGGTTTCTATAGGACCCGAAAATTTATCTGATTTGGATACCGATGATGACTGTGAAATGGACATTTAATACCATACGGCTTTTGACTATATATGACCAGATAACTAGCACTATATTTAAAACACACATTGAGGTAAGTACTATATTCTTATAATTATTGCTTGTTATACACAATAATTATTTAATTATTAGTATTTTACAACTCTATATCTTTTGGGGCAGCTCTTTCGAAGATTAAAGAAATAGACAAATGAATTTATGTTGAATTTTGATAAACTTTATTTGAACAAATTTAAATTTATTTTATTTATTGAACAAAAGATATTTGTTTAATTGTTTGTCAAATATTAAAAAGAAACAACTATTATTATTTATATTAATATTCAAATACTAACAATTCTTGTATCTCCTTGTCTTCTTTCGATTTCGTTCTTTAATTTCAAAGTTTCCTCTTTATGTTCTTCTTTTAAAATTTTCAAATTTTCTTCCATCTCCTTTAATTTTTTCTTCGCTTCTTCCTTTTCCATTTGACTAATTTGTGAATTTAAATCCATTCCCTTACATATTCTTTCTTATAAGTGTTTCATCTCTTGCTGATGTTCCTGTATCTTTTCTTCACTTTTCTGTATTCTTGTATTTGCTTTGTCCAATTTTGTAACTATTTCTTGTGCCATCCTATCAGCTTGTTGTGTTATTTCCTCTAATCTATTTTCTATATTATATAGTATCTATTATTTATTCTCTCTCTCCAAATCTTTCTTCAATTCTTCATGTTTGTTCAACAATTCTGTCTTTATATTCCTTTCCATTTCTTCTACTCCTTTTTTCACATCTTTTATATGTTTATTCACGCTCTGATTATTATCATCCATTTTTTTATTTACACTCTGGTAATTATCATCCATTTTTTTATTTACACTCTGGTAATTATCATCCATTTTTTTATTTACACTCTGGTAATTATCATCCATTTTTTTATTTACACTCTGTTTTCACCACATTTTCCATCATTGTCTTCATCATTTCATATAATGTTCCTATGTCATTGATTTGTTCTGGTCGATCCTTTTGACTATGTGTTGCCATGGATGTAATTTCTGATTCAGAATCTCCTCTTCCCTGACTGCTAGTTCCTTGTTCTCCTGTTTCTCCAGTTTCTTGTGCTATACTTGCTTCTTCCTTTTCTGTGTTCTTCTGATAACTTTTTTCTCGTGTATTAGGCATTGTAGAAATTAATTAATTTTAATAGAAAATTTAAGTATTGATTATTATTATATTTTATGTACAATCAATTGCTAGAAAATAAAAAAGAGCCCCACGTTGGGCGCCATTTGTTATAATTATTGCTTGCTATACACAATAATTATTTAATTATTAGTATTTTTCAAGTCTATATCTCTTGGGGCGGCTCTTTCGAAGATTAAAGAAATAGACAAATGAATTTATGTTGAATTTTGATAAACTTTATTTGAACAAATTTAAATTTATTTTATTTATTGAACAAAAGCTATTTGTTTAATTGTTTGTCAAATATTAAAAAGAAACAACTATTATTATTTATATTAATATTCAAATACTATCAAATTGCAATTGGAAGCTTCCGCAAAAATCCATTCATTCATGAATAATCTTATTAATTTTAAATTGTCTTAAAAAAATATTTATTTAAATCTAAACAATGTACTAATGAATGAACTAAATTTTAATATTAAATTTTTACTAAATATTCATGAAAAAATGTCTTAATCATATCCTTTTACAAACTAACTCTAATCACAGTCCTATCGATTCTCATTTAGAATCGATTCTTGGCTATCGAAATACGTGCACTGTGAAACAAAACCTTTAACAGTAAATCACACCATAATGGACAACATGATGGACAAGATTAGATATCTACAATTATTTGATACAATTTTAGTACATAAAGGTAAATATAAATATTAATTTCCTAAACACAACTTGTTCTTGAACATTTTGTTGATAATTATTACTGCAAATAGTTATTTCAACAGCTTGTTCAATAGATATGTTTTAAAAACGAAATTGTTTGTTACTCTAGGTGATAAAATACCACAATGGCGGATCTCTCTCTCGAAATCAGAGATGGATTTTGAAATCTCCAATATCAAAATACAGCTATCAACATAACAATATCATGTTTCTGGATCTAGTCTATATCTTGGAATGTGAATTAATTATTTCATGTGTTATTTTATACAAGGTAATAAAATTGTCTTACCAGGAACTTTACGTGTTATAAATGAACAGGTAAGTGTTAATTGCCCTTTACCATGCTTTCCATGTATATTCTTCTCTTATTTTAATAATTTTTTAACATTTTACTAACTTTAATTTTAATTTTCAAAATTTTTAATCCTCACACACCAACCCTTTTTCTATTCTTCTCGTTACTAATCAATAATCTCTTTTCATTTTTTTCATCTGTTCTTAGTTACCTGTATCCAAGTAGTCGCTTGATTTTTTTTTAATAATTGTATTCTCCAATTATTTCGCGCTTGTCACTGTCACTTTAACTCTATTCACGTTAGTGATAATCGAACACTTTCCTATGACAAATTTTACAATTTATATTACATTATAATGATTTACATTGTTGTTTCTTTTAATTTTTTTTATTTATTATTTTACATTTTATATCATTATTCTTTTAATTTATTTTTATATCATAACAATATACATTTATTACCATTACTAAAAAATTTCTCTACAAACAACAAAAATTAAAAAAAACTATTTCAAATATCATAAGATCTATCATATATTTGCAATTAAAACATTTTATGTGAGCTTCTAAAGGCGCACACAGGACGCAATAACATACAATGATTATTATTCTAAATTTAAGATTGTTAGAAACATGCATTAAAAAGTCTTATAAATAAATAAATATTAAAGCATGGTTTGCAGAACGCATGTCATTGATCGGTACTTTTACCATCGATGCTTTGTAAAATTTTTGTCGTTATTGTTCGGTATTGTTATGTGATGCCTTTTGGCTTAATATAATAAGATAACAATAATATTCAAATAATAAATAAGTTCCCTTGAAACTAATTTCAATAAATCATTAGAACGTTGAAATATCACATAAATATGAGTAAGAAGGTCGACAGGTACGAAGTCAAGTTCAGAGCGTGAAATAAACATAAACATGTATTATTTAATATTTACTTACGGTAAACTTGACTCGTCGTATATACAAGCGACAACGCATTCAGAAATCAATAACAGATCGGTCAATGATCAGTCAATAATAAATCAATCTAAGATGAATTAATCATCAGTAATCAGTAATCCTTAAGTATACTATACGGCTAGGTACTTATATATTTAGTTAGTAATCTTGAGTAATGTAATGTATAGTAGTACAGTAGTTTAATAAATAGAACTTATCCCAGTGCCAGACTTAGTGTTTTATTCCATTAAGATGACCCTCCGAGTGACCAGGAACACCACCAATTAAGAGGCCTATCCACACCTATAAAACCCAACATTACAGTTATCAGAGATAAAACACAGTGGACTAGAAAAGTTAACTCGAAAACACGTCCTATGTAAAAGTGACCATGTGACCATGAATTTTATTTGGGCTAACAGTATACAACTTTTCGCAGATTTGCTTTTATATTGAGGGTATCTAGCTGCCGGTCAAAAAAGGACAGAGTATAATAAAAAACTATTATAAAAAAAAACTATACTATATTCATAAAGAAGAGAGAGTAATAAAAATGCAAATTTGGTTAAATTTTGTACTGAGTGATCAATCACTTTTTCTTCTCTTTTAAAAATTTTCTAATAAACCTCAGGCAAAAATAGTAAATATGTAAAAAGTTATATGAAATTTATCAGGTTAAAATATAACATATATTTTCAACTGCTGTCTTTTTTCTATATTTTTTTTAAATTTAAATGTTGGCAAAACACCTACGCCAATGGGTTTTTCATCGTTTTATTACTCTCTCTTCTTTATGAATACACTTTAGTTGTAATTGAACCTTTTATCAATAAAATCACGTTATAGAATAATTTAAAGTATCATTATTTAAAAAAACGTGTTCAAACTTATTTTACACAAGACATCGAATATCGGGGGCGCATTGTAGCAACTGGTTTTTTTTTAATACGAATTAATCCACGACATATATCATGAGTATATCTTGTACGGCGATCGGACGCCATCATAAATAATAAAATATCAATTATGAATATCTAAGTTGGTTCGTGAAACGTTCGCTGTTGTTTTGTATGTATGTATATACGCCTCTCAATCATCGCCTTCTTGATGATCCAGACCACGGAAAAGAGTAGCATAATTAAAAGGCTCGAAAAACAAACAAAACTGTCAGACGATTCGACTACTGCAAGGACAACGTAGAATGGGAATTAAGAACAATGGAGAGAAAATGTTTGTTTAGATATTTGTTCTTTTTTTTCTTCTTCTAGAGACAAAAGGCGAGCTACTTATATTTTTCTTTTGCGTAAATGAGGGACGTACTTTCTAGAAAATTTTGCTTTGTGAAACATACCATATTAATTCAAATATTTCGTTCTAATTGAATGTTTAAATAATAACTACTCATAAATTGATGCACTGCTGAAACTGGAAGAGAGTCCAGACAATAGCTTAGAATAATTCATTATTAGTAACAGAAAACAATCACAGACAACTACTATATCGCTCTAGCTGTCTGACCGTGGTCGCTTTAGTCACGCGACACTAAAAGCGGGCTCATGGTAGGGTTTCAAATACCTAGCAATAAGGAGTCACCAAAAAGGGGAACTCTTTGCTAGTTCATCTGTTATTTCATTTCCTTCTAATCCAGTGTGTCCTGGAATCCACAGTTCTCGCTTAGTTCATTGAGTTTACCTGGGTATTCCCACACCATTTTGGAACTGATTACACAAGAGCTCAGTGCTTTAATGGCTATACGACATTATGATAATCCTTTTCCTTCTGTATCCTTTATCAATATTGAACTGTGCGCACTTTCTTATGGCGTCAATTTGGGGGTTTTTCCCAAGCTTTCAGAGTGTTTGGTTCCTGGTCCGTACACTCCTATCCCAGTTCCTTCTATTGCTTTTGAGCTCTCTGTGTACCATTGAATGGTATTATTTCCAAGTTTGGTAATGGTATTTGGATCCCATTCCTTCTTGTTGCTTAATTCCATAACGAATTTCTTTGAAAAGTTAAACTTTTTCATTATACCATCTTGTGGGATGCCCCAGGTTTTTGAAGCTTGCTTCTTATTGCACGACATTTGACAAAAATTGTCAAAATTTTGAAAAAATCGTTAATAAATGCCAAATATGTTAAAATTTTTGAAAAATTGTCAAAAGTTTTTAAATATGATCCAAAGTTGTCAAAAATGTGGAAAAATGATCAAAAATTGTCAAAAACTGTCAAAATTTTGAAAAAATGGTTAATAAATGCCAAATATTTTCAAAAATTGTCAAAAATGGTCAATAATTGTCAAAAATTTTGAAAAATGGTTAAAGTTTTTGAAAAATTGTCAAAGATGGTCAATAATTGTCAAAGACGGTCAATAACTGTCAAAACCAATAAAAATTCGTCAAAAATTGTCAAAAATTGTCAAAAACTGTCAAAAACTGCCAAAAATTGTCAAAAATTGTCAAAAATTGTCAAAAATTGTCAAAAATTGTCAAAAATTGTCAAAAAAAGTCAAAATTTGTCAAAAATTGTCAAAAATTGTCAAAAATTGTCAAAAATTGTCAAAAATTGTCAATAATTGTTGGAATTTTGAAAAATGGTCAAAAATTGTCAAAATTTTGAAAAAATGGTCAATAGTTGCCAAATATGTTGAAATTTTTGAAAAATTGTCAAAGACGGTCAATAATTGTCAAACTTCGTCAAAAACTGTCAAAAATGGTTAATAATTGTTAAAATTTTTGAAAAATTGTCAAAGAAATTTTAAACATGGTCAAAAATTGTCAAGAATTTTTAAATATGGTCAAAAATTGTCAAAATTTTTAAAAAATGTTCAATAATTATTACAAATTGTCAAAATTTTTGAAAAATTGTCAAAAATGGTCAATAATTGTCAGAACCTGTCAAAAGTGCTCAAAAATGATCAATAATTGTTAAAATTTTGAAAAATGGTCAAAAATTGTCAAAATTTTGAAAAAAATGGTCAATAGTTGCCAAATATGTTGAAATTTTTGAAAAATTGTCAAGGACGGCAAATAATTGTCAAACTTCGTCAAAAACTGTCAAAAATGGTCAATAATTGTTAAAATTTTTGAAAAATTGTCAAAAAAAATTTAAATATGGTCAAAAATTGTCAAGAATTTGGGAAAATCGTCAAAAATCGTCCAAAAATTGTCAAAAATTTTCAAAAACAGTTAAAATTCCAAAAAAATGGTTAATAATTGCCAAATATTTTCAAAAATTTGGAATAATGGTCAATAATTGTCAAAAATTGTCAAAATTTTTGAAAAATGGTCAAAAATTGTCAAAATTTTGAAAAAATGGTCAATAGGTATAAAAAAAGTGTCAAAAATGGGCAATAATTATTAAAAATTGCCAAAAATGATCAATAATTGTCAGAACCTGTCAAAAATGCTGAAAATGGTCAATAATTGTTAAAAATTCTCAAAAATGGTCAAAAATGATCAATAATTGTTGGAATTTTGAAAAATGGTCAAAAATTGTCAAAATTTTGAAAAAATGGTCAATAGTTGCTAAATATGTTGAAATTTTTGAAAAATTGTCAAAGACGGTCAATAATTGTCAAACTTCGTCAAAAATGGTCAATAATTGTTAAAATTTTTGAAAAATTGTCAAAGAAATTTTAAATATGGTCAAAAATTGTCAAGAATTTTTAAATATGGTCAAAAATTGTCAAAAACTGTCAAAATTTCAAAAAAAATGGTTAATGATTGCCAAATATTTTCAAAAATTGTCAAAAATTTGGAAAAATGGTCAATAATTGTCAAATTTTCTGAAAAATGGTCAAATTTTTCAAAAAGTTGTTAAAAAATGGTCAAAAATTGTCAAAATTTTGAAAAAATGTTCAATAATTATAAAAAACTGTCAAAAATGGTCAATAATTATTAAAAATTGTCAAAAATGGTCAACAATTGTCAGAACCTGTCAAAAATGCTCAAAAATGATCATTAATTGTTAAAATTTTGGAAAAAAATGGTCAATAGTTGCCAAATATATTGAAATTCTTGAAAAATTGTCAAAGACGGTAAATAATTGTCAAACTTCGTCAAAAATGGTCAAATAATTGTTAAAATTTTTGAAAAATTGTCAAAAAAATTTTAAATATGGTCAAAAATTGTCAAGAATTTGGAAAAATCGTCAAAAATCGTCCAAAAATTGTCAAAAATTTTCAAAAACAGTGAAAATTTCTAAAAAATGATTAATAATTGCCAAATATTTTCAAAAATTTGGAATAATGGTCAATAATTGTCAAAAATTGTCAAAATTTTTGAAAAATGGTCAAAAATTGTCAAAATTTTGAAAAAATGGTCAATAGGTATAAAAAAACTGTCAAAAATGGTCAATAATTATTAAAAATTGTCAAAAATGATCAATAATTGTCAGAACCTGTCAAAAATGGTCAAAAATTATTAAAATTTGGAAAAATGGTCTAAAATGGTCAAAATTTTTGAAAAATTGTCAAAAATGATCAATAATTGTCAAAACTGTCAAAATTGGTCAATAATTGTCATAAATGGTCAATAATTGTTAAAATTTGAAAAAATTGTCAAAAATTGTCAAAATTTTGGAAAAATGGTCAATAATTGCCAAATATGTGAAAATTTTTGAAAAATTGTCAAAAATGGTCAATAATTGTCAAAGACGGTCAATAATTGTCAAAATTCGTCAAAAATGGTCAAAAATTGTCAAAATTTTTGAAAAATAGTGAAAAATCCACGAAAAATGGTCATTCTATTGTGCATAAGAAGCAAGCTTCTGTCGGCGGTCCGACGACCGCTCACCTTTTTTTTATTTCTAAGAAGTAAGGAGGTGGTTTTTGAAGCTTGCTCCTTATTGCACGGCATAGGACTTTTGAGAAGGCTAGTGAACTCGTAAAACGTGTAACCGTTACGAAAAGTCTGTCACGCAACAGTGTTGCCATATTTCTGAAAAGGCTAGTGAACTCGTGAAACGTGTAATATTACGAAAAAGCGAATAAGGGTTCGTCACGCAACAGTGTTGCCAGATTTCTGAATAATCCACTAATCCAATGAAATTTAAATTGAAGCTTGCTTCTTATTGAACGACATAGGACTTTTGGGAAGGCTAGTGAACTCGTGAAACGTGTGATGTTACGAAAAATCGTTCGTCACGCGATAACTCATTCAAGCGACTGTGCGCAATCTCTCTTGCTGCACTGAGCTCGCCTATAGGTGTGAAAAATTGTCAAAAATGGTCAAAAATTGTCAAAATTTAGAAAAAATGGTAAATATTTTCCAAAAATTTGGAAAAATGATCGAAAATTGTCAAAAACTGTTAAAATTTTGAAAAAATAAATAATTGTCAAAGACGGTCAATAATTGTCAAAATTCGTCAAAAACTGTCAAAAATGGTAAATAATTGTTAAAATTTTTGAAAAATTATCAAAAATTTTTAAATATGGTGAAAAATTGTCAAGAATCTGGAAATATCGTCAAAAATTGTCAAAAACTGTCAAAATTTTGAAAAAATGGTTAATAATTGCCAAATATTTTCAAAAATGGTCAATAATTCCCAAAATTATCAAAATTTTTGAAAAATGGTCAAATTTTTCGAAAAATTGTCAAAAATGGTCAAAAATTGTCAAGCGACGACCGCTCACCTTTTTTTTAATGATTCCCTCTCTACTTAGTCTGTATCTTGTTCTTTTTGCAACACTTTCCACCACCATATGTAGTGGTGTGAGGTTGAGAATCACTTCCATGTTCTCATTGCTCCTGTAATGCACATACCGGCTAGTCTTTGAATTTTGAAGAGGTTTTCTGTCGTCGTCAATAGGCTAGTTCTACTACTCCAAGCAATGGCTCCATAGGTGATAATTGGTCTCACTATGGCAGTGAACATCCAGCTCAAGATTTTTGGGTTACAGCCCCAACTTCTCCCTGCCAGATTCCTGCACACTCAGATAGCTTAGAATCATTCATTATTAGTATCAGAAAATCGAAAACAATCACACACAACGACTATATCGCTCCAGCTGTCTGACCGTGGTCGCTTTAGTCACGCGACACTAGAAGCGGGCTCAAATACCTAGCAGTAAGGAGTCACTCCTATGCGGTGACAGTTACGCTCCAGCAGTGTAATCAAAGTACGACCAAAGCTGCTCTTAAAGCGCAACTAGTACAGTCTTTCACTTGAAGAAGAGTTCTAAAGATCAATTAACATTGAATCATCCATAATTAATGGCACAGGAAACGAGATAATCGAGCAATCCAGCATACAGGCGCGACGACTGTTCCGGATTTCCAAGCGACGTCCAGCGTTCGACGTCCAGTAGTAGCGTCTAGACTGTACTTGAAGCGCGTGGCGTCCGAGTTTTTGTAATGATGAGATTTCACTTGCAGTATCAATAGTGTTTCTTGTGTTCTGGTTGATTGCAGTTTAATTTTATGCTCGATGAAACAAGTTAATCATATGAATCTCGAGAGAAAGATCCTTCCATGAAATTATCTCAGTGCTGACGATATAAAATTTCGTAGCTACTTTACACTTGATAAGATCAATTTTGTAATAATATCCACAGAGCTTAATTTAAACTAGAGTGAATGTTACTGCTGGGGTTGGCGATCACGTCTTAACAAGTTTTTGAGCAATTACTAACTGCCAGGTGGCAGTTCACAAAAGCTGTACGTCGCTAGGAAATCCTACCTTAAAGATAGAGAGTTGACAAGACGATCATATATCATAAATAATCATAAATAATAACTACTTTTGCTTCTTCATTAACACCACTGGTATAGGCATACTACAAAAGTCGCGAGGCTTTAGCGTTGCAATCGCTTGATTAAAGCTCCACTTTTAAGGTACTGTGCCAATCGAGCGACTGCAACGACTACGGCCGCGCGGCAGGAGACGTACGACTTTTGTAGTACGGCTGCAGCGGCCAATACAAATGTCAATTGCGCGATTGCGGCCGCTTCAACTTTTAAAAATATGTATTTTATAGACGCGAAATTATTTTGTAATCGGCTATCATGGAGAAAGCAGTGGTTTCTTGGTTCTGTTTGGAAATCGAAGAAGACGAGGGTTATGAGAATATGTTGGTGCTGATCTCTCCGATATTTTCGACACCTTTTCTTCGGGTACAAAACATAAAATGAGGAGTGATCCGTAAACAATTCGCAAGATATAGTAATAACAGCTCTTCATTAACTACCACTGGTATAGGCATACTACAAAAGTCGCGCGGCTTTAGCCTTGCAGTCGCAAGATTAAAACTCCACTTTTAAGGTACTGTGCCAATCGAGCGACTGCAACGACTACGGCCGCGCGGCGGAGACGTACGACTTTTGTTTGTACTCGGCTATCATGGAGAAAGCAGTGGTTTCTTGGTTCCGTTTGGAAAACGAAGAAGAAGAGGGTTATGAGAATATGTTGGTTCGGAGACACCTTTTACAAGAAGAGACCAAATTTCGAAATTTTTATAGACTGAGCATCAACCAGTTCAATTTTGTGTTAGGTCTGATTGAAAATGACCTAAAAAAGCAATCAGGAGGACTACTTAGACACCCGTGAACGACGGAAAGTCGTCAGAGTCGCGCGGCTGTAGTCGTTGCAGTCGCTCGATTGGCAGCGCAGTACCTTAAGACTGCTTGAATCAGTAGTTGAGTTGTACGAATCGAGCAGTATCCCTAGGTTCGCTTGAGTCGCGTAGCTCCAGAAGCTCTTCAGAAAGGGTTCCATTTACCGGCAACGGGTCACTTTTCATAGAATTGAACTAACTTTTAATTTCGCGCGATTGCAGCCGCTACCATGGCAGTGAGACTCTTGAGACAAAAATAAATGAAAAAATTAGCATTAACATACTGTAATTTCTTGATGTTTATCATGATAAATAACCGAACAAAATTTGACTCCACTATTTAGTAATCAATATATACGTATACATCATAAAACCACTATCCATATTATTAACCCACCCATTATTAACGACTTCTACTTCATTCAATTTTTTTTTAGTTCGATTTAATCAACAATTACCCGAATCTTATTATCCTTTCGCGCACAACCTTCTGTACCGTAAACAATTTTACCAATTATTTCATTAAAATAATTGAAACTTTAGCCGAGGCTGATACGGGCTATCTGACACACTGTTTTTCCAATTATATCTCGAAATTAATGATGGCCACTTTTTCACAGCGGGAGGGCTCTCGAGGAATCGTGGCTGCTGATTTAGGAGCTTGTTTCGGCCTTATTTTAACGGCGTTATGAGAACAAGAAGCAAAAAAAAAACGAACAAGTGAACTTACAAGCAACACCATATGTAAATATTAGAGTTAATGATGGGTATCCGTACGGTGAATCGATTATTGAGACGCTGTGATTCAAAACTGTTAATGACATCAATTATTATTGACACATGATACAATTTACTTTAATTCACATTATTAACCACATTTACAATTTGTTATATGTACAATAAAAAGGAAAAATAATAATTAAAACGTTTATATACATATAATGAGTTATATTTTTGCAAGTCTCCTACCAGGCCACAATCTTTTAATTTTCCTTCATACAATTCACATTAATAACTAGGGGATCACTTAGCCTGAGAATTAAGTGGGGAATGGGAAAAAATACCAGCGTGGTTCAAACAGAACTAATTGCCACAACAGAACTAACCAGAAAAGGAATTTCTGGCAAAAATATAATAACCTGCACTGACAGTTGACAAGCCCTATTAGCCTTGAACAGACAACGTGTTACATCAGGGCTAGTATTAGAGTGCCACCAAGATTTAGCTAACGCCTCGGTAGATAACAATATTATCCTGAGTTGGGTTAAAGGACACGACAGTAAAGTAAAGGTAATCGAATTGCCGATTTTTCAGCCAGGGAAGAGGCTGGACTAAAAATTTTAGGACCCAGTGACACCTACGGCCTGACGACTTCGACAATTCTGGAACTATCCAAGCGTTACACCCATGCTCAATCCCTAAAGAGATGGGATTGAATCAAAGGATGCAGTCTTGCCAGGATCACCTTCGGCGACCCGAGGAAGCTGGCGCCGAAAAAATATTTGGCGATGACCAGGAAAAACCTACGCTTAACAGTAGGATTTCGGACTGGCTACTGTCAATTAAGGAAACACCTTCATACTATGGGGCTAGTGGACACACCTCTATGCAGAATGTGTGAACAAGAAGATGAAGATGAGTGCCCAGAGTTATCGTCAATCAGAGAGTGTGTGTTCGGTGAGTCTTTGTCTACACCTGCCGATATAAAGGAGATGTCCACCTTCCTGAAAAGGACAGGATGGACAGGATGGACAACTCCTCGGGAAGATGTACAACGGGTCACATGTGGCCTAGGTGCTGTGGGCCTAAACTCACCCTCCCCACTCTACAGATACAGAACTAGGGGACACAAGCAGGTATCGACACAGGAGGATCTTCCATAGTCATTAAGTACCCAGCAGTAAAGCAAGAGGACCTATTCGCATTCTTCTTTTAACTATTATCTTGGCATAGGTGGAAGGATAACCGAATTTATTGTTGGTTGAATGCCATGAAGTTTGGAGGTCGTTTTACTCTATTGGAATTGCCAAAAATTTCGTAGTAAAACTGTGAAGAAGGCTTTCAAATTCTTCAGTCTGTCAGTCCTGTGTTCGTTCATTCTGGCAAATTGTAGGATACCATAAATCTCCTGAAATACAGAGATATGTTTTCCTAGTGTGAAGGCACATCTTGTGTTTCTCATTTCACTATATAGATACTCATACTTTTGTTTACAATCTATGGGAGACCTTGTTTGCAATTAGTAACAAAAAATCATAAGGTAGCTTGAGAGCACAAACGCCCTAATGGCTAATGAGTCGATTCCTCGATAAGGTAAACTGAAGGTAACTCCTGAAAATCATGAAAAAGATTTCAGTTGACCACAGCCAGTAGTAGTGATGGCGTTGAGCTAGGAGTAAGATAAGCATTCCTATGGTTTTTCAAAAAAAAAAAAGCATTCTAGAGATTTGTATGCAGATGATAACCTTCCATGAAACACAAATTTATATCCTGTCAAATATCCAAGCAGCACTAGAAGCAACTCAACTATGGATTAAGTCTAGCTTAGAAGTGTAGATTAACAATAAGCTACATTAAAACCACTTCAGGACTGAAACAGACAAAAACTTAATTTCTGGTAGATTAAAAACTTAGTACATCTGACCTAGAAACAATCCCCAAGAAAATAACTTTATCAATGTACCACCCTATATTATAAAATCTAGCTTTCGTCCACTCCCGAACGTAAATGAAAACCGCCCAGTTTCACACTTTTCCCATACACGAAACATCCTTCCTCACACACCCCATAACCCATGACAATTATTCATTCGCACGAGAGATTATTTTAACCCCTCTTTCTCTTCACTCCTTTCAACCGGAAGTTACCCAGCTTGTAACAATGTCGGTAATTACAAAAATGATAATAATAGTATTTCTAAGCTCGGGATTAGCCTAAGGGGGTGTTAAGGGGAGCAATTGACTTGTTTGTGTGGGTTTCGACACGCGCATGGACTAACAATGCAATTATTCCCAGCGTACGTTCTGGGAATTTGCCAAACGATATTGTTACACGTGGTAAATTGTCAAAAGTAACATGCTTAACATACCTAACGTGGGTTTTTATTAATGAAATATATTTTGAATTAAATACGGAATGTGAAAAATGGAATATTAAGCAGGTAGAAGAAATTGATATGGAAGTCGATAGAAATACACACAACCAAACTTATATGGAATCACCTAATATTTTGTATTATGTATGGAACATATGAAAATTATTTATTTAGAAATTAAATTCATTCTCTACCCTATATTTTAATTAAAAAAATTTCACATACGAATTAAAGAATTAATTATAATTGACAAAACAAACATAATGGTTTTTTTTTTGGTTTCTGAAAATTATTAAGATTTATATTAACTAGTAAAAAACGAGAAAAAAAAAGAAAATTATTAATTTTAATAATCCGTATTGCCACCTCTAGCCCTTATGCAATCTTCAATTCGCGCTGGAATGCTTCTGATTAAATTTTCTTGCGGTATGTTTTCCCATTCTCCTAACGCTGCTTGAATGAGCTGTAAGATATTTCCTGGATTGTCACGACGAGCTCTAATCCTTCTTTTAAGCTGGTCCCACAAGTTTTCAATTGGATTTAAGTCCGGTGAACATGCAGGCCAGTCTAAAATTGTCACACCTTCCGTTTCAAGAAATTCTCGAGCCGCTCGATAGTATGAGGAGGTGCATTATCTTGCATAAAGATAAAATTATCCCCAACTGCACTTCGCCAAAGCCTAACTACACCGGCTCTAACAACAAATCAACATACCTCCGACCGGTTAAACTTTGTTGGAGAGGTAGCAAAGGAGTTTTTGCTCCCCTCATAATACCTCCCCAAAACATTACGGTTCCTCCTTTATATTTTGGAATATATCTAGCAGCCTTGAGTATAGCTTGTCTTCCTGGAGCTCTGAGAACCCGAATCTGATCTAAGGCCAATTCTGGTCTCATCTGAAAAGAGAACATTTTTCCAATTTTCAATTGTCCAGTTTTGGTGTTGAAGGAACCAATTTAGCCGGTCAGTTTTGTTTTCCCTGGACAACTCTGGAACCCGTAACTGTCTCCTGCTGTATAACCCAAGAGCTCGAAGACTCTTTCGTATAGTTTCAGCTGAAACATTTACATATGTAGCTTCTAGAAGTTGTCGTTTCAGCTCTGGATGAGAAACACATACGCCTAACGCCTATTACCTCTGATACGTCTCTTTGGGGCATTCCTTGTTCAATGAGAGCAACAATTTTTCCCTTCTGCACATCTGTTGGTCTAACATTATTATCTTCTTTGGACTGAAATGAAATTACAGTAGTAACGTGATTTTACAAAATTTAAAATATTATAATTAATGTGCAGTCGTTTATTTTTTGTTATCATGTTTACTTACAGTAAAACACCTTATCTTCGACTAGCATACCAAGTTTTTTCCCTACAAAATATTTTAGTCACAAATACTGAGTGACTCCATATAAGTTTGGTTGTGTGTATTCAAATTTAACCAAGTAATAATTATCTAGGGAATATGATAACGTTTCCAAAATGCAGGAAATCTGGTACAAGTCGTACAAAAATGTACGATTGATTGATGATTGATTGATTGATAAAATGGGAGTAAATTAAATTTTTTCAAAACAAAATGATAAAAAGCAGGATAACTTCGAATGTATTGTATTTATATTAATTTTGATAATTCATAGGTACTTCTGATGATGCAAATATTGTAATTTCTGAAACCTGTTCAATAGTACATTTCATACTTCTGTAATTTGCTATTATTATTGCTTTTATTCGATAATTTGAATTTTTTTTATGTTGTATATGTTCCTTGTAGCATATTCATTATTCTTTTTGTTATTTTTGGAAAATTAAACCAAAAATAATAATTCTTTTTAAAATTTTTTAATTCTCAAAATAGAATCAATAACAATCCAATAACATATTCAAGCTTTCTGTCATGTGTCAATCAAACTCTCAAGCGGTGTCTCAGTTGCCGTCATAGTGGCGTTAATTCCCGGCACGCACCAGTTCGTAATTGGCCACGGCTTGTAATCCAACACCGTCATACCGTCTAGAAACCGGCTTAGGATTTCAGCCAGGCCGAAAACTCTCATAATTAGCTAGACCCCCGTCTCTCGGGATCATACTCACTTCCACTAATTGCTATTAGAGCTATCATAAAGTCAAAAGGGTTCGTTATTTCTGTTATTGCTTATCAAGAATCGCTGGGTGTATTGGGAACGGGAAGAAAGTGGGATAGTGCGTGGACCGTGTCCTCTGGGAATCACTTTGATTTATTTGCGGTCGCATCGAATTTATGTGAACGAGAAGTCAATCATATTTCCCGGATATCCGATACAAGAAAAGTTTGTTTTATGATAGGAAATAGGTTAAATAGATAGAACAAATTTCCAAAAAAAAAATTTAAAGCAGTTTCTTTTTTCTACACGTTTCAGATGGCATCATAATATACAAAGTGACTTAGGACAAAATTTGCGATTCTCTGGACGAGTTTCTGGACAGTGACGATGTGCTCAATGCGATTGGATGACGAAGAAATTCATTGTAATGATTATTTGCTTCTCAAAATCCGACTTACAAAAGGATACTTCATTGCATTGGCACAGTGGAGTCTTGCAATAGTGATGATTTTTACATCTTAATTTTTTTGAGAAATTATAAGGGCGGTTTCCGTTTTTCGGACCTGCTAGATATTTCGACTGATTTCAGAGAAGATATAATATATCAACAATTTAATTGTCTCGAAACTACCTACTCCCGAGGCAGCATCATGAACTTCCAGGATGTGTTCGCTCTTCAAATTTAATATAAATTTTGATGGTTCAACGTTCATAAACAGTTTCTGATTTCTCTTCAAAATAAATGAGTTTTGAGTTTTCTCAGACTCGTCCGAATGTGCCACACTGCCTGTCCGAACGTTCCCCACTATGGGACAGATTCGGACAAATGTGCCTCCTTGGGAAAAATATGTCTAAATGAAAACCACTGCGCTTTTTTGCTTCAAAAAATGCCAAAATATTATAAATAGACTTTATAGCAACTGAGTGTGGTAGAGAATTTTTTCTCCTTCTCGAAATCTTTATGTTTGGAAAAACATATCCGAACCTGCCCCACTCTACCCTAGTATTCTCATTGTTGTCAGATCTTCCGTTTTTCTTATAATAAACTTTGTTTTTTTTAGTGACTTCATGGGAAAAAAGGGAGGATAGTTTTTCATTCTCCCCCCTCTCGAGGGAAGTGGGCCGCTATAGGCTTTCTGGAGCCTCTTTAGCCAACATTTGAAGGAATAGGGATTGTTTGGCTCAGGAGATGGGATTGGAGGGAATGGTGGTAGGTGCCTGACCCAGCATTCGCCTATTGCTACGAGAAAACTTCTAAAAAAACTTATAACAGGTCAGGCGGACCTGGGATTTGAACCCAGCGAGTCGAGAGCGTAACCAACCACTCCACCACTTGCTCGGTGACTCCATGGGAAATAGTCTGAAGAATTTATATCAGGTGATTGCGGGGGCCAGTCGACAAAACCACGCCTTCAAATCCATCTTCTGGGAAACACAGTATTAAGGTATTGCCTCTGCCTCACCTTACACGCATAGTGGGGTGTAGCTCCATCTTGTTGCAGGTTAAATATTGTTGTTTGGGGTGTTTTTATTGTCTGAAAGTTTAAAATAATGGGATTTTTAGATTAAAAATCAATACTTACTTGGACGGTCTACGACCAAACATCCACCCAAAGATCCCCATTTTACGGATTTTCAGCATTTTTCATGTGGTAGGTATGGCAATATTTAGCGAAATTTTTCCCTCGATCGATTGGTGATCATTACAACGTTTTAACTGTCGAATTGTAGGAGTCACTCATTGTTTTTTGTTCCAGAATTTGGTTTTTTGGATAATTTTACTTTGATGATTTATCAAATGAAAAATTTCCAGGTTACATTATTGTGAATTTTTTTTCAGTAGATTGGCCTTTTGCTAGTATTTGCCCAAAATTTCAGTTCAATATTCATAGTTTTGTAGTATTTACTAGAGTTTTTTTGTTAAAAATTACGATTACAACAATCCTACTCTAGTATTTGAGGCAAGTAGGTAGAAAAAAACAAATACGAAACCCAAAAAACCTTTAAGTTATCCACAATTTCTTATTTAAAACACCTCGACTTCCGCTTACTCATAATACATCTAAATCTAAATTAAAAAACAAATTCTCTTGCATCTTGAACCATCCATAACTTTCTTGCATCTTTTGTGTTTTTCTTTGTTTTTGATTTACTGTTTTTTTTTGTGATTTCATTAACGAAGTGAGGCAGGCACTGCAGGCGCAAAATGACGACACATTCCTCGAGAGAACCAATTTTCTTTATAATTTACTGGCCCCTGAAAACGACTCCTACTTATAAATAGACTCAATTATCAAAGTATGCCTTTAAGATTTATTTGTGTACGGGAAATTGAGGTGTGAATATTTTTAGAGTCGGTCTGTTATATTAATCAAATTAACACCGAGAGGAATTGAAATATAATTACAACTCTTCTGTTTTTATCCAATTTGTTATATTTAATTGATGCCCAACGGAAAAGTTTGTCCACGGTCTTAATTATTTGCAGGTTTTTGTTTTTGGAAACTTGAAATAAGTAAGAAATAATTTTGTATTTTTAGTAAATAATTGAATTTAAAGCAGTGGCGGCTCTTGTATGTAACTTTTTGAAGACTGGTGTTTTAATGGTAGGGGAGACCGGGGCTACAATTAACAGAGGTAAGTATTAACAAGCAAATTTCTCTAAGACTATCCATACTAAACTTTCAGTGAGTGTATTAATTTGCGCTGAATGGTACTAGGAATGGAGAACTATCGATAGTCCCGACTATCGATATTTATCGATAGTGCTGTTTTTACTATCGATAATTTTCGATAGTTTCACATTGGTAAAGTTGACATCTGACATCTTTATCACTCTGTTTTTTATATATAATTGTCAAAATTTTGAAAAATGGTCAATAATTGTCAAAATTTTAAAAGAATGGTCAATAATTTTCAAAAACTGTCAAAATTGGTCAATAATTGTCAAAAATGATGAATAATTGTTAAAATATGGAAAGATGGTCAAAATTTTTGAAAAAATGGTCAATAATTGTCAAAATTTTAAAAGAATGGTCAATAATTGTTAAAATTTTGACATACGGTCAAAAATTGTTAATAATTGTCAAAAACTGTCAAAATTGGTCAATAATTGTCAAAGTGGTCAATAATTGTCAAAAATTGTCAATAATTGTTAAAATTTGAAAAAACGGTCAAAAATTGTCAAAAATGGTCAATAATTGTCAAAATTTTGAAAAATGGTCAATAATTGTCAAAATTTTTGATAAATTGTTAAAAATGGACAATAATTGTTAAAAACTGTCAAAATTGTCAGAAATGGTAAATAATTGTTAAAATATGGAAAAATAGTCAAAAGTTTTGAAAAAATGATCAATAATTTTAAAAAATGGTCAAAATTTTTGAAAAATTGTCAAAATTTTAAAAATGATTAAAAACGGTCCAAAAATGGTCAAATTTTTTGAAACATTGTCAAAGATGGTCAATAATTAGCACAAATTGTAAATAATTGTCTAAATTTTGATAAAATGATCAACATTTGTCAAAATTTTTGAAAAATTGTCAAAAATGGTCAATAATTGTCAAAACTGACAAAATTCGTCAATAATTATCTAAAATGGTCAATAACTGTTAAAATTTTGAAAAATTGTCAAAATTTTGATTAAATGATCAAGAATTGTCAAAAAATTTTGAAAAATTGTCAAAAATGGTAGATAATTGTCAAAACTGTCAAAATTGGTCAATTATTGTCAATAATGGTTAATAATTGTTGAAATTTGAAAAAATGGTCAAAAATTGTCAAAAATGGTCAATAATTGTAAAAATTCAGAAAAATGGTCAAAAATTGTCAAAATTTTTGAAAATCGTCAAAAATTGTCAAATTTTTGTAAACATGATCAATAATTGTCAAAAATTTTGAAAAATGATCAATAATTGTCAAAGTTTTTGGAAAATTGTCAAAAACTGTCAAAATTGGTCAATAATTGTCAAAAATGGTCAATAATTGTCAAAAATGCTTACAATATTCCGAGGGTCGTTAACCTTACCGAATCCGTCTTAGATTCTGACAGTTTAAAATAATGATTGTAATCACACGCAATACACTCCCTTTCTCTCCTGTCTTTTTCTCTTTCTCTTCCTTCTCTCTCTCTCTCTCTCTCTCTCTTTCCTATATATCTCTCTCTCATCTTTCTCTCTCTGTTCCATCTTTCTTTCTCTCCCATTTCTCTCTCTTCCATATCCCTCTCTCTCTCCCATCTTTCTTTCTCTCTCTCCCATCTCTCTCTTTCTTTCCTATCTCTCTCTCTCCTAACTCTCTCGTTCTCTCTTCCTTTCCTATCTCTTTCTCTCCCATCTCTCTCTCTTTCCGAACTCTTTCTTTATGTCTCTCTCCCATCTCTCTTTCCTATCTCTTTCTCTCTCTCCTATCTCTCTCTATCCCATCTCTTTCTCCTATATCTATCATCTTTCTCTCTATAATCAATATATCAATAGCTCTAAAGATGACGATGACTATTTTTGTATCATTTGCGGTGCCTCCTATAATGAAGATACATCAGGTGGTGAATGGATCCAATGTATCTCTTGCAAGGACTGGTCCCAAGCAGGATGTATCAAAGGTGATATCACATGTTAATACCTACCCCATACCTGTTAATTCGAACCCCAAACGTGAGGTAACAATTAACATCTGCCTTTTTTAAGAAAAAGCTTTCTATCTACGGCATAGTTTCTATTATGTTTGTTTGAGATAATTACATAATAGCATCGTGTATCCTAAAAATCAAGTCTAAATGTTGAATAATTTTTAAGCTACAACTAAAAATATATTTTTTGTTAATTGTAGCCCATGTCTCCCCTACTCTGCTAAAATTTCTGCTCAACATTCACAGTTTTGTGAGGTTTATACTTTCATAGAATTTTGTCATCACGTTCAAATTTATCCCTATAGGCCAAGCAATAGGTATAATGCTACACACAAGACTTTTAGGCCCAAAGCTTTGTTATAACGTTCGTCCATTGCTTCCTGTATCTTGCTTTCGCTTTTTAGTCCGGTACTCCTTCCTCTTTTAGGTCTTCAATGGCTTCATTATACCACATTTTTTTAGGTCTTCCTCGTTTTCGCGTTCCTTCTATGTCTATATATCCATCGTTTTTTTTGTCATTCTGGTGTCTGGCATCCGCTGTATATGACCTAGTCCAAGTCTTTTTGCTCTCATTACTCTGCTCATTTCTTGCTCTCCAAATAAATCTCTTATTTCTTTCTTGGTTTGTTCTTCTTTTCCATACTCCTTCTTTTTTCCCTCCTAATATCCTTCTGAGTTGTTTACTTTATTTTCCTCCTCTTTATTCAATATCCATGTTTCACTTCCATATATTATAGTGCCGTTGGTCTAATAACTGTTTTTGTATCGATGTAGCTTGGTCTTTCTGTAGATACTTTATTTGAAATTATTATTTTATTTAGGGCTCCCTTTTGTTAGTCTTGTTTCTGTGTTCATCTCATCATCTCCATCCTCCCCAATAACTGTACCTAGATAGATATACAGAGTGTCCAGAAACTCTCCTGCCAAACGGAAACTACAGTTACTAGAGGTGATGTTAAGTCGATTTAGCTCAAATTACGTTAATCCGAAAACTCATATGAGGACGTCTTTTTCCAAGGGCTGTAGCTCCCTTAGGAAGCATGTTCGGATTAAGGTAATTTGAGCTAAATCGACTTAACATCACCTCTAGTAACTGTAGTTTCCGTTTGGCAGGAGAGTTTCTGGACACCCTGTATATGTATGTATGAGGGGCCGAACGACTTGATCGGAGAACTAGGAACCGAGTAGATTTTGAAAAAACAGGAAAACAAGTCATTTTTTGAGAATTCATATCTTTGTCAGTTTTCAATTTCAAGAGCTGAAACTTTATACAAAAGAAGTTCTTCATATGCACTGTATATGTGCAAAGAGCAGACTCCAGGCGACGGTTAGATTTATCGCGATAGCAATTTTAATTTTTTGATACGATAATTTGCAACGTGTCTGGATGCGTTAACAATAGTCCGATTTCCAATTTTAAAACGGCTTTGAAAAATATAGATGTTGAGCAACAAAACGTATATTTTCGATTTGTGATAAAGTAATGTGAAGTCGGCCAAATAGTCCAGTAAATAAAGGGTCCCAGAAGCGATTATACCTGCCGGTCCATGAATTTTCCGTGAAGGGTAGGGTTTGACTAGTAATTGAACATCCAGAAATTTCACACACCTAATCGCCATTTTGGGGGGGTATTCCGGGCCCAAAGTTCCAAAAATTGGTTTCCCGTCAATATCTCTTAAAATATGGCATTTAGAGAATTTTTATCTAAGGGAAAAATGAAGATCAGGTCATCATCTACAAAAATGGTCTCCATGATTTTTGCCGAAAACTCGATAGTATGCGAGATAATGGCCCTCAAGCGGGATCCCTCTCCGGAGTCGAAAAAGCGGGTTCTTTGCACTGACTCATGACCGGGCGAACAAATTATTCAATATCTCGGGTAAAATGTTTTTTTTTCACGATTCAAAATTCAGATAAAAGGGGAAATCCACAGCTATCATATCCGATGATTCAACGCCCATTTTTATATTTTCACTATAATCATAAAATGGGTCAAAGATTTTGTAATAACTTTTTTTTCGAGTGTCGGAAAATTACTCATATTTTTCTTAATAATAGACATTTACTCTCGATTTTTCGTTATTACGGGTCCTTTATAGGTCTTTATTGATCTCAGGAATTTTTATTGGCCAACTTTCTTATCCCTTGATTTTTCAGTTGATGTTTTCATTTCCAAATTTTTGCTGATTTTCGAGGTCTGGAATACTTTGCGAACAATCACTGTCTAAAAGTTTGTACATTATCGGATTGTCTTCCAAGATACGTCATTTTAAAGCAGGGAATTTCTCCTTTTTGTCATTGTACTGTCACTAGTCAGTAGTTAAAGCAAAAATTACAATTTAAATTTCGAGTCTAAGAAAACTACGTATGTGACGTTAATTTTATTTATTATTATTACGTAAACTTCTAGTTAAAACGTAAATATGTGCTGCCATTTAATTTTGAACGTTTTAAGAAACAGTGGCACTAAATAAAAAATATTCAAAGTGTAAAGAATAAACAAGCAATTAAAAAGAGTGGAAGCTGTCCCAATGTTTATCGTAATAACTTCGTAGAGACCTTAATGAATATTTACGACGAAAACACATGCAATCTTCGAATTACTACTTACACGGTTTTGCATGACGCTTGCATAAATATTCATATTTATAGAGTTTTATTGGCATTTATTGTTTGTTATTTAAATGTTAATTAAAACCAGTACAAAACATCAATTTTGTGAAAATTTACAGCTGTACGTAGTAACCTTTTAGCAGTTTTGAATTGAGTTTCAAGAAAATTGTTGTTGGAACAACAAATAATTATCGGATGAGTAAAACTATGATATATATAGGGGAGAAGTGGTGTGTATGGGACACTTTTTTTGTCATTTTTATAGGAAATGGTCTATGTTTTTGCCAGTTTGTTCAGGTACGTGAACGACAAATAAAGCTCACCCAAAATGTCTTCAATTTTAACAGACATTTCATTAATAAAATAAAAATGTCCCATTCATAACCCACTGCTTTGAATGGGACAAGTCCAGGTTATGAATGGGACAAGAAAATAAATTATTGGTACATGACCTTATCTCAGATTTTATTGACAAAATACAAATAAATTATGAAAACATAAAAACAAATAAGCTTGGATTTACAATTATTCCTCTAATTCTTACGAAATCTTTCCAAATTATTTTTAGTAATGATTAAAAGAAATATGGAATCTCAAAGTAGATTGAGTAAGAGCTGTAGCCTCATCTTTCGGGTTGAAGAAGCTTTTTCAAAATCCAGTCTCGTGGCACTTCACAGATGTCTTCCTCTACAGGATACAATAACTTTTCAGAATTTCCATGACGCCTCAAAAATTTAATTCGGAATTCAAAATGGTCTAGCTATTCTTCAACAACTCCAATGTAGGAAATTTTGTTTTTCTTTGTAGAAAAGTCGACTAACATTTTCCTGTACAACAAGAGTGCACTTCCTCAAAAATTTCAAATTCCTTGTCGCTATTTCTCTCGAATGCCCGTCAAATTTCATCTGAGTCGTCCGAATCAAATTCTTATGACTCATCGCTCGATTCACTTTCTTGTTCAATCCTTCGAGCAACTTTTTTCATTTTCGCTGCCTTCTGTCGGATTTTTTCCATTTTTTCTGCTTCTTCTTCCATTAAATTCGTAAGTTCAGGAGTGTCGGTAAGTATATTTGTTCTACCACGTTTTCTTCCGCCTTGTTTTATTTTTCTTTCAGGAGCTTTTGGGAAAGGGCGTGATGCTTCTGGAGTGGTAAAAGACGTAGCAGTAACGGTAGTAGTTCCACTGCTTGAAGAAGCTTCGACAGGATCTACATTTGGCTCTTCATTGTTCGTAACGATAGGATTCTCAAGGTATGTTACAAGAGAACATAAAAATCTTCTCCGAATATGTTACGATTAAGTGGATATATTCCAGTATAGGAAAATCCAAAAATGATATTTTTAGGAGTGAACGAATTCAAAAAGGCCTTATTAACAATCTCAGCAATTGCATAAATTGATAAAGTTTGGCCCGGATTTGCAAGCAACCACTCGTTTTGCGCCACCTTCACATAAGTCTTTAAAGGAATACAGACTTATCCAATGGCTGCAGTGCGGTGCGAAAGTGAGCAACACTACATTGTTTTCTTTTGCCAATCTGACAACTCCCACACTAATATGGGATTCATGGTTGTCTAATATCAGAAGAATTGGTGATTCTTTCGATGGTTTCGTATGCCTAATAAAATGTTGTAGGCTGTTATAAAAATTTGCTTCGTTCATCCATCCTGACTTATTCGCCAGACCAACACTTCCCTCAGGAGCACCTTTCAACATAAAATGTTTAAAGTTTACTCTCGGAAATATAATAACAGGAGGAACAAAATTTCCAGAAGCACTAATGAAATTGAGAACTGTCACAAGTTGTCCCCTTTCAGCAGAAGTTGCTTGACTAACTTGTTTAAGACCCCTTTTCGCAAAAAATTTTGGTGAGGTCAGTTACAGTTGTAACACCTGTTTATTATTGTATGGACGCGGGTGGTTATCAATTGGAACATTTAATTCAACTAACAAGTAAGTAAACAACTATACATAATCTAAAATTTATTAAAAAGTATTAGGCCGAATTTTAAAATTTAAAGATTGTTGTAATGAGAATTAAAAGGGCTTTAAAATGATACCTTACTCGACCCCTAATGCCATTGAAGTATTTTTTGAGGTGCTGCTTACCCCCGAAAGGGGGTGAAAGTAGCGAAATCAAAAATACCCTTCGATCAAAAATCGACGGGTCTCTGCGATTTTTTTAAACGTTGACGCAGTTCCTGATAATGGCTCTGTTTCGTTTTCGTCCGGCCACCCTGTATTTATGATATAACGATTCTAATTATTATTTATATTCCGAATTGTATACAATTGTTTTATTTTTAGCCGAATACGCGGGTCACTGTTTCGGCTTTATTGTTGGCTGATTACGGAGTAGATCTTCACACTGTTAAACGTCATGGTGACTGGAAAAGTGATACAGTTGCTGAAGGATATATAGAAAATTCTTGCGAAAATAAAAAAATTATTTCGGTCCCATTCTTGGAGAAAAATAATTATCGGATGTTTCACCGATTGTCTTCTCTGCATAAGAAACCGAAAAGATTAAAAAAACAACCAGAACAATGGAACACTATGTCCTACAGTAATTTAGCAAATTGCAATAATGAAGTATTTAATTTTAATCGTTGTTTTCAATAAATTTTTCATATTTATGTCTAGTATACCTAGATATTTTTTCTTTATAGTCCTCAGTACAATAAAGTTTGTAATTTTTAGAATAAAAAAGGTGAGCGGTCGTTGGACCGCCGACAGAAGCTTGCTTCTTATACACAATAGAATGACCATTTTTCGTGAGTTTTTCACCATTTTTCAAAAATTTTGACAATTTTTGACAGTTTTTAACGAATTTTGACAATTATTGACCGTCTTTGACAATTATTGACCGTCTTTGACAATTATTGACCATTTTTGACAATTTTTGACAATTTTTCAAAAATTTTAACATATTTGGCAATTATTGACCATTTTTTCGAAATTTTGACAATTTTTGACAATTTTAGTAATTATTGACCAGTTTTGACAATTATTGACCAATTTTGACAGTTTTGACAATTATTGACCATTTTTGACAATTTTTCAAAAATTTTAACATATTTGTCAATTATTGACCATTTTTTCGAAATTTTGACAATTTTTGACAATTTTAGTAATTATTGACCAATTTTGACAGTTTTGACAATTATTGATCATTTTTGACAATTTTACAAAAATTTTGACCATTTTAGACCATTTTTCCAAATTTTAACAATTATTGTCCATTTTTGACAGGTTCTGACAATTATTGACCATTTATGAAAATTTTTCGAAAATTTTGACCATTTTTCAAAAATTTTGACAATTTTTAATAATTATTGACCATTTTGACAGTTTTTTATAATTATTGACCCTTTTCTCAAAATTTTGATGTTGGACCATTATTGACAATTTTTCGAAAAATTTGACCATTTTTCAAAAATTTTGACAATTATTGACCATTTTTCCAAATTTTTGACAATTTTTGAAAATATTTGGCAATTATTAACCATTTTTTCCAAATTTTGACAGTTCTTGACGATTTTTCCAAATTCTTGACAATTTTTGACCATATTTAAAAATTTTTAACAATTTTTCAAAAATTTTAATTTAATTTTCCAGTCCTATGTTAGTTACTAACCTGGTGAATTTTCTTCGCGTTTTGAAGCTCACCAATCTTTTCTTCTGAATTTCATCATTCCACAAGTGGGGGAGTTCACGTGCTGACTCTATTGTGTAGGTACATTCTTCCACCACTTCCTTGAGGTGTTCCGTCCAATCTTTAGGTAAGTCATAGACGGTGGGGTTGCTAGTGAAGGGACGGAGCAGGACAAGGGAAGTGGGGGTGATGGTTAAGGGAAGGAGAATTCATATGGAGGAGTCTGTAAAATTCCTAGGGGTGTGGTTGGATAGTCAATTATCCTTCAAAACTCATATGGCAAAGGCGGCAGTGAAGGGTAAAGTGAGGGCAGCATGGCTGGGGAGATTGATGTGTAATGTGAAAGGGCTTGGAGAGAGGAAGAGGAGGGTAATTGGTAGGACGGTATAGCAGAGTATGCTGTACGGTGCGAAGGTGTGGGGTGAAAGAGCGGGGGTGAATGCGAGGGTTAGGCCACTTCTGCGGGTGCAGAGAGGGATACTGCTGAGGGTGGTGCAGGGGTACAGGACAGTGGGTGGACTGGCAGCATCGGTGCTGGCAAGGTCCTACCCATTGGACGTGATGGCTAGAGCTAGGAACAAACGCTGGAGGGGTGTGACCAGAGATGAGGTACGGGAATGGATGGAGGAGGAAATGGAGAGAAGGTGGGAGGAGTATGAGGGCGCGCTAAAAGGAGCGATTGGGAATAGGAGAGATTGGATGGACCGGAAATTCGGGGAGGTGAACTACTTCTTGACACAGAGGTGCTCACTGGACATGGGTCGAGAGTAGGGTATCTCCACAAGATTGGGAAAAGAGAGACTGATGTGTGCGAGAGGTGTGAAGTTGAGGATGATGTGGGGCATGTGTTTAGATGCTGGAGGAACGAGGAAGTGCTGAAGAAGTTGGAGAGGAAACTGGGGGAGCTGGTGTACTGGGAAAACATGGTGGAGATAATGTTGAGGGGGGAAGAGGAATGGATGGAGGTGAGTGGAGTAGTAGAGAGCATGGTTAGGGGGAGAGAAGGACTCGATATGGCATGAGAGGCAGGAGTGATAGGAGGGAGAAGATGACGGTGTGAGCGGAGAGTGTGCGAGGGACCGCCGCCCGTCTCGAAGTATGCTAGGGTAGTGATTCCGAGGTGGGGGTAACAGCGAGTTTGAGGTGGGTTTGGTTGGTAGGCATTTCCTTGGGGATGAGTCCAACACTGTTTGGGTCCTGGACCCATTCGAACATGAGTTTCCCATCTCGGCCCGAAAAAAAAAGGTAAGTCATAGTGTTCCTTTAACCTACTCTCAATAGCCTGTTCGAATTTAGGTTTGTCAAGCACCAGCTTTCTATGCTTTGAGTTTTTATATTTAAGCTCCGATTCAACATCAAACTGGATGCGAGGTAAACACCTCTCCGTCCAATACCTCCCAGTTTTTTAATTTTCTTGCCAACTTGCTTGTGGCCAGTGTTACATCAATGTGGGACATAGATACGTCCCTGACAAAAGTTGGCTCCCCGTTGTTAATGACCACTAGGTCCAGTTCGATCATCCAGTTTTCTAGACAATTACCCTGTGGTCCGTTGTCGCCCCCTCCCAGTATCCCGATTTTGCATGAAAATCACCGGGAAGGACCATGTTTGGAAGTTTTGTTTTGTCCATTTTTGTCATTCTAATCTTTCTACGTGTCCCAACCACCTTCACCTCTGTTTTTATTCTTGGTTCTCCGTACAACATGCTTACTTCTTCATTTGATTTCCTTCTCCACCCCTCAGGTGTTTTTATGCCGCAGGAAATTGCTCTTATCATTTTACGTTCCCATCGCTCTAACATCTCTTCCTGTTTTTTTGTTAGGGACCATGTTTGACTTTCTTACGACTCTCTGTGTTTTATAATGGCATTATTATAGATTCTTATCTCCATCTTTCTTGAACAGTATTTTGATTCCATCAATGACTGAAGCATTCCAAATTTTCTGTTGCCTTTCGAAATTCTTGACTTTATTTCTTGTCCTTCATGGGCATTGCTAGTTATTAGTACTCCTAGATAAACAAATTCGTTTACTCTTTGGAAAGTGTAATCGTTTTCGCTTGTAGTTCTTACCACCAGATTCCTCCTAGGATCATTTATTTTGTTTTTTCTTGATTGATTCTCAGCCCTAGAGATTCTGCTTGATTTGCGAGATTTTTTGTAATTTTTTGAGCCCTTTTTTGATTTTGCCAGAACCGTCAAATCATCTGCATACGCCTCGTTATTATAGATTGCACCAACTATTTTTACTTTGGATCTTCTGATAATGGCTTCTAGCGCTAAGTTGAATAAAATAATTGATAGTGGATCACCTTGTCTTACACCGTTTTCGACCCTGAAGAGAGTTGACTTGTGACCGTTCCAGGTTATTTTGTTTCATAGAAAACGTAAAAAATGCAAAAAGATGATCAGTTCAGATGTCGGTAAGATTGTCTTGAGATATACGTTCAAAATAAGATACGGTGAGTGAACCACAGTTTTCTACCGCCAGGGGGAGTAGAGGAAATTGTACTGATCTTCTCAAAGATACAGGAAGTTTACCAGCTTATAAGTCACTGTATTAATGTTTTTATTTGAAATTTTATTAAAAGGTTGTGGGTTCGTTGTATTTATTGTATTTCGAGACATTTTTTTCTTATAATATTAGTAAATTATGTCTCAAATTATCATAATTGTCCGCGTTAAAGTTAAAAAAAACTGTTTAATATTCATTAAACATTAATAACAACAATATCAATCCACATATGCAAAATAAGATCGTTAAAAAAAATCATCCGCCATCAATAAAGCGTTGAACGTTTTTACGAGAAAAAATTTGCATTTGTGATTAAGTCAAGGATGTTCACATTGGTAGTTAGTGCCGTTTTGGGTTGCCCGTGCCGCCCATTCTTATTTTCTCATTATTCCAAACTGGCCTTTTTCTGAGCCTGTTCGGCAGCCAATCAGTTGCGAACCACCTTTTTAACGAGACCATAAAATTGAGTATGCCTTTAAGCAGCTCGAGAATGTGTGCTAGAAATGATTCAATATGCCATCTTATATGAGTTACGACTTACCTTCAACTCACACTTTTTGTTTTCTTTTCTTCGTATGCATAGCAGTTTAAATTAAAATTTTAACGTTAATTGTAGCATTGTTTAATAATATAGAGATAGTCTAAAATAAATTTGAAGAAAATGGAGTACAGCGATAGATGGCGACTGTGTTTAAAGCTCCATGTGTGATCGTCGCCATATTTCATCCAATTTTTTGTAATCATATCAAAGCGAGTAAACGCTCTGTTGCCAAAGTTACAATTTATCTACAAAATGCTCCATTTTGAAATTAATGGTCAGAGTTTGCAACAATTCGTTATAACTTAAAAGTGGGTGATTATTGAATAATTACTAGGTATATACGAAATGAACTTTAAAGATTTCAAACTGCTGTTAAAGAAGAGGTCAAAATATTATACGGAAAGATTTCCTTTGAAGAAGCTTTTCAGTTACTGGATTATCGACACCATATCCGAAGAATGGAGGGTATGCTATAGTAGTAATCAAAATAATTCGAAGGAAATGTTGTTTTTAACAATAAACTCTGAATAATGCAAAACCGTGTACGTTAATTGCTTAATCACGAATCCATACCTCAACAAAACCATTCATCCATATGGGTCCATCACATCCCCTTTTCCCAAACTATTTTAATTAAAAACCAAAATCCCCTTTCATCCGATCCCGTTCGCAGTTCAACAAAGACCTAATTTCACAAACCGACGCCCCTCACCCTCCGCCCTCGTTGCTCTTTTTTTAAGGATAAGAATTGGCAATTATTAGAAGAACGTTGTTGTTATTATATTCATTACAAGTTGGCTTTCAAAAGGGTGCTACAGGGTGCTTTATTATGGTTGGGAAGATTCCAAGCGATCGTCACTTGTTTTTTGGTTGTACACCATAGACGTACGTACCTGATGGATAATTTAAAATTTAAAAATGTTTATCTGTCACTCAACATCATACGATTTCCCGATAAATCTTATTTGATGCAGCAGAAAGCTCCAGTGTCCTTCAACGATTCCATTTATTGGCCCTCTCCATGTTTAGCTAGGCTTTGAACTTTAAACATCCTTTGATGGAGACCTTGGCTCACCTTAAACCTGGTATCCAAGACTGGTATCTCATTCCACTGGGCCCTTGTTTTGCAGTCAGATTCAAGAGGACCTATTAACTGGAACTAACCTCTTTTCCTGGAAATGTGTGCCCCAGAATCCATAACAGGACAACCATATTGATTGCACCCAGTTGGCTTAGAAATAGTCTAGTATTCCAAACAATTTAAATTGCAACTGTTGGAGCACAGTGCCTGGTAGCCAAAAATATTTTTATTCACCTATTGGAGTAGCCGTTTTCCAACAGCTACCCAACGCACAGATCAAATTCCTCTTAAAATACTTAAAAGACAGTCTTTGGTCGGCTGCATCATGTGGTGTATCCAACTTCCATTCATTCGTTTGGGATGTACTCAACAGCAAAGGCTCATGTCCGCCACAAGTAGGGAGGATTGTTTCCACTTGAAGGTCAGTTTGCTGTGAATTATTAATATTAATGGAGGATAGAAGTGACCTTGAAATAATATGTTAGGAGGAGGAAATTACTAGGATCCTACATCCTGGGAATCTGTATTGTGAGTGGGAATTGATCTATGTATGATATCAAAGATAAAACGAAGCAAAAATGATAAAAGATCACGGATTTTGAAATGTGGTATTACAAGAAAAGGTTGGAAGGATGAGGAAATCTTGAATTGGGAATGAAATATGCTCACAAAACACACCATCTGAGAGCAAAAAAAAGATGGTGTAGAAGAAGAAATACCTATATGAAGCTGAAAGGAGAAGATTAAATAGCACAGAATTTTTTTGCGGCACTTGAAATCTGTTCATTTCTACGTCTATGGTGGTTTTTATTGAAAACAACCCTTGATGGCTGACTGATTGACGCCCTGTGTGAAAAGCGTATGGACGTATGTGTATACAAATAATATAAAAGAATCAAATGCAAGCGTGAGAGAGATTTTTTGAATATTTTAAGTCTGATTATGTGGCCAATGTTGTTGATAGACGATGAAACTTTTCGACGTTTAGGTGAGGGTAAAAAAATATTGAGGGGATGAAATTCGTATTTATCGACACTCGACAAACATGGTTTGATATTATACAAATGTTTTTCCAAAGTAAACAAACAAACATTGACAAAAATAACAAATTTTGCTTGATTTGTCGTCTTGATCGTCTGATACGGATTGTTATTCGCTAGCGAGATATAGGGGACGTAAATAACTTGAATTACTTTTACTATTAAATGATTTTTCTTAAAAAATTGATTTATTTCTCAATTTTGCAAGATACTAGTAAAAGAATGTTAACTAAATCACATTCCAAAGGCCGTTTTTACTGGTTGTTGTTGAGTGGCAAATGTGCGTAGTGCTTCCATCGCTACGACCATATATCTACCATCATAGATGAACGTTACCCAACGCATTAACGATTTATTAGATGTGCTATAAATTTATGTTAGTCACTCTGACAAATGAGAGACTAATGGGTGCTGCGTACCGATATTAAGACATTGATATACATGGAAATTGGTGTGTTCATTAACAGGTTAATAGGTAATAATAATAAATGACATACAAGCTCGCAAAAAGGAACCCCTATTTATTTTTGAATTATTATTGAATTAAACGATGAAATAAAACAATTTAATTTGTTTAAATCTCCATTTTATTTTGAATTATTCACAACCATCACCACTGAATTTTCTTCTAGGTAAAAAGGTTTAATAAGGGAGAATGGTTGATATCTATTTGGTCGTTAAGAAGATTACCTGAATATTTGTTTTTATTAATCTCAAGGGCTTCTAAAAGATTTAATTTTAAGGATTTGGGTTCTACATGCAAAATTTCAAAATTTGAGTCGAAAGTGTGTTGGAATTTTAATTAGCAAAAATGTGCTAAGAATCATAAGAATATATTGCATGAAAACGACTGGCATGAAAAACTAAAAAACAACCACTACAACACCGAAAAATTGAAATTATTTTAAGCTTTTTAAACTCATTGTGACGTCAGAGAGTATGATTTTGGTACTACGAGTGCGTCCATGCGATAACTAACGAAGGTATACTAGGGGTTCACACTAGAGCGAGATTTTTCTCGTCTCGAAAAAGCGAGACGATACGAGACGAGACACTTTTGGAAAAATTTTATGCGATACCGAGACCACATATGGTGCACCACGAGAGTCCCGTTTCTAGTCTAGTAACATTTTTTTAAAATTTTTATTAAAAAAATAAGAATGAGACTACATTGTGTAAGATATTTAATAAAACGACACCTCAAAATTGAATAATTTATATACAAATCAATGCTAAATAAACAGTCAGTACAGTTACGAATCGTGATTTACTCCACAAATGCAAGAAATAGACTAACTATCCATTTTTTCAAGAACGAACATTAAGATACTGAATACGTTATAAATATGTGAACAACTCCACAAAAAAGGGTGACCTTCCTTATCTTTGGTAGGGTCGCAGTGCTCGATCCAATGCAAATTTATGAAACGATACCTTTTTGAAACATAGCCAGATGGGATTCATACAGCCACAGCTGTACCCAATACCAAATTCAAAAAAAAAAAAAGAAAAAAAGGGCAGAAACAAACACGACTTTCTTCTCCCCCCAAAAATAAAGTCCCCCCTAACCCCACCCCCTGCAGAGGAGAATTTCCTATATCAGGGACAAAACTTCACCAATATCTAATGTACCAAAATAAACTTCGATCCCCAAAAAACAGCCCTTTCGAACTTCTCTCTCTCTCTACTCAATTATATTGTTTCGAATAATCGTTGAATTAGGTTCTTGTACTTATCATAATATTTAGCGTGACGAGACGAGACTGATTTTTTCCAAAATTGACGAGACCGAGGCGAGATTTTTGAAAGACTCGCCCTATCTCGTCTCGTGTGATTTACTCGAGTGCTTCCACGTGTTTTTTTTGTTTTGGACATGCCAATGTTTTTCAGTAATTTGTTATAAACATTGAAAACGAAATAATCGTCCTTTTTTTAGTTTTTCATATAACGTAAAATGTACTGGAGCAATCTCAATGGTTTGTATAGATAAATAGGGCATTTTTGGCCAACTAAAGTACATATTATGATAAACGTCCGTTGTACACAGTTTCAATTCTTAAAATTGAAAAATGGCAAAGCAATAAATGTTCAACAAAATATCCTATCAAGTCACTCGACCCCTCATTTTGTTCGTATTTTAATTACCTATGATTCCTCTATACCACCGATCATATACAAAGACAAGAAGGGTCACTCTAAGCTCCTCCCCCAATGTAGTCTTTCTCACTTCCTCTGTGGTACTACTCTTCCTCGGCAGATTTCAGCTCCCACTTGATGCGTAGATATACCAGTGTGCTTTGAAAATCACAATAATATTAACGTTAATGAAGTCTTATTGAACAAAATAGGGCGGAAAATATTGTTTGGCATTTGACACTTGAGTACTTTGACAGTAAATAGGCTATGTGAGTTCTGGAATATGGCGGAGGCGCTAACATGGGAATCTCCATAAGGAAATCGCGAAAAAAGCTAAGGTCAAAAATAGCAAAAATGGTTCCCTTCAAGGTCACGCGCATTTTGAAGTGCTTTGAAGACTTTTGAAGGGGTCTGAAGATGTCTCTGAACGCGTTACGTCCTACATCTAAACACGACACAACCTACTTTAAGCCCCTTCAGAAGTCTTCAAAACGTGACACCGACATTCTTCAAACCCCTTCAAAAGACTTCAAAATGCGCGTGACCTCGAAGGGAACCATTTTTGCTATTTTTGACCTTAGCTATTTTAGCGATTTCCTTATGGAGATTCCCATGTTAGCGCCTCCGCAATATTCCAGAACTCACATAGCCTATATACTTTTGACGTTTCACGTAAATTTTTTAATTAAACGTCTGTGTAGGTATGTCAAAGTTTTTAGTTACACTTTCCTATTTTTTGGTTTATTTGATAGACGAAAAACAGTTGTGTGTCACACATGCAGGAAACGCTTTAGCCGCCCTTTACTAACAGCTGCCCTCGCTTCGCTACACTCACTTGTGCATCTAATAGTATCGGGCTGATAAAGCTCAATTTCTTCCCTTGTGACACAATATACTATTGTGGCACAGGATATTTATTGAGACATGTTTTATTATTTTGATCTAAATTATTCCGAATAACATGCATGAAATCATTGGTGATTGGTGAAAGTTGTCAATAATTATCAGAAACTGTTAAAAATCGTTAATAATTGTTGATATTTTGAAAAATGGTCAAAAATTGTTAAAATTTTGAAAAAATAGTCAATAATTATAAAAAAGTGTCAAAAATGGTCAATAATTGTTGAAAATTGTCAAAATTTTTGAAAAATGGTCAAAATTTTTGAATAATGATCAAAATTTTTGAAAAATTGTCAAAAATAGTCAATAATTATAAAAAAGTGTCAAAAATGGTCAATAATTGTTGAAAATTGTCAAAATTTTTGAAAAATGGTCAAAATTTTTGAATAATGATCAAAATTTTTGAAAAATTGTCAAAAATGGTCAATAATTGTCAGAACCTGCCATGAATGCTCAAAAATGGTCAATAATTGTTAAAATTTGGAAAAATGGTCAAAAATTGTCAAAATTTTGAAAAAATGGTCAAAAATTGTCAAAATGGTCAAAAATTGTCAAAATTTTGAAAAATGGTCAATAATTATAAAAAACTGTCAAAAATGGTCAATAATTGTTAAAAATTCTCAAAATTTTTGAAAAATGGTCAAAATTTTTGAAAAATTGTCAAAAATGGCCAATAATTGTCAGAACCTGTCATAAATGCTCAAAAATGGTCAGTAATTGTTAAAATTTGGAAAAATGGTCTAAAATGGTCAACATTTTTGAAAAATGGTCAAAAATGAACAATAATTGTCAAAACTGTCTAAAATGGTCAATAATTGTCAATAATTGTTAAAATTTGAAAAAATGGTCTAAAATGGTCAAAATTTTTGAAAAATTGTCAAAAATGATCAATAATTGTCAAAACTGACAAAATTTTTGAAAAATTGTCAAAAATGATCAATAATTGTCAAAATTGGTCAATAATTGTCAAAAATGGTCAATAATTGTTAAAATTTGAAAAAATAAATGGTCAAAAATTTTGAAAAAATGGCCAATAATTGTCAAAATTTTAGAGAAATGGTCAAAAAAGGTCATTATATTGTGCAAAAGAAGCAAGCTTCTGTCGGCGGTCCGACGACCGCTCACCTTTTTTTTGGATTGATGTAATACTAAAAAAATTAAAAATTAGACGGAAAATGTTCTTATTGCATATTTCTCGGAAAATTCAATGGAAATCATCAACGTTATGGTCCCATCATTCAATGTTGAAAACTACCATAAATTTAAATTTAAACATTGATATAAGTAAATTTCATAAACTTATTACCTTCATAAAACGACAATCAGAGAGCCATAAACCAAAAAAATCAAAAATTTTCACAAGGGAACAGATTTTGGATTTTATAAATGGAGCACCAGATAATGAATTTCTTATGATGAAGGTAGGCAATAATTCAAACACAATTATTAAAAAGAGAGGTTATGTAATATATAATTAAGGGAAAGTATTTTTAATGTGGTCGTAGATAAAACATTGTATGATACTCATGCGTGAATTATTTTTGCGCACTCGTTGCTACGCTCGTGCCTTTCATTTTCGCAACTCGTGCGCAAATGTATCACTTCACGCATTTGTATCATAAATAAGTATTTCCAAGTTAATATTATTGATTTAAAAAAAGCCTTGGGAATTAGGTTTTTTATTCGGTTCTTAATGATATTATTGAATAAAAAAATAATTGTTATCATTTTTTAAATATAAAGTCAAATGATGTTTAGATAATAAGAAAAATCTAGCTTGATTTGGCTGGTTTGTTTTTGACATTCGCTTTTATTGATGATTCAAGAAGAATTAGAAGAATAAATAGTCCCTCCAATATTATAAAACTGCCTCCCAGCAAAGAAAAGTGACTACAATCGGAATAAACTAAATAAAAAGGAGAAAAAAACAAGGAAACGATTTTTATGACGAGTAAAATAAGGCGTTTAAGAAACGCTTTTTTATTATCTGATTAACCAGAAAATTCAAGTATTTTTTCACCTGTTCATACAGAACTATCGTCATAAATTTCTCCATACAAGTATCACAAAAAAAAAGATATACCCATTGAGGCAAATTCAAATTCCAAAAAATATTATGTTAATTCCGATGTGCATCTTTTCAGTGGTATATAAGACGTCTGGAATTCTCATAGTGGGCCGTGAACCGGTGCCATTATGGCATTTTATTTACGATCGACCGTTGAATGAAAAAAAAAAGAATGTGAGGCCCATGCCGGTCCTCCATCATCTTTTACATAATGGAAGAATGGATTTATGTCATTTTTCGGGCGTATCAAAGTTGTGTAGCCTCGCGAAGCCGGTGGTACAATGGACCGTAGCTTTTGGCTTTTGGGCATCATAATAACCGTGGATTAATCGAAATTTTTGATGGTTTTGAAACTATTTTTAAAGCAGGTAGAGATGCACACTTTAAAATGACAAGGGATACGTATCGAAAAATCACAAATATTGTAATGCGCTTTAAATATTACAATAATTATAATATTGAAATTCGCACACAAGAAAATCTATTTCTTTCGGAATATTCGATATTCTTGCAACCATTTTTACTTTAACTGAAGCACTAGCGCCGCAGTGGTGAAATCTAGCAGTGCAAGGAAAGTTTCGTGATTTTTTTAGCATAAGTAGATGATAATAGGGACTTTTTACTTCACAACGATCTTCGGAAATATATTCTTTACTCTACGCAAGGAGATTTCTGTGTTTTAACGTCAAGTGCAAATGTAAGTTTTGAAGGTATGGAATTATTTCACGATTTGACATTTCTCCGATAATTCTCGTAATGCTTGAAAATGTCGATTCAAAATCCATTCATATATGTGAAATTTTCCCCTGAATCGATTGGTGGTCATTGCAACGTTATAACTGGTGAATTTTGGGAGTTACGCTTTGTTTTTTGGGTGAATTTAGTTTGATGATTTATAAAATAAAAACTCCCCAGGTTATGTTATTGTGAATTTTTTTTCCGAGTAGATTGGTCTTTCGAGAGTACCTACTCTCTCGAAATTTCATTTCAATATTCAAAATTTCTGGTATTTGCAAGACTTTTCAAGTTAAAATGAATTTTTTCAAAAATTCCATGACGCCATTCGAATTTTCCCCTTCTTTTTCAAGTTGTGAAGAACATTCCGAAGAAAAGAAGAATATTGGGGAATTTTCAAATTAACCTTACATAAAATACATTGATACAATTGCCGAAGAATTCCAAGATCGATCTATCAACTTTAAAAAGATCGAAAGAGAGATTTCAGTTTTTACTCAGCTTTTTAAAAAATAAAGTAGGTACATATAGATCCCCTTTAACAAGCTAAAAAACTGTTTTAATTTATAGAAAATTGCTGCTTATAAAAAGCAGAGAGTTGATAACTTTTACCTTGAAAAAGAACTCGCCACTTTATTTTTCCATTCCATTTCAAATCTATCTTCGATTAATAATTGATGTCGAGACTCACCCTGTAAATAATATGACCAAGACAATGAATTATTGTAAATTGCGCAGTAATAATAGTAATTTTTTCAGTGTACGTTTCATACATTTCAAGTCTATTGTCCATCGCAGACGCACAGGCTCTTATTGTCTTCCATTGTAGACATAGAAAAGGTTCGATCTACGCCAACAGGGATTACGTCCGTTCTGTCCGTGGATCATCCCGGATTTATTATTATTTATTTGCCGCCGAGCAGAGTGCTGCTCAATAAATCTCTTTGAGCCGTTGGCAACTTCGTTCATTCTCGGAGAATATGCGAAAGACGTACTAGACAAAACAATGCATATAAATATATACTAATGGGGTATAATATTAAAATGAAAAAAGATATATTTCATACTAATCTCTGGATCATAATTTATACAAAGAGTTGAAATAAGTTCAAATTATGTCACTTTTATATAATTTGTAGTACACTTCGAACATTAAACAGACTCCACGAATAACCCGCTATATTTACAACACACTTTGTTTGTAACCAACATTTAAATCGATTCTTTCACACAACAAAGGTCGCAGCTTCCAACAACAGTGCCGTGCTGTGTGCAGAAGGGTTTAAATCGACTGAATAATCACATTCAAATTTTCGAGTAATAGTAAAAATACTTATATTAAATTTATTTATTTCTCGAAGAATAAATTGGATACAGTCTCTGCTCCTGCTCTAAGACATTTTTTAACCTAGTCCAACTATTACATCACTTGAAATGCAATGGCTAGAGCATAGTCTGGCTTCCTTCGGAATATTCTTTTCCCCTATGATATTTTTCCATTGCTGAAGTTGATTTGCATTTGGAGGGGCCCAAACACCTTACAAAACTTATTATTTATCAAATGATACGACACTGGTAGTTTCAGAACTGTAGAACTGTTTAGAACTTGCCGCTTACCTGTGAAACCAAAGACTAAGTAAAAGAGAGGACCGATAACAACTGCAACTTGGGTGTTAACGGTTGGCACCATGAGTGTATTTCCAGTTGCATAACAATAGGTTTATTTATTTACCTAGGAAAAGTAACTCCTGGTTGTTGTTTTTTCACTACGACTCTTATAGTTAAAAGCTGAACAAATCACCACTCGAACACAGTTAAAAAATCAAAGTTATTATTCATAAGATACACAAAAACCACTAAAAACAATGTTGGATCCACACTCGTTGTTTGGCACCAAAATAATGGCGTCGTACGATTTATGGTAACACTGGGTCGGTATTCTTGACATCTTTCGCAATTGTACGAATGTGCATAGTTACGAATAGTCAATTGGCGAACACTTTCTGAAAATGGTATTTTTGACCTCCCTTCGTAGTGATTTTGATTAGATACCTACCTAATTATAACCTCTAAATTCTGTAAAACGCATACGCAAGGCGTTTGCGAACAACAAATACCACTCGTTGTAGAACACGCATGATCGCTGGTCTTGCGAATGGTCAAGAATACCAAATGTAAATGACATTCGCAAAATTATGAGATGCGCACGATCTTGACAGGTACGAACGGTCAAGAATAGCGTTACTGTGCTTATATACGCGTTACTTGTCCTCTCTATTAGTATGAAACGATGTATTGTAAACTCCAGTTATACATTTTTTTTGCATACTACACAATTTTTTACCTTTTTGTGGATGTAGTATAACGGGAAAGTGTCTTTTGAACTGCAATTTTATCGAAACTTGATATTTTGAATCACGTATCAGTAGCGGAACGACAAATTTATGAAAATACCAATAGTTAGTTTATAATATCAACAAAACGATATATTTCGAGGGTATTCGATAAAATCATCAAAACGTCTATTTGTGTCAAAAGCTCATCATAATTCGAAATAGTTTTCTTCCATCATTAACCGAGGTCATCCAACAAATCATTTCTTCGACCCACCTGTACGCGGAGGGTTGCTATCGGGCCCGCGTCGCTGGCTGCACGACTCGAGATTTACGGCCACTACGAGAGAGAGAGAAAGAAGAAGAAGAATTGGCCGCGAGAGTTAATTACACAGCCAGGAGAGGCAGAGCCGCTTACAGATTTCCTAATTTCACGTTGATTGCTCTTCGAAGATTGGCTCATGATCTCGAGATGGAGATTTTAAATCGGTATTCTTTGTTTTGTTTAAGAAAGTTAATTGATTGTTTAAATTAAATAGTTTTTCTATTTTGTTTATAATTAGGAAGCGATATAATTAGAAATTCCTTTGATTTATCCATCAGATTTTTGCTATTTGTAGAATTTTGATGTTCAGCTCTATAATTCTTGATTCGATTAAAACCTATATTGAAAAAAAAGTTTTTATCTGAAACTCAACAGCCATTAATCTCCTCCAACTGCCCATTAAAAACCCCACATCGATCTTACAGAAAAAAAGCTTTTCCAAACTGTAACTCTTCTACTAAGAAACGAGAATAGAAAAAGGCATTGTGGCGAAGTGTGACGCGACGCCTTCGTCAGCCGTGCTTTACACAACTAAAAGGGGGTATTTGAATACTTATAAATTTATAATAAAAGTTTGACATAATGTCCCGATAAAGTGTGACATATAGTCGGAGAAATACTGGCCTCCGACTAACAACATTCATGATTTTCATATCAGCATCGCATATAACCTGACAATTAACAGAAAAAAAACCTTTCCTATTCCTAAACAGTTCATTGTTGACACCAGGAGGGCGTAGCATTCTGATGTGGTGCAATCAATTGCACCTATGTCATTTGGAAAACCACCTCGCTTTTTAGCACTACACTGCTCTAAAGTGTTAGGCATATATCAATGTATAGTGGTTTTAAAGCCAGCAAACCATTTATTATATTATTAAAAGCCCTGCCAGCTGTTGTTCGATGTATATTTATTTAGTACCCAGCAACTATCTGATAAGTACCTGTACAAGATCCTTAGACCACAAAGAAGCTGAAGTCTTGGTGATAATGCAAAATTCCTGTCCGTATCATGTTCAAGGTATGGACCTATCATATCGAGGAGATACAATACAGACTCTTTAGAAAAACCAAATCGTTCTCGGAATTATCCATCAGAGTGAATGTCAAAGGGATCTCTCCTAACACGAACTACACGTTCAATAGATGCATCTAATAAATAGTCAGTAAAGTCAATATAATCCATGTTAAAAACAAAAGAGAATGTTAGGAAAGAAGAGAAGGCCAAACACACATGTCTACAATTGATGCTTCTGCTAGGTGGTAGGAGTACATTTCAGCCCGATTTACTTCCAAACTTACTACTTTAGTATCATACTCCAGAGTGGTGCACACCAACAGCATTTTACTCCTTGGAGGATATTTTAAAACTTCTTTAGTTAATTGCTCCAGTTCTATAAATACTACTGTAATGGATGCGTCTCCAATGGATACGTTGGTAGACTAGGGGTATGGAGAGGCCTCTGAATCGGTGGTGTTGCGGGTCACTTGGAGGATCATCTCAAGGGAATGAAACAACTACTTCTAGCACTGGGATGTGTTTGATTTATTTACTATAATACATTACACTACTTACTAAGGCTAATGTTATACATAAGTACTATAGCATACTTATATTTAATGGTTAAAGATTACTGATCTCTGACCATTCGACTATATAGAATGTTCTTCATGACTTATTCTAAATCAACTTCTCCTATAGTAAATATTGAATGCATATTTATATAACCAGTCAAGTTCAAATAAAACAAATAAACATATTACTGTTTTGCCGTACTTCACGCTTGAACTTGACTTTCTATTCAATAACCTTCTTAATTTATATTTATATAATTATGAAATGTTCGAACGTTTTGTTGGAATAAGATCAAGGGAATTTAATTCTTATTTTAAATATTTATTATTATATTGGGCCAAATGGCATCACACTACATTATTATTTAAAGCAACTGAAGTCTTCAACATTCCACTCTCTCAGTAACATACTAAAGTAGAAGGCAAATCTCCTGCTGGATACGAGTTTTAATTTCGACTAAAAAACATTTTTTAATAATTAACTTCCACTAAAAGCCACAAAATTCAGTGTTTTTTGGTAAAGAACGTGTGAACTTTTTATTACACCGTTGCCACCTTTTTGTTCGTGTATTTACAATTTACGTGTGAACAATAAACCTTATTTATTTATTTATTACTGTTAATTTTGGTACATACTGTATTTTAATCTTCTGACTTATATCTACTTTTTAAATATTATAGTTTAGAAATGTTTTTGATTTTGTCCCATGAGTTTCTACTTCATTGTATGACGCTGATTAATGCTCCTATATTTTATAGCCCCACCTCTGAGTGTAGTGTATAAAGTGTGGCCTACCTACCGTAGATTAAAACATATTTAAAAGTTTATTTTCCAACATTAACATTATTTATGTATCAACTAATAAAAATAAATAGGAAAACATCTAAAACGGATCTTTTTTGCATATTTTTTTTATAATTGTCGGTCAAAAAATAAAAAATATTTATTTTGAGGATATATCGTTTTAGTGAATTTTTCTACCAACAAAAGTGCTTATAAATATTAAAACAATTAAGAAGCGTTGTTTCCCCTTTCGAGTTATATAAGAAATGGACGCTAGCGTCGCGTCGCTTGACTTTGCCGTCGTCAGAATACCGATAAGTGAAATAAATTTAAAAGTTTTGTCGGTGGAATGGTTAAAGTGGAGTCGCGATAACGGATTTAATGAACCCTATCGTCTAGGAGGCCAGAGAATGGCTGAATGACTGTATAACAGACTAACAAAGGCTCTAATTTATGGAAACCGTGCTGATTGTTGCATGCGACCGGTGCACTCGACTGTCAAGATGTCATTCTTCTTCTTCTTCGTTTTGTTTTTTGCCACATTCGCTTGGGCGTCGTTAGTAGGATGGATTGAAACATCGACGAACAATTTGGATTGTATAAACTACAGATTTTGAAAAATAGCAGCTGAAATTTAAATAAAGTGACAATTAAAATAATTAACAAATACCAAGCGTTACTAGAGAACAAGTGTTATTTTCCCTTTTTTCCGACTCCTAAAAGACGGGGTACTCAATTCAGATTTTAATGTATTTTCGTGCATAACTTTTTTGTTCATGAACCGATTTCAATGATTATTTTTGCTTTAGATCCAGCATAGCTCCAAAGTGGTCCCATCCCATTCATCAAATACTTATCGGTTCCGGTTGGACTTATTTTGGTAAACACATCGTATAAAACGACTATGTGAAATGAACAAAAACCGATATTAAATAACTAATTTTTTATTGATAAGTTTGGTATACAGATAGATCATTATTTTGATATGTTTCCATGAAAAATATTCAAGAATCGCAAACGCTGCTGTCTGTTGAACAGCTCAACGTGGTACTGTCGAAATAATAACCAGATACACACGACGCTTCCATCTTCAATTCACCATAAGCGCAATAAATGTAGTCCGAACATCTTGCTGGGTCGGGATGGCTGCTGAAAAACCTTTCTGTACTTCTAGCTGCACAAATTTCTTCGGGAGTCTAAAAGCAAATAACGTAACGATTATTATTCATTGAGGAACATGAAAAAAACTGGAGGAGGAAGCTGGAATAGTTTACCGGAAAGAAGACAAGTTAAATAATATGATGAAATAAAAATCAAGAACTCACTAAAGGTGTATTTGACTCCTCTGTTGTAGTTTCTGCTTCTTGAGTTGTTGAAATTTCTGTAGAAGATACTTCGGTAGTTGTAGAAGATTCTTCGGTAGTTGTAGAAGACTCTTCGGTAGTTGTAGAAGACTCTTCGGTAGTTGTTGAAGATTCTTCGGTAGTTGTTGAAGATTCTTCGGTAGTTGTTGAAGATTCTTCGGTAGTTGTTGAAGATTCTTCGGTAGTTGTTGAAGATTCTTCGGTAGTTGTTGAAGATTCTTCGGTAGTTGTTGAAGATTCTTCGGTAGTTGTTGAAGATTCTTCGGTAGTTGTTGAAGGTTCTTCGGTAGTTACTGTTGTTTCCTCTTGTGTAGTAGATTCTTCTGAAGCTGTTGTCGACTCTCCAGAATCAGTTGTTGTTTCGTCTGTTACCTCTGTAGTTTTGTCTGTAACTTCGGTAACTTCAGAAGATTCATCGGTAGTTGTGGAAGCTTCTTCGGTAGTAACTGCTGTATCTTCTGTAGTTTCCTCTTCAGGAATGGTTGTTTCGTCTGATTTTGTGCTAGGTTCTTCAGTAGCAGTTGTTGTTTCTACGGCAGCCTCAGTTGTAGTCACTGGTATTTTAGTAGTGGTAGTTGTTGCAGGAAGATCACATATTCCTTCACGATACCAGTTACAGGTAAGAATAGGTTGATCCCAATATAGTCCAGCAGGACAGGCCATTTCTTGAGCTCCATATGGAGCACATTGGTAATATTTTGTACAGTCAGTTTCGTGTGGGAAAAAAGAACCAAGTGGACATGGTGAAGCTAAAAATGAATACACATTTTTTTGAATAATTAATTCAAATGAAAAAAGGGCAATGTTAGCATAAGGAATGGGAAATTATAAGAATATGGTGTCGTATAAAGAAATTTTGTTACTTACGGTAAGAATAAACACTGGCAAAAAACCCAAGACACAAAATGTTAACAAGCTTCAGCATTTTTAACAATTTTTAAGAGTATCTCGCTGTAAATTTGAACATGTTCTAAAATATTTGCAAGAAAACCATCTATTTATATGTATTAATATTTATTGGGGGATCATAGTTTCTGGATGTTGTAAATTATCAATTTGTCAATTATTATTCCTTGCTTACTGATAAAAATTATTGTAGATCAATTAATTATCAGAATGTTATCTCGATTATAAAACAATATAATTTTTGTATAACAATTCTATGACTTTATTTTAATGTTTTCAAATAATATTTAACGTTACCATGAAACGAAAAAATGAATTACTGAATAGAACACTTACAGTTAACCAAATTGTTGTAGGTATTTCATTTTAATTTGGAGAGATGTACATCCGTGATCATAATTAGGTAACTATCTTGTTTTGGAATTGTCATTAACCCAACAATACCTCAATTACTTCACATTATCTGTTTGATTTTATTAGTTTTCGTGTTGTATCTTCGAAGTCGTAAGTCCAATACCAATTAAATTGAAATGGGATAACCTAGGAGCTATACTAGTAAGCCATAGTTAGGTACCATCCTGCTTTGGAATGGCTATATACCTAACAATACCTCAATCACCATATATTCCCCATCTAATTTTGAATGTCTTCTTGGTGTGGTGCCCACTGCCATTAAAAGACCGATGAACAACAACAACAACAACTGCTACCGAAGAACCTACCACAAAATCAGACGAAACAACCATTCCTCAAAAACTAACCACAGTTCCAGAATAATCTACTACGCAAAAGGAAACTACCGAAGATGCTTCCACATCTACCGAAGAATCTTCTGAAGTTACAGATGAAACTAGAGAAAACTACAGAAATAACAGATGAAACAACAAGTGATTCTGGAGAGTCGACAACAGCTTTAGAAGAATCCAATCTACTAGAACAGAGTAAACTACAGTAACTACCAATGAACCTTCAACAACTACCGAAGCATCAACAACTACCGGTATCGTGAAGGAATATGTGATCTTCCTGCAACAACTAGGTACTACCACTAAAACACCAGTGACTACTACTGAAGCTGCCGTAGAAACAACAACTGCTACTGAAGAACCTAACACAAAATCAGATAAAACAACCATTCCTCGCAAGAGGAAACTACTGAAGAAGCAGCGGCTACTACAGAAGAAGCTTCCACAACTACCGAAGAATCTTCCGAAGTTACAGTTGAAACTACCGACGTTACTGACAAATCTACAGAAGTAACAGACGAAACATCAACTAATTCTGGAGAGTCGACAACAGCTTCAGAAGAATCTACTACACCAGAAGAAACAACAGTAACTACCGAAGAGCCTTCAACAACTACCGAAGAATCTTCTGAAATTACAGATGAAACTATAGAAGTTACAGAAAAAACTACAGAAGTAACAGACAAAACTATAGAAGTAACCGACGAAGCAACGAGTGATTCTGGAGAGTCGACAACAGTTTCAGAAGAATCTACTATACCAGAGGAAACAACAGCAACTACCGATGAGCCTTCAACAACTATCGGTATCGTGAAGGAATATGTGATCTTCCGGAAGTAACTACTACCACTAAAACACCAGTGACTACAACTGAAGCTGTCGTAGAAACAACAACTGCTACTGAAGAACCTACAACAAAATCAAACAAAACAACCATTCCTGAAGAACTAACCTCAGTCCCTGAAGAATCTACCACACGAGAGGAAACAACTGAAGAAGCAACAGTTACTACAGAAGAAGCTTCCACAACTACCGAAGAATCTTCTGAAGTTACAGATGAAAGAAATCTTTTGAAGTTACAGATGAAACTACCGAAGTTACGGACAAAACTACAGAAGTAACAGACGAAACATCAACTGATTCTGGCGAGTCGACAACAGCTTCAGAACAATCTACTATACCAGAAGAAACAACAGCAACTACCGAAGAGCCTTCAATAACTACCGAAAAATCTTCAACAACTACCCAAGAATCTTCAACAACTACCGAAGAATCTTCAACAACTACCGAAGGATCTTTAACAACTACCGAATAATTTTCAACAACTACCGAAGAATCTTCAACAACTACCGAAGAATCTTTTGAAGTTACAGATGAAACTACCGAAGTTACGGACAAAACTACAGAAGTAACAGACGAAACATCAACTGATTCTGGCGAGTCGACAGCAGCTTCAGGAGAATCTACTATACCAGAAGAAACAACAGCAACTACCGAAGAGCCTTCAATAACTACCGAAAAATCTTCAACAACTACCGAAGAATCTTCAACAACTACCGAAGAATCTTCAACAACTACCGAAGGATCTTTAACAACTACCGAAGAATTTTCAACAACTACCGAAGAATCTTTAACAACTACCGAAGAATCTTTTGAAGTTACAGATGAAACTACCGAAGTTACGGACAAAACTACAGAAGTAACAGACGAAACATCAACTGATTCTGGCGAGTCGACAGCAGCTTCAGGAGAATCTACTATACCAGAAGAAACAACAGCAACTACCGAAGAGCCTTCAATAACTACCGAAGAATCTTCAACAACTACCGGAGAATCTTCAACAACTACCGAAGAATCTTCAACAACTACCGAAGAATTTTCAACAACTACCGAAGAATCTTCAACAACCACCGAAGAATCTTTTGAAGTTACAGATGAAACTACCGAAGTTACGGACAAAACTACAGAAGTAACAGACGAAACATCAACTGATTCTGGCGAGTCGACAGCAGCTTCGGAAGAATCTACTATACCAGAAGAAACAACAGCAACTACCGAGGAGCCTTTAACAACTACCGAAGAATCTTCAACATCTAACGAAGAATTTTTAACAACTACCGAAGAATCTTCAACGACTACCATAGAATCTTCAACAACTACCTAATAATCTTTTGAAGTTACAGATGAAACTACCGATGTTACAGTCAAAACTACAGAAGTAACAGACGAAACTTCAACTGATTCTGGCGAGTCGACAACAGCTTCAGGAGAATCTACTAATTCAGAAGAAACTGCAGTAACTACCGAAGAGCCTTCAGCTACTACCGAAGAATCTTCAACAACTAACGAAGAATCTTCAACAACTACCGGAAAATCTTTTGAAGTTACAGATGAAACTACCGAAGTTACGGACAAAACTACAGAAGTAACAGACGAAACATCAATTGATTCTGGCGAGTCGACAACAGCTTCAGAACAATACTACAGAACTATACCAGAAGAAACAACAGCAACTACCGAAGGGCCTTCAATAACTACCGAAAAATCTTCAACAACTACCGAAGAATCTTCAACAACTACCGAAGAATCTTCAACAACTACCGAAGGATCTTTAACAACTACCGAAGAATTTTCAACAACTACCGAAGAATCTTCAACAACTACCGAAGAATCTTTTGAAGTTACAGATGAAACTACCGAAGTTACGGACAAAACTACAGAAGTAACAGACGAAACATCAACTGATTCTGGCGAGTCGACAGCAGCTTCAGGAGAATCTACTATACCAGAAGAAACAACAGCAACTACCGAAGAGCCTTCAATAACTACCGAAAAATCTTCAACAACTACCGAAGAATCTTCAACAACCACCGAAGAATCTTTTGAAGTTACAGATGAAACTACCGAAGTTACGGACAAAACTACAGAAGTAACAGACGAAACATCAACTGATTCTGGCGAGTCGACAGCAGCTTCGGAAGAATCTACTATACCAGAAGAAACAACAGCAACTACCGAGGAGCCTTTAACTACTACCGAAGAATCTTCAACATCTAACGAAGAATTTTTAACAACTACCGAAGAATCTTCAACGACTACCATAGAATCTTCAACAACTACCTAATAATCTTTTGAAGTTACAGATGAAACTACCGATGTTACAGTCAAAACTACAGAAGTAACAGACGAAACTTCAACTGATTCTGGCGAGTCGACAACAGCTTCAGGAGAATCTACTAATTCAGAAGAAACTGCAGTAACTACCGAAGAGCCTTCAGCTACTACCGAAGAATCTTCAACAACTAACGAAGAATCTTCAACAACTACCGGAAAATCTTTTGAAGTTACAGATGAAACTACCGAAGTTACGGACAAAACTACAGAAGTAACAGACGAAACATCAATTGATTCTGGCGAGTCGACAACAGCTTCAGAACAATACTACAGAACTATACTACAGAACTATACCAGAAGAAACAACAGCAACTACCGAAGGGCCTTCAATAACTACCGAAAAATCTTCAACAACTACCGAAGAATCTTCAACAACTACCGAAGAATCTTCAACAACTACCGAAGGATCTTTAACAACTACCGAAGAATTTTCAACAACTACCGAAGAATCTTCAACAACTACCGAAGAATCTTTTGAAGTTACAGATGAAACTACCGAAGTTACGGACAAAACTACAGAAGTAACAGACGAAACATCAACTAATTCTGGCGAGTCGACAACAGCTTCAGAAGAATCTACTATACCAGAAGAAACAACAGCAACCACCGAAGAGCCTTCAACAACTACCGAAGAATCTTTTGAAGTTACAGATGAAACTACCGAAGTTACATACAAAACTACAGAAGTAACAGACGAATCAACAACTGATTCTGGAGAGTCGACAACAGCTTTAGAAGGATCTACTACACCAGAAGAAACAACAGTAACTACCGAAGAGCCTTCAACAACTACCTCCAACAAATTTGAGCCGATTTTTAAGGAAAGGACTGATATATTTGACAACCAAATCCCTAAAGCCGGGAATACATCTGAGAAACGTTGCTATTCATTCGTATTATTTTGCCTTCGCATTCGTTCGTGAAGTGTAGATGGTAATTTGCAGTAATTTGCAACGAATAACTTTTGGTTCGAAGGGCCAGCACAGCGAACGAACGTTTTCTATCGTCTGTCGGTAAAACAGAAAAGATCAAAAGTTAATCTGAGCTGCGAATATCTGCGAACGTTGTTAGGCGTTCGTTCACATGTAGCAGTGTCGAAAATAATTAGCAGTACGAAAGGTTGATTTCGTTTTCGTTTGTGAAGAGATATTAGTGAAAATCAGTTAAATAGTCTGTGCCTCGTACATCATTATCAATAAAACCATAAAGCAACGAAAAGAAAAAAAGAAGAGAAAACAAAGACTTGTGAGGATGAGTGATTTATATTTAAGTAGTATGCATTGGCTCTTGCTCCAATAATCCTTAAAATTATAATAATACCAAAACTAACTATATCTCACATTATGATATTTTAGAAAAAGTTTACTTACTTTATTTTTTTTCGCTATTACGTTACTAGTAATAACAAATTCAATATTTCGTTTAAATAATAAATAAACACGATATTTACATCGTCATCTAATCTTCACAAATGAATGGAACGCTAGTAAATGTTTTTTTGCAAAAGAAATGTAAATGTGTCCAGTCTCCAAACAACGTTGCCGCGAATGACTACGAGCGAACAGCAATGATAGCAATAACAGCGAATGCGAACGAATGGCAACGTTTCTCAGATGTATCCCCGGCTTTAGACTTTACTTTTAGTTAAAATAGATGATTGAATTCCATAATATGCCGACTATTTTCAGTCCCCCCCTCCACAATAAAGTTAGTCTCTCGACGACCAATTTAGCTAGTAATTTCCTACCAACAAGAAATTTAATAAGTCAATTCAGTAATGTCGGTCGGAAGTGGAAAAGCTCCCATCTAACATCCACCCCTTTTCCTTGGCATGAAGAGAGATTTCGTCTTCTCATAATCTAATATGTCCCTTACTAGAAACGTTCGTTACCCTTCATGTAAGGACATAAATAACGTTGTCTAAACGTTATTTTTGGTAGAGCTAACGACATTCCTTTCATTGCTTCGTTATCAAATACCAAAGACGAATTTGAGGACGACAGGGATATCGTGCTACCAAAAAGGGTGCAGTTTATAATGTTTTTTTTTCAAAGGTATAAAAAGTTAAAAACTAGTTTATGAGTTCAAAATTAAGATTCTTGTGGACTAAACTATGTAAAAAATATCTAAATATCTAAAAAAAAGAAATGTATCTAAAATAAGACAAATTACCAAAAACAATGGATATTTTACATTCTTGACAGTCAGGAAAAATAGAAAATTATTTGATATTTCTAGACTCTGTAATCGTATCTACTTTTTGTTCATAATTTTTGAAAAAATCTGCAAAGTAAAGACCTCCACTTAAAGTAATGTTGCGAGGTCACCAATTCAAAGCCGGCCCTGTCTCTCTACTGTAAATTTTGGTGGCTGCGCTCCTTTCAAGGACATTCTCGAAAAGACGCTTTGCTCACGCATAGGACGAGCGCGGAAAATACTAGAATTTTCGAGAGTTATATACTTTGAGTGAGTTGGGAATTAGTGAAACGAAGACAGTTAGATCGCAGACAGTTTACAGAAGTAATCGGACAGTGAATGAAATACTGAAGATAAATAGTGTAATATTCAAGTGGTAAAAATAAATTAGAACTATTATACCGAGTGTAAATAAATTAGTAGACATTAAGTAAAGTGTGTGTATATAAATTAAGTTTAATAATTAAATCAATAGTAATTACCCATAGTGGTGTGTATAATTTTATCCCACCGGTAAAAACTATTTAAATAAATAACAAAAACATTACTGTAATAACAAAAAATATGTATTCAGATGGTTCACTAAATCTCAAAGTGTATATGAATCAAATCCTTCATTATCTTTCACCAGTATCTATGTAGTTTAGAAATTTCCAATTTCAGTATTCTTTCAAATCTTCTGTTCTGTTCGATCTGTTTTTGTCCACCAGACCACCACAGTTGTGTACATCCAGTGTACGATCCGTGGATTTAATCCCCATGTATTTCCTATCGCTGGTTTGGCTGCCATTAGGGCCATTTTCCCTTTATTTGTTTTATCAAGTATGTGTGATTTCCAGGTAAATTTTGCATCCAGAAGTATACCCGAATACTTGACATCTGCATACTGAAATCTGACCCATAATTAGGCATGTTTTTTTATTCACCGGTAGATCCACCAATTCACCAACTGCGTTTTTATATTCATTGGTGGATTTCTGATTGAAAAAATGACGGGTTCATTTATTACTGTTGCATCAACTATTCCACCGCTCTTTCGAGGTGGGGGTTAAATTTGGCGGTTTACAAAATTACATCTTAACCTCAAAAAAGTAAAGATTTGAAGCGGTTACAGCAAATTATTAAAGAAATGAGCAAATAAAATGAAATTAATTTATAATCTGATAATAAAGTATTGACTGCACTATTAACAGCGTCAGAATATTATTATTATATATATATATAATTATATTGATGAATTATGTAAACAACAACTGCGTTTTTTTATTTGCCACTGGTGACTCTAACATGTCGGTGCAGCGAAGACTGACTCAGTCAACCAATGTTAAATAAATGATGTAACAAAAACGGGCCTATTATGTCACTTGTCGTTGTACTGTCACTGTGACTGTTGTCAGAGATACAACAATTCCACCAACTTGGTTTAACAAAAATAACCAGAATTTATAAAACATTCGTCACACAATTTTACATGTTTGAGTTTAAATTTAAATTTCAAATCTTAAGCTAAAATTTATTTTGTAGAAAATATATTTGTGACCTTATTTGAAACTACCACTGATATTGCAATATCAGCAGTTTGCTGTCAACGGGGATTCCTAGACTTAGGAATGCGGATATTGCCAGAAAGATTCCTGATGCGACTCATGCTACATGTACTATGTACCTTCAGCACCCCTTTTCAGGGGCGGATTAAAAGCAAATCACTCCACTAATTACATACGAAATAAAATTATATTCAAAATGTAACTTTTTTGACGAGAATTAATAAATTTATAATATTATAATATATGTCGTCCAATGAGATTGTTACAACCCGAAATATATCTAATAAAAAAATATTTGAAGTCACGGGTAGTTTCCAGAAGGTCCCAAACCGCAAGAACGTTAATCTCTCTCCGCTAGGCGTTTATTTCTAGAGCAATCGGGAAAATGACAAAATGACGCTTAGATTAAGGGACGTCAACTCCCTTCAGCTGACATTCTCGTCATCTATCTCCAGTTGGTCCTTCTCTCATATCCGTATGCTATTATGTTTATGATGTACAGGACGTCTCATGAACAAATTTCAAACTTCGAATTTTGGAAGATTTTTCAAAAACACTGTCAGATAAAAGAATTAATCGATTGAAATCTAAAACATCATGACAGTGTATAAAATAATTGAAGAAAACTCTCATTTCACTAAACATGTTACTTTTCGAATTCAGTAACAAAAAGGGGTGGGATCCCAAAATCATTACGAGACTGGGAAAGAATGCCATTCTGGCTCTGAAACAATAGAAGGCACTGGGATATTAGTGTACGGTCCAGGTATCAAACAAAGCTTGTAAAAAAAACCCAAATATCTTTAAAGAGCCATAGTAAAGTAACTTTGTTGTGGGTGCCAAAGCATAAAAGAATTGTCGGAAATGAGATTGCTGATGGTCTCGTAAAGGAAGGAGCTTGTACTCCTTTTACCAGACCAATTTACCCCCTTGTAATCTAATCTAAGTGGATTTAATTTCTTCCACTAAAAAAAATAATAAACGAACTTATATAATTAATGTATATTTACGTATTTTTATTTTCGATAGAGAAAATCTAAAAAAAATAGAGGGACCATCTGTATACAGCTAGCGTTTTAGAATATAGTCTCAGCTGGTGTGAATCGTTCTTCTCGTCTTCTAATTAGTGAGACGCACAAATGTCTCTGTCGTGGCTTAAACGATTTATTTTCATTTTCAGCAAGAACATCCAGGAAAAGCGGCTTGCAGGAGTCACGTTACCGCTGCCCGATGCCGATGAGGGTATTACATAGGCGTCGAAACTTTATTTAAAAATAATATAAATTATATTTTAAGTTTTTTGTTTGCTTTAATTAAAAATAACACAAACAAAAATGTCACATTTCAATAAGAACCTACAGCAAAAAGATATCAACAAGAAACAGAAACGAAGCTGAAAAATAGAATATTTGATGTACATGTACAAGGATGGAATATTTTCAATAACATAATCACTAACACAGCTTCTGAAATATGTGGTATTTGTAGAAGCAACAATAGGAAAAAACAAACAGCATAGTGGACTAAGGACATAAAAAAAGAAGTAAAAAACAAGAAGTAGAGTGGAAAAAGTACCTAACAAAAAGATCGACATATACAAAAAAATAGTTAGAGATTTAGTATATATATATGTCACGGGCCATGTCCGCAATCGGGCCGGGACGTCATGGCCCGGGCTATGTTGACACAGCCCGGGCCCTGACGTCCTGGCCCGACCTTCTTGGACTATGTCGTCTTGGCCCGGGCCATGACAGCGTAGACCGGGCCGTGACAGCAGCGCCCGGGTATTGTCAAGACGGCCCAATACTATCCGGGCTATGTTGTCAAATAGTTTTTTTTGCAAAATTCAATAAACGTATAAGTACATTACAAGATGAGAACTTTGACCAACCTAACAAAACCTAACCCCAACCCCAGTTAGATTCGACGGCGGACCGAACTGGGGTTGGGGTTAGGTTTTGTTAGGTTGGTCAAATTAAACAAATAGTAGGTACATGGGACCCAATTCCGAAATCGCACTCCGAATTTTTCGTAATTCGGTCCGCCGTCGAATCTAACTGGGGTTGGGGTTAGGTTTTGTTAGGTTGGTAAAATTAAACAAATAGTAGGTACATGGGACCCAATTCCGAAATCGCACTCCGAATTTTTCGTAATTCGGTCCGCCGTCGAATCTAACTGGGGTTGGGGTTAGGTTTTGTTAGGTTGGTCAAAGTTCTCATCTTGTAATGTACTTATACGTTTATTGAATTTTGCAAAAAAAACTATTTGACAACATAGCCCGGATAGTATTGGGCCGTCTTGACAATACCCGGGCGCTGCTGTCACGGCCCGGTCTACGCTGTCATGGCCCGGGCCAAGACGACATAGTCCAAGAAGGTCGGGCCAGGACGTCAGGGCCCGGGCTGTGTCAACATAGCCCGGGCCATGACGTCCCGGCCCGATTGCGGACATGGCCCGTAACATATATATAATCAAAAATCCTTCTACCGTATAGTATGGTGTAGGAAGGTAATCTCTTTTTATCCATGTACGAATTTCCACCATTCTTTCTTGTTTTTGGCTTTTATTTTTGCTTCATTCCACGCTAGATTTCTCTCTTTTAAGATTTTTTTAATTGTTTTATCCCAGGTGTTTTTCGGTCTTCCTCTTTTCCGTTTGTTCTGCGGTATTGCCTGCCATACTTGTTTGACTACTCTGGTATCCTTCATTCTCTGTAGGTGTCCCCACCAACTCAGTTGCCTCTTTTTTATGAATTCCAGTAGAGGTTCTACTTTTAATTCCTCTCTTATTGTTTGATTTCTAATATGATCTCTTCTTGTTATTCCTTTCACTCTTCTTAGGTATTTCATCTCTGCTGCTTGGATCTTACTTTTCTGCCTGTCGTTTAAAACCCACGACTCGCATCCGTACGTGAGTATTGGTCTGTATATGGAGTGATACACTTTCGTTTTAGTTGTCTTAGAAACTTCGTTTTTGTTGATAAAATTCTTATTAATTGCATAATAGCATTTAATGGCTTTGTCTATTCTCCTGTTAATTTCTAATTCTTGCTTGCCAGTATTTTCGATTACGACCCCTAAATATTGAAAATCATTCACTCGTTCTATTTCCGAATTATCGATAAATATGCTTAGTTCCTGTCGTAATCGCCCTAACTTTTGATTTTTGCACGTTGATTTTCATTCCATGTTTCAACATCGATGCATTCCATATATTGACATTATTTTGCAGGCTATCTCTTGTGTTTGCCATTATGACAATATCATCAGCAAATGCGCACTCTGTTATTTGGATTCGTTGCATATTGTGATAGCCAACATATAGTTTTTCGACACTTTGGCTACACTCTTTTATGATGTCATCCATAAATATAATGAATAATATTGGGCTCAATCCACCTCCTTGCCTCAGTCCGTCGTGTGTTATGAATGTATTCGATTTCATATTTTTACTTATTACATAATTTTCCGTTCTTCTATAAAGTGCTTTAATGTTACTTATCAGCTTTTCGTTCACATTTCTTTTATAAAGGCTTTCCCATATCTGCTGCCTAGGTACACTATCAAATGCTTTCTCTAGGTCCAAAAAGGCAAGATATACGTTTTGTGTATTAGCGGTTTTCTTTTCAATTATTTGCTTCAATGTAAAAATATGATCTTGGATGCTACGTCCTTTCCGGAATCCACTTTGCGATACTGTTAGTGTTTGTTCTACTTGTTTTATCAATCTCCGGTTTAAAATTTGCTCATACAGTTTTAATGCGGTACTTAGTAATGTTATTCCTCTATAATTGTTACAGTCCATGGTATCGCCTTTCTTAAAAATTGGTAATATTACACCCATTTCCCAATCCTTCGGTATCTCTTCTTTATTCCATATTTTATTGAATAGTATTCTGATTATTTCCTATCCTTGTTCTCCTATTTTTTTGATCATTTCAGACGTTATCTTGTCGTGCCCTGGAGCTTTTCCGTTTTTCAATAATTTTAAAGCCTCTTCTAGCTCTGTTTTTGATATTTCTTCTTCTTCTTGAAAAGGTATCGTTATTAATCGCTATTAATCATGATTAACCTTAAAAAGATCTACTGACTAGGGATGTTAAAATATAATCGATTTTTATATAATTTTGACAATTATTGACCATCTTTCAAAATTTTAACAATTATTGACCATTTTGACTGTTTTCCAAAATTAGTGACCTTTTTTCCAAACTTTTGATCATTTTTGACAATTTTTCAAAATGATGTCAATTTTTAACCATTTTTGACAATAATTGTCCATTTTTAACAGTTTTTAACAATAATTGACAATTTTCAACCATTTTTGACAATTTTTCAAAATTTTAGACCATTGTTCAAAATGATTGACCATTTTTGGTAATTATTGACAATTGTTGATAATTATGGACCATTTTTCCAAATTTTTGACCATTTTTGACCATATTTCAAAATTTTTGACAATTTTTACAATTATCAACTATTTTTAAAAATTTTGACAATTATTAATAATAATTGTCCATTTTTGACAGTTTTTGACAATTTTTGACCATTTTTGACCATTTTTGACCATTTTTGACCATTTTTGACCATTTTTGACCATTTTTGACCATTTTTGACCATTTTTGATAGTTTTTGACAATTATTGGCCATTTTTGACAAATTTTCAAAAAATTTTCAGAATTTTTGACCATTTTTAAAATGATTCACCATTTTTTATAGTTTTTGACAATTATCGACGATTTTTGATAGTTTTTGACAATTATCGACCATTTGTCAAAATTTTAAAAATAATTGACAATTTTTAACCATTTTTGATAGTTTTTGACCATTTTTGACAATTTTTCAAATTTTTAGACCATTGTTCAAAATTTATGACCATTTTTGATAATTATTGACAATTGTTTACAATTATGGACCATTTTTCCAAATTTTTCACCATTTTTAACAATAATTGTCCATTTTTGACAATTTTTCAAAATTTTTGATCATTTTTCAAAATTATTGACCATTTTTGATAGTTTTTGACAATTATCGACCATTTTCCAAAATTTTAACAATTGTTGACCAATTTTGATAATAATTGTCCATTTTTGACGGTTTTTGATAATTTTTGACAATTATTGACCATTTTTGAAAATGTTTGTCAATTTTTGACCATTTTCCAAAATAATGTCAATTTTTAACCATTTTTGACAGTTTTTAACAATAATTGACAATTTTTAACCATTTTTGACAATTTTTGATAATTATTGACAATTGTTGATAATTATGGACCATTTTTTCCAAATTTTTGACAATTTTTGACAATTATTGGCCATTTTTGACAAATTTTCAAAAATTTTAACAATTTTTCAAAAATTTTGACCATTTTTGATAGTTTTTGACGATTATCGACCATTTTTGATAGTTTTTGACAATTATCGACCATTTTTCAAAATTTTAACAATTATTGACCAATTTTGACAATTTTTCAAAATTTTTGACCATTTTTCAAAATTATTGACCATTTTTTATAGTTTTTGACAATTGTCGACCATTTTTCAAAATTTTAACAATTTTTGACAATTGTTGACCAATTTTGGCAATAATTGTCCATTTTTGACAGTTTTTGACCATATTTGATAGTTTTTGACAATTAATAACCGTTTTTGAAAATTTTTGTCCATTCTTTAATTTTTTTTTTAAATTTTTGACAATTGACCATTTTTGAAAATTTTTGACAATTGACCATTTTTCAAAATTTTTTGGCAATTAATGAGAATTACTGACAATTTTTGACAGTTTTTGACAATTATTGACCATTTTTGACAAAAATTGTCCATTCTTAACAGTTTTTGGCAATTTTTGACAGTTTTTGACAATAATTGACCATTTTTGAACATATTTCAAAATTTTTGACAATTTTCATATAATCTTATTTGATTTTTAATCTGATAAATTGTTAAATATTCACCAATTGAGTTAATTCGGAGGGCGTGGTTTGATTAAATAAGCGAGCGAAAAAGAGCGTAAAGTAACAATCCTCGGCATTTGTCGACTTTACGATTTCATTTGGTGGTGTTTAAGTAATTGTACATATAAGTGCAGTACAATCTTCACTTTAAAATATTGGGATTTGATAAAATTTTGATATTAAGAGAGATGTTGAACATGAAATTTTAATTTTTGTTTTTTAGAATAACTATAGAAGTGTATGCACAAAAATTTGACGGTGGGAGTTTTTGGATATGAGAGATCATAATTTTATACCTATTTTGATGTATTTTGTAGAGAGCACCACATAGGCCACGTACGCGTCATAAATGTACGCTAAACTTTTTGCTGTTTAAATTAGCGCTACTTTTGTAAAAAATATTAAAGCCTCATCATTTTAACAAAAAAAAGGTATATTTGTTAGTATCCCCAAATCTTGACGGCTTTAGAAATAATCACATTTTAGTGATTAACTACATGAATATTTCTTAATTAAATCATGTTCGAAAAATGTAGTGTATCTACGATAATTATTTTTTTTAATATTAGAGTATAGTAGTATGTTCGATATGTCTACCATCTTCTTCGATGCATTATCCAGAAAAGATCGTCATTGGATCAAAATACAATGCTGCTCTATTTACTTGTTGCCAAAGTTCGTCGCGGGTATTTATGACATTCTTATAAACAAGTTGTTTCAGTGCACCCCATACACCGAAATCCATAGGATTAAATTCTGGGCTACGTGATGGCCCAATATTATGGTTAACTAAATTTCTGAATTGATTTCGATAAAAGTAAATTAACTATGGGTGCTGAGAAAGGGGCGGCTGGTATCTACTACATGGGCTGGTGCCTAGGGCGGCCAAGACTGCTTGTACGAAAATTTGACCCAAATAAAATTTTGTTTATCTTTTTTGTACCACTTGGTAAAGTTTGTCGTTTTTCCGTTTATCTTATAATTCATTACGATATCATCGGATAATGTTTTAAATGTCCATGACTCACGGTTTCAAATAATACAAATAAAATTTGATAGTAAACTTTTATCTCAAAAAAATAAACTATAATTTAAAATTACACATTTATTCACAGTATGTGTTCAAATTTAAAACCTTCGGCTGCTTGACAGTATCTTAGTCTCTCAATAAATGACAGATGTCATTATTTTACATTCATTCAAAGAAAGGGGATTTCCCGATTTCGTCAAAGTATAAAGAACGGAAAATTCTGTGCTCATTTCAATCGGTCCGAAACGTAGGTGGGACAAAAATATAAAATGGTTCAAATATTAACAAGATATTATTATTAATGGTGAAATTTTGCCGCCCTCTAAAGGGACGTCACTGAGTAGAAGACATATTTGATAATATTTTGTTTCAACAATAAGTTCTGTAACCGAGTTATTAAATAATACTTTTCCATGCCGTTTAATAAATGGAGAATTGTAGAATTATCTTACGATCACCAAATTCGTCTCATGTGGATTTTGTCTTATAAGGGATTGCAGATCCAGTATTTATAGTTATATGTATGTATATTGGGGTAACATTCATCGAGACCTAAAAGATCTATTGTGTATTTATAGTTATAACAACTGGTCCAATTCTTTGGCAAATGTTAGTGCCTGAATTATCCAAAAACACTTAAGTACTCCTGCAATGTCACCAAATACAAGACAGGCTTTTCACTATCGATTGAGGACGAGGAATTTTTGGGCATAATATGTGAAATAAATTTCCCTTGGTCAATGAGTGGGTAAATAATTATTGATTTAAGCAAACGTGATGACGTCGAATATTGACGGTCGCGGGATGCAGTTCCGATCAGTCATCGATCGCGTTCATCCCAACGTAGCGCTACCGGAGCGATAAACAATTTCCTGCTGAACGCGTGTTTTGACAACTGATTGATGTGAGCGCTGTAGTAGCAATCGCCATTTTTCCGATCAGAATTTTATTGAAATACGCTACTCTACCGATCAATGATGTATCAACTGCCATTTATGACAAATAATTAACATATAAAATGACATCATACTTTTGTTTGAAGATATTTTAGACATTAGTATCTTCAAAATGAATTAACATCAGTAGGAACTATTAAACAAAATTGAAATCTAAGATGAATGAATAATTATTGAAGTCAAATATCAAATAAAATTATAGGTTATGGTGTAATATCGAGATAAGCACGTTCAGCCAAATTAAGAAACTAAAAATCGCTACCTGATCAACTTTGTTGGGATGGACCAAACCATCGATATCTTAGCTTGAAGTAATGTCCGCGGTATATCAAGTATTGACACGTGAACTAGAATAATCGTAATCTATAGTATTAGTGCAGGCTTTCCAGCTTATATGCACTAATCACCAATGTACATTATAATCACCAATATACTTATGGTTTGAACGATGTCTTTTTCATATTACCAAAAAACATTAAAGCCCGTTTGCACCGTTTACTTATTAAGACAGTCTTAAAATAAAGTAATCTTAATAAGACCAGTTTGCGTTGCAGGGCTCTCTTAAACCAGTTAAGGAGGACTTAATATTTGTTGAAATAATTTCTATTTGTAATAGTAGGTATAGTTCAAAATATTGTAGGCTTTGTACTGTACTATTTATTTGAGGTCAGCAGCGCCTTTAGTGTAGTTGTACTGTACTAACAATCCACATTGTGAGTGTACCTGCTAATTTACATATATGTCAGTTTTTCTAGTTTTTAATTATGTCAAATTTAATTTCGCTAGTTATCACAAAATATAATAGTTCTTTGGTAGTATAATAGTTTGAAATCTCTCCCCATTCAACCTACAGTCAATTTTCAACAATATTAAGTTCCCGATTGGGTTAGTTAGTAAGTTTGAAATCGTGGTTGACAGCTGATTTATCCTGAAAAATTTTTCTTTCTGGATGACATTTTCGAAGTTGATTTTGATATCCTCGAGATAATAGACTTGCCGAGATGCTTTACACTCGATCTCTGGATATCCTAAAATTCCTAACGGAACTATACTAGTCTCCGAGGCTTTAATTAGGAACTAAGTAGAAAAAAAGGACACAAAAGATCTTTTAAGTCTCAGTGACTGTCACTCTAATATACATACAAACATACATAGAAACCAGAACACGCTTTTTTAAAAATTAACGAAAAATTAATGTAATAACCTTGATGCTCATAAGTTAATCATTCATTTCCTTTGGATTAATATAAATTGATAAATTTTAATGATTTTATCACTTATTTCATACATGCCTGAGGAAGATTATTTCGGAAACTTCGGCTTATATTTTATTACAATCATTAAACGTTTGCAAATAAACTGATAAAAAAAAGATTGTAATGCCCGGTTGAACCGTTTAGAATTTAAGTACGCCTTTCGTAAGTTGTGCTTAACTTTAAGAAGCACTTAATAGTCTCACGTGTTGCACCGCTGCAACTTTTGCATTACGTAGTAAAGAACCGCTTAACGCAATGAGTAGGTAGGTACATGGCAACACTGAAAAAATCTAGTAACTTATTAGAGACTTTTCAGATTTGGATTTGTATCGAGTGACAGCGTCAAAAGTGAACGATTAACCTATAAATAAAAAAAAAGAAAACTTCAGAAATCAGCAATGGTCACCAAATGCCCAGCGCAGGCATAAAACCGAAGAGCTGCTAGCAACTGAGGCACGCTGTTGTTTCTGTAATAATAGTTGATTATTTGGTCTAGTAGGTTTCCTTATTAGGTATTATTTCACTTAAGAATAATTTCGAAATTTCAGAGCTTTCTCTCTTGTCACACGAAATCTTTGATAAAATGCAAATTCCTTTATGTCGTAGAAATAATTAGATCCAGTGGGAAGCATCTCGAGAAACCAAAGTCTATTATTTCGAAGATATCAAAATCAACTTCGAAAATGTCATTCCATAAAAAAAAGTTTTTCAGGTTAAATCAGCGCAAACTAAGTCGAACTTAAGTCTACCTAATCGAGAACTTATGCCCGTTTGCAACGTTTGGAATTTAAGTTGCTCTTAACTTTAAGAAGCACTTAAGTTTTTCGCGTGCTTCACCGCTGCAGCTTAAGCATTACTTAGTAAAGAACCGCTTAGCGCATTGCGTACATGTAACTTTTCAGATTTGGCTTTTGTTGAAACCACACGTTCAATAATTTGTATATTTTTATTTTAGTTCTTTTATTTTTATTCGAAATTCCTACCGGCGCGCCACTGCCTCAAAAACACTTCTACCTTAGTTCAAAATCGCGTTTTGTTTTCTTTCCCTGGCGGCTCACCGGCGCCTTGCAATATTTACTATTATTCTTCGGCAGTTGAAGTAGGCGTGACCAAACGCACACATCGCGCCTAAAATCTCAGCCAGTAGAGTCGATGTTGAGTTTGCAACCCGATCGGTCTCCCAGCTAAGACCTACCACTCCTTTACCGGTATAAAACCGATATTTTCAGACCAAATGGGTCAAGTTTCATAGTAATTAATTTATTTCCTGCATAATATGTGCATTTTTCTATAAAGTTAAAGTTTCTATAGTGATTCAACACGAAACAAAGTTATATTTCAAGTGAATAGTGCTTTGAAAACCACAAAGGAAAGAGTAAGATCGTTCTAATAATTACTATTTCATACTGAAAGGCTTGTCTATATTCATCGTTCCATCTGTATGTATTTTCGACGTTAAAGTTTATTGAATTGTTAACGAAATGCATTTATTATTTATGCGAAAAAACCAGTCATCTTATAGAATTCCAGTCCACTAAATCGAAGGCATCCTATTTTTTACGACATCATAAAATTTGTTGTCATTTCAACTGATGTGGCATCAACGGCCACATCAGCTTTGAATCGAGTGACAGTTACCTTTCACCCGCGTCAAATGTGTATGAAATTTAGTTCATAAGTGTCTAAGATTTCATGTTTTTTACCCTTAACTCCTGTGGTGTTTTCTACCTATCCTAATATTTTCGTACTTAGATTTCACTACCCAATTTGACACTATTTGATAGGGAATACTTGATCTATGACAGTTAGCAAAAGCACAGTCCAATTCACATTAGCTCCCTCTAGTAGTTGTTTCAAATTACTCACAACGATACATTAAAGTAACCTGTGTTCAGAATTTGTAGATTTTCTTATGTGAAATTATACATCAAGTCACCTAACACCTATCAATCAATTTTTGAAAATATTAGCTGTGCATAATTCCAAATTCCAAGTAAACTTTTCATATAAAAATGAGTAACTCCCCAATGCCCGGTTATCCTGGTTTTTCTATACCTTGTTGTGCACCTATACTGCCTCCAATAGTACCTCACGTGAATGTACCATGTATTTATCCATATATTACGATGTCTGATGCTTGTCATTGTTCGAAACGATAAAATTGTACCAAAAAAGTAAGTTAATATGTTTTTTATTATTTTTCAGCTACGAATTATCCAATTTTTGTCTTTAAACAACAATTAATTCTCAATATCATTTGAAAACGCTTCCCAAATCTTCTAACCCTATCCAAAATAACGATCAGGTACTTCTTGAACACCCCTTGTTTCTTTACAATGCTCCTTTCCAATTTCTTCTTCATTTACTCGTTCATCTCCATCGCCAGAGGTATTCCGTGGCAGAAAACGATACCTACTGGCTAAAATTTTCTTAAATTCATCAGCTCTATGAGGTAGAACTTAACAGTATCTGCTGAAAATCTTTTACATCTACCAATATTCTAAGACAATTCCTTTTGATTCGACTCTAATTGATTGAGTGATTCAGTATACACAGTCCACGGCACCTAAGCCTTTTGGATTTTTGTGTTGATCCCTGTTGTGCTTCCTTGGAGACTGATCAATGAGTCGGCTCATGCGACTCTAGTCATTACTGTAATTAAAATAAGGTTGCTATTATTTCTATGGCAACATTTACACAATTCAAAGTTGAAAACGTAACTTCAAAATTTTAGTGAAAAATTTCTTTTAAATAAAAATGAGTTGTTGCGGACCGTGTTGTGGACCTTGCTGTGGATCCGTTCCACCAAGTTGTGCAATATGCGAACCTACTTGTCCTCCTTATTATTATGAAACCACGCCGATAAATTGGCCGGCTTATTCTACAGTTGGGGGTATATTTCCTTATCTTGTATCATCAACACGATTGGTGAGTATTCAAATCAATAATTTATATTTTTAAACTTACAATTTGACTGGGGTTGGTTTGTCCTTTACTTCTCTTTCTGTTTTTGCCTTCCACTAATTGATTTTGTTCATCATTTGAGGAAGAGTTAGACTTTTTGGGTCTTTTTCGTTTGCATGGGACACCTGGGGACTTAACAAATACCGTTATGTATTGCGTTGACTGACAATTTTCTTATTTTCAGATGAGTTAATTGCTGAGTATGGTTTATTTTCTCAGGTTAGTATTAACCTCTCTTCCTAATTCATTGTTTTCTAACAAATAAAAGAGCTGAAATAAGTTGAGTTTATTTAATTCAAAAATTATTCATTTTCTTTTTCAGTAATCCGGTTCTGCAGCCAGAAAAATTTTGGAAGTAACGTTGGGTGAAGATTGGTTCACAGTTTCAATAAACCATTATGTAAACAGTACCTATTAATAAAATTGAAAAACAGTCGGTTTTATTATACCTTATTTTATGTGGAATATTTCCACATTTTCTAGGATTCTAGGATGTCACCATGTTTTGGTTGAGGCGACAAACAACAATGTAGTCACACTGTCGTGGACCAAAGGCAATGGTAAGTCTAAAGGTAACCACGCGGCTGATCCCCTGTTGGCAAGTTCAATCACCTTTTCGTCAGCAAATACGGTTGACCTTCCTTCACAGAAACCAAACTGATTTTCAGATATTAAATCGTTCTCCTCTAGTTCCTTTTCCAGTCTCATCATCTCAGCTGTGTCTATTAAGCATATTGGCTTAAATTTGGATGCCGCAGTATCCCCTTTAGAGATCAGACAAACCTTGGCTCGTTTCCACGTCTTTGGGATCTCCATGCTTCTTAGAATTTGGTTAATCATAGAGAGCATAACTTCAGGGAACTCTTCAACCCTCAACTTGATACTGTCGGCCAGTACTCCGTCTGGTCCTGGTGCTTTCCCATCCCTCAGCTTCCCCGAGACTTCTCGCAGTAGTCTCCTTCTTTATAGCCTGTCAGGGTTCTCCCTGTTCGGACCCTATCACTTGTCGGTGGAAAAAGCTCTCTGGTAGCAATCTGCAACTCCTCGCCTCAGGAATTTCATACAGTGTCAACATGTTACTGAGCTTGTCAGTTACTATCTTATATCCTTGTCCAAAAGGATCACCTTCCATCTCGCTACACCCAGTTTTTCCAGCACTCCTTTTTGGATCTTAGTATTAGCTTTCTAAGTTCCTTTCTATAACTCTGGTATTCACTATCGGAGCAGCTCAAAAACTTTTTGAACACACCTGCTCCGCCAATGCAACAGTCTCAGTAGTGGCAAGCCTAGAGCGTTACTCTCGCAATGAGTTCAAAAAAGAGTGGGATCAAACAAACACTGCAAACTAACCAAGGAATTACTCTACTATTATGAGCAGCTGCAGAAATAATCTTGACGATGACCCGTCGGAACCTAGGTTATACAAGTGGAGTTCTGACCGGACATTGTCAACTAAAAAAACATCTTTATCGAATGATGCTGTCAGAGACTGTGAATTGGTAGATGAGACGGTAAAGCATATCCTCTTTCATTGCTTGGCTCTATTATGCATCTGTTAATCCGTGTTGATAGAAGTTCCTCTTGTGGAGGTTTTATCAACTATGTTAAAACTATAGGCTGGTTGATGTACTGAGAGAGACCAGGATGATGCAAAAAGAGCCCAGTGAGACGCAGAAACCTCTGGATCCAGTTCACTGTAAATAGGAATATTTTTCTGCATTGTACATCAACCCCTTTAACAGCATGCAATAGGGATGATAAGAGCCTTCCTTGCGGGCTTTTCTGTATCTGTATCCCCTGTGTTTGCTGAGCTGATGTGGACTTTAACATTGATTGAATTCATCTTGAATGATTGATTAGTTCGACACCTCCAGTCAGAGAGGCTTACAGACCTCGGCACCTCAGCCTTTAGACTTTTTGTGCTCTTGGTTATAACGTTCATGTGAAGAGACCAGTAGCCCTTATCAGGCTTAACAGTCTTTTCACTAGGTCCTTCTTGGAGAAATCCTCCCTAGGATACTCTAGTCCTAGGATACTATATCTCCAATGAGACAGTGCTTCACATTCGAAGATAATGTGAGAGGCTGTTCCTCGTCTTCCATACACAACCGACAGATAGGTTCTTCCCTATATATGCTGTATGCATGTGCTTCCTTAGGGCACAGTGACCAGTGAGTAATCCCGTCACTTTCCTTATCTGGCCCCTGCTGAGGTTTAATATTTCATTAGTCAGAGACTCCGAGGGTTTTTTGACCAAGTGTTTGCTGACCAAGAGGCGGAAGATTGAGAATGGCTTCCAATGCCGCAGCGGGCTGCTTCTCATCGCACCCGTTATGCACAGACAGGCAAGCCTCTGAAGTTTTGATAGCTCCAGTTCGGCTTTCCTCTGATCTGTTTTTGTCCACCAAACTAGGGCTCCATAGGTAACCATGGGTCTAACCACAGTTGTGTACAACCAGTGGATTTAGTCCCCATGTGTTTCCTATCGCCCGTTTGGCAGCCATTAGGGCCATCTTCCCTTTATTGATTTTGTCATGTAGCTGTGAGTTCCAGGTTAGCTTTGCATCCAGAATTATGCCCAGATACTTGACCTCCCGGCTAAGACACAGTTGTACGTTGAAGAGGCTTGGCAGTTTTAGTCTATCAAGCTTCCTTTTTCTAGTGAAGGGAATGAGCGTAGTTTTTGCAGGGTTCACCCTTAGGCATTCTCTTCTATACCAAATATCCACCATTTCCAGAGCTTGTTGCATCAGCTCCGATATAACGTTAAGGTATTTTCCCAGTACAAGTATTGGCAGATCATCTGCATACCCCTGGGTGTATATCCCCTTCCTGTTCAATTCCTCCAGGAGTTCATCTATGACAAGGTCCCACAGCAAAGGTGATAGGATTCCTTCCTATGGATCTCTCTATTATCTATACCTCTATGGAATCTCCAAATAAGTTTGTCGTTGCTGTCCTGTGTAAAATAGTTATTTGTGTATTTAGAGCGTAAAGTAACAGATTGCGGCTTGAGAAAGAATGTTGCGGCGATCTTTCGAAAGCGGCAATTTTACTTTACGCTCGAAAAACACACATAATTTTTTCTACAGTCGCCCTTACTAGAAAAATCGTCATTTTCGCTATTCATCATGATTAACCTTAAAAAGATCTACTGACTAGGGATGTTAAAAAATAATCGATTTTTATATAAATCGATTATTATTTTCTTATAATCGATTTTTAGTTATAGATTTTTATAGCAATATTAATCGATTTTTAGTAAATCGATTGTATAAATTACGTGTTTAAATCGATTTTCGGAAACGGCTCGTAATATTTATTGACTATATTTCAAAATTTTGACAACTTTTGACGATTATTGACCATTTCTCAAAATTTGGACAATTATTGACCATTTTTTAAAATTTTTACAATTATTGACCATTTTTGACAATTATTGACTGTTTTTCAAAATTAGTGACCATTTTTCCAAATTTTTGATAATTTTTGACCATTTTTCAAAATGATGACAATTTTTAACCATTTTTGACAATAATTGTCCATTTTTAACAGTTTTTGATAGTTTTTGATAGTTATTGACCATTTTTGACAATTTTTCAAAATTTTAGACCATTTTTCAAAATTATTGACCATTTTTGATAATTATTGACAATTGTCGACAATTATGGACCATTTTTCCAAATTTTTGACAATTTTTCAAAAACTTTAACAATTTTAGACAATTATCAACTATTTTTCAAAATTTTGACAATTTTTAACAATAATTGTCCATTTTTGACAGTTTTTGGCCATTTTTGATAGTTTTTGACAATTATTGGCCATTTTTGACAATTTTTCGAAATTTTTGACCATTTATCAAAATGATTGACCATTTTCAATAGTTTTTGACAATTATCGACCATTTTGACAATAATTGTCCATTTTTGACTCTTTTTAGAAATAATTGACAATTTTTTACCATTTTTGATAGTTTTTGACCATTTTTGACAATTTTTCAAAATTTTAGACCATTTTTCAAAATTATTGACCATTTTTGATAGTTTTTGACAATTATCGACCATTTTCCAAAATTTTAACAATTTTTGACAGTTATTGACCAATTTTTTCTATAATTGTCCATTTTTGACAGTTTTTGACCATTTTCAATAGTTTTTGACAATTATCGACCATTTTCAGAATTTTAACAACTTTTGACCAATTTTGACAATAATTGTCCATTTTTGACAGTTTTTAAAAATAATTGACAATTTTTAACCATTTTTGATAGTTTTTGACCATTTTTCAAAATTTTATACCATCTTTCCAAATTTTTGACCATTTTTGACAATTATGGACCATTTTTGACCATATTTCGAAAACTCTAACAAGTTTTGACAAGTATCAACTATTTTTCAAAATTTTGACAATTTTTAACAATAATTGTCCATTTTTGACAATTTTGCAAAATTTTCGACCATTTTTCAAAATTATTGACCATTTTCGATAGTTTTTGACAATTATCGACCATTTTTCAAAATTTTAACAATTTTTGACAGTTATTGACCAATTTTGACTATAATTGTCCATTTTTGACAGTTTTTGACCATTTTCGATAGTTTTTGACAATTATTCACCTGCAGGGTCTCGCTACCAGTTTCCGTGTATGATCCATTAGGTTTGAAAATATTGCCTATGGGATTGATAGGATATTTGGCAGGGATTTTCTGGAGTCGAGCCGTCGAGCTCAGAGCAATTGTTGGGATAAGAGAGTTCGATGGCCTCGAGAAGATGTTCGGAGGCAAGCTGTGAAATATTCGAAACTCACCTACCCGGTGATTGAATATGTTGTATGAAGGACAAATAAGGATTTAAAAACAGTAAAAGTACCAATATAATAACAATTATATTAAAATATCTTCAATATAATTTAACTTCAGCAAAAACTATCAAATACTGACATTAAACTTCAACTTGACAGAAGTAACTACTTTTATCAATAACAAATAAAATTATGTGAACGTCGACTTTCTTCAACATCCTCCCACCTTGCGCTTATTGAATTCAGTTCAAAAGCTCAATCCACTAAATTTCCAGTCTATGGATAGGTTTGACTTTTCTACCATATCTTGTGGTAATCGGAAGTGGTTCGGATTTACCAGAATTCTCTCCATGACTCTTTTCCTCTTAAATTTTAGTTTCCTCCCTTTGAGAAATTTTTTCAGGCAATCCTTTTGGTAATGATGATAGATCCAAATCCTGAGAGCAATTTAATTCAAAGGATACACCCTCTGAAGAGGTCTCAGAATGGTCCCTTTCGCCGTTTTCAATTTGACCAGTCTTATTTTATGGTCATGACCAGGTAGTAACTCTTCAACATAAGCTAGAGGCCAATCCAATCGTTTGGAATTGTCTGACCCTATCAAAACTACATCACCAACATTAATCGCTCTCTGAAGATTTTTCTTGGATGACAGTTTCATCTGTCCCAAGTATTCACTCCTAAACCTTCTACGAAGATTATCTTTCAATTTCATCCTGTACCTCAAGTGCTTCCTCATATCTGAACTCTCCACGGCGTCTAGATCTGGAACTCCACATTCCGGGATTTCTTTTAGGAACATAGCAGGTGTCAGTGGAATAAGATCCCTGCTATCATCATGTGTATTTGTCAATGGTCTTGAGTTCATTATTGATTCGCAGTCGCAAAGTATGGTGGATAATTCTTCATAAGTAAGACTGGCTTCACCCAAAACTTTTCGGAGTATATCTTTGATGATTCTTATCAGTCTCTCCCACCAACCACCCCACCAGGCAGCTGTTGGAGGATTAAATTTCCAAGCAATTCTCTCGGCAGTACTGTACGTGATTATTATTTTCCAATCCAACTGCAAGAATGCGTTTGCGGCACCAACAAAATTTGTGCCATTATCGCTGTATACAGTTGATGGTCTCCCTCTTCTTGCCACGAATCTTCTGAATGATTGTAAGAAGACATCTGTAGAGAGTGACGATAAGAGTTCTAAATGAACAGCTCGATAAAGTGCACAAGTATACAGACATATCCATACTTTTTCCCCGGTTCGAATATAAAGTGGGCCGGCCAAATCCACACCAATGACCTCAAATATGTGAGCTTGTCGTACTCTATTTTCGGGTAGAGACACAGGTGGAACTTCTACATGTTTGGCGTTGAATCGGCGACATGTGGAACATTTAGAACCAATAGATTTTACCGTTTTTCTTCCTCTAATGATCCAAAACCTCTCTCGCAGTATACCAAGTAAAGTTTCAACACCAGCATGCAAGGATTTCAAATGAGTTTCGATGACCAGTTTAATCACAAGTGGATGCTTGGATGGCAAAATCATTGGGAAACGGAAATCAGTTAAATCGTCCCTCTCAGAGACCTTGGATCTTATTCTAATGATACCATGATCATCGATGAAGCAGCAAAAACTCTTCAACTGGGTATCCGCAAGTCCATCAAATGCTTCAGTCTGCACTAATTTCAGAATACATTTTTCTGCCACATCTACCTCTGACAAGGATAATTCTTCATAAAAAATCCTCTTATCCTTATTGTTACGACAATTTGTTATGAATCTTTTAATCCAACCAAGAACTCGAATAATTTTTCCGTATTTCGAAATTCTTTCATGAAACCAGGAAAAGTCAATGGCTGTGGATAAATTTGTTGAGACGATAGTTCTACCCTTCTCAGATACTATTGCCTTTTCATCTCTGGTGTAAATTTGACTTGGCCAAAATTTCGGAGATTTTCTAAGCCATTGAGGCCCCTCCCACCATTTCGAATCGATCAGTTGTTTTGGTGAGCAGTCACGGGAAGGAAGATCTGCTGGATTGAGATGTCCAGGTACGTGATACCATGCGTTTTTATTAGTCAGACTTCGAATTTCTTCTACTCGATTCCAAACAAAAGGCTTCCATTTCTCATCATCCTTTATCCAGGACAAGACTGTTGTCGAATCAGACCACCAATAAACCAACATACTAGGATTAATGGTAACAGAAACAGCTTTGGATAATCTGGCTCCGATGGTAGCTGCTAATAATTCGAGTCGAGGGATAGTTATTCGTTTGACGGGGGAGACTCTAGATTTGGCTTGTACAATAATTTCGGTATTGATTTCTCGGAACCATTCGGAATTCAATTGCAATGTATCTGTAGTTTTATTCCAACAAAGTCCCAAAACTGAAGATATATTGGTGTTTATCGGAGAATCATCAAATGCTGTGTATTCCCACCCCCTCAAATCGAATTTTGCATCGGCAAATAATCTCGTGGAAACTTGAATGAAATCCCGAAGTTCCTCTTTGCTATCAAGACTTGTTACGCAGTTGTCAACATAAAAACTTCTAAGAAGCTGCTTAATGATGGATCTCGTTTCATCATCCAAAGAATTATCAAGGCAATGTTTCAGATGGTACTCGATTACTGCTCCTAACAAAAATGGGCTGCACGTGACTCCAAAAACTACCCTTGCATGACGATACGTTTCCAACACTCCTTCGTCGTTTAACCATAAAAAACGCATAAAAACTCTTTCTTTCTCACTTAAGTTAATTTGTAAAAAAGCCTTTTTTATGTCAGAGATCAGTCCAAATTTTGAAATGCGGAATCTCATCAAGAGAGAGGGAATCAACTCAATCAGATTAACTCCTTTCTCCAAACACTGGTTGAGGGATGGCTGATTCTTCTGTCGAGCAGATGCATCAAAAACAGGCCTTAACTTGGTGGTTGAACTGTTTTCTTTTACTACATGACGATGAGGTGAATAATGTGCCTCTTTTTGTAAGTCTAATAGAGGAACCTTTTCAATGATGTCTTCATTCAACCATTCCCTGAGAACACTTTCTAGTGACCGTATTCAAGAATTGGGACATAATGAGGTCCTCGGTTTCCTTCTGAGTTATTTTCTCTACAGGATCAGATATACCAACAATATCTAAATTCCATAAATCAGAAATTGAATCATTTTTCGAAAACATTGACATTACCATTGAGGATTTTGTGTTTTCGTAACAGTCTTCGAGTTTTCCCATTAGTGTCCAGCCTAGCTGGGTTTCTAGTACTACTAGACCACATTCCACTTCATAACGGTTTCCAGTAAACAATTTTCCGGCTATATCAGCACCAATAAGAACGTCAATTGGTCCATCTCGAGAATCTGTTATTTCAATACCAGCAGATTGTAACTCATCAATCCATGGTCCCTTACGAACACAAGCCACATTGCTACATATGATAGACTGGTCAAGTGCTTCAAAGTTGCAAGCATAATCTTTCTTCAGGCTACTCAATCTTATGCGATAGCAGTTATGTTTGACAGCATTCGTTCTTGAACCGCCGAAAAGTGCGTGAATAATTTCTTCTTGTCGCAAACAATCATAACCTATTTCTTCTGCGACTGCTTTTGTTATATATGACTTCTGAGAACCAGTATCGACAATTACTCGGGCAGTCCTAGATATTTCGGAACCATTCAAGTTGACAATTAATGTTTGCAAGAAAACTTCAGAAAAAGAGCTATTCGACAAATTGTTCTCCACATTCGTGTTTACCCTTTCAGATGGCTTCGATTCTGAATCCTCGTGTTCTGGACACATAATAGCATGGTGTTTTCTTCTACAAATGGTGCATGTAACATTCACACGACATTTTCTAGAAATATGTGCATATTTCAGGCATTGATGACAGCAAGCTTTTTCAATTAATTTTTTCTTGCGATCGAATAAAGTCCACTTTTTGGCCTCTGTACAAAATTCACTCGAATGGATTACATTTCTTCTGGAACCTATTATTAATTAACCCAGAAGCTGTTGGTAAAATCTGTTTTGAGGCATAATTTTTCTTCTTGGATTTGTTCTGTATATCAAATCCTGACGTAGCCAAAGTTCTTCTTTCTTCATTTTCGACTTCCGTTCTCAGAAAACTCATCAATTTGTCGAGGCGATCTTTGAGAGTAGATTCGGCAGCATAAAGGCTACTCCTTTGCCATACTCGGATAAGATCCTCAGGAAGGCAGGACTCTATCAAAGGATATAACATAGCTGCACAAGTCTCTGAGGTGACATCAAGTGATTCCAAAGCACGTAACTGAGATTCCATTTAATCGTAGAGAAAACTCAGATTGTTATCGCTCGAAATATTGTTCAAAACTAGCTTAAGCAATTCACGTACATAAAATTCTGCCAGAAGATCTTTTCTCCCAAATCTTTTCATCAGACTTTCAATTACCTTTGGGTAGTTCTCTGCACTAGGAGGGTAACTATCTACAAGCTGTCGAGCTCTCGAGTTAGGTATCGTTGCTTGAATGAGATATTGGAATTTATCCTCTGAAGCAATGGCCTCATCATTGTCAACACGTTGAAATTGGCTCCAAAATGATAGCCAGTCCTTTATTTCGCCACCAAACTTCTTGAATTCAATTTTCGGCAACTTAAGTTTTCTTTTAGAGACACTAGAGCACTGAGACATATTGTCTGCAATAAAATCCTTATTTGCAAGGTTGTCTGCCATAAGCTTCACTTTAAAATATTTGGTAGAATACTCATCAGCTGTTAATATTTCCAATTTCAAAGCATCGTCATCGTCTAGCAAAAAATCCACAACTTGTTTGTGTAAATCTATTAAAACATCGATTTTCTGTTCCAGAAGGTTGAGTTTACTGAATATTCTGATATTATCTTTTTCTGTTATGGTGAACAATTTCAAGATATCGTCAAAAGCTTGGTCAAATGAACATCTTTGCATCGCAAGTACTTTTTTCACCTTCTCCATAGTCGCAGTCCTGTCACGGTCGCCAAATGTTAAATATTCGAAACTCACCTACCCGGTGATTGAATATGTCGTATGAAGGACAAATATGGATTTAAAAACAGTAAAAGTACCAATAAAATAACAATTATATTAAAATATCTTCAATATAATTTAACTTCAGCAAAAACTATCAAATACTGACATTAAACTTCAACTTGACAGAAGTAACTACTTTTATCAATAACAAATAAAATTATGTGAACGTCGACTTTCTTCAACACAAGCTCTATGTCATAACTGTTTTTTATTTTATTTTTGACATTCCCTAGTAGGTGTTCAAGATCATTCCTGTATTTCTCCCAGTTCGTGCTTCTCTGATCACGGTACGTCACTGCAGGTTTCTCGTATTTCGGAGTTTTTCATACAGATGTACCGATGATCCGAAAGTGACGGTTCCACAGACACAAGCGAGTGAGATAGCTGAGAGCTTATATCAGTAGACGCCAAGGTTATGTCAATTATCTCCCTGCGGGTTTTTGTCACAAATGTCATCTTAATAGTCGATGGCTTTTTCTTCTAAGATAGTCGGAGTGGAATCGAACGAGACATTGTTGATTGTTTCCTCCTATAAATGATTACCCATGTTTTTTTATGATTTCCACTAAACAATGTTGAATACTGATATATATTATGATGTGCTTCAAAATAAATGAAATGTCACAATATAAAGTTTGAAGTTATCATTTTGGTTGAGATAAAAATACAGCCGTATATACAGTTTGAATATTCTGTTGGGATATTCTTGTAAAACCCAATTTTCCAACACTGCGCTTGAAATTGTCTTCAAGTTAAACCACATCATGTAAAGTGACACCCTATAAATTGCAGCTCTGTAAATCTGTCAACTGTTCTTGGTCGATAGATGGCTTTCTTGCCATCTAGCGTGTCATGAGTCGTTAATTTTATTGTTTTCCTATAGGGAATTGCCACGAGTGGAGTTATTTATTTTTTGTTTTGGGGTTTTTCACCCAAGAAATCCTCTTTATTACCAAGTAAATCATTAACTAAATACAGGGACGGATTCTACGTTTAAGGATATTAAAATAGTCAACGACTGACTCAACTACTAGAGTTATTAGGAAAATTTGCCATAAAATAATTCACCAATGATTTCTCATGATCATCACGAGTATGTAAAGCTGCTAAATTCATGAGCACACTTGCTTATTTTTTACAAGGAGTCAAAATGTGCGTATTTCCAAACCACTAACAGGCTTCACAACAATTTTAATTTTTAAGTGCTTTTAAAGCCGTTTAGAAGTCAGAGAAAAAAATTTTCTCTCCACGCATATACCAATGGCGTAATGGAAGTTGATATTTCTGTGTTAGTTCTGCTGAATAGAGGTTACACAGTTAATAAGGTATGGCAGGACACTGATATTTAATACTTACAAGCTTATTTTGAAAGGATTAAAGGATTCATTAAGCGTATTTACTATCGATTCTCGACATGTAATTTAGATAAACAATTTTAATGGAAAACAAAATAGTTATCAATTTGTATAGGAAAAGTACCGCTAGTCATGAAATCTTCCAAAGATTCCAGTTAAATACCATCGCAAAATCACAAATAACTGAACAGAGAACATTGCGTTACTATAATAGTGCATCCGATACTTGCAAAGGCATAAGGAGAAGCCGATGAATGGTTTTAATGCAAAAATTATAGGTTATAAATACATAAAGTCCCATTTTACCTTTTCTCATTACTTAAATTTGAATACCAAACCACGAACGGCCTAAAGTACACATAAGCGTAAGTCTAATTACTGTAAAGTGTAGTCAAAACGAGCCCTAATGAATTTATAGTTATCATCGTCGTTGTCTCTGCATCCGACGGACCGGGCCGTTAGTGCATTAAGTCCCTCCGAATTGCTCTTCACGACCGTTAAGCGAATTTTCTTAATTATAATTACACCTGCGAGACGATTAAACCGTGAACTGTGCTTTTTGAGACAAAATTTATGACAAGGGAAACATCTAATTGTTTCAGTATCTGGGGTTATTACAATTTTGGAGAACGAAGACCCGTTACGGGTCCACGGAATGTATATTTTATCTTTTAAAAGAGGTTAGGGGTGCTTTAGTTTTGGCAATTTTCCAATTTATTAAGATTTTTACGCGTGATTGGGGTATTGCTATACTCATGGGTTATAAAACGGACAAAATATACAGGCTGTTTCATTAAAAATTGTAAAAGTTTTCAGATAAGTAATTTTTTCTTCACATATTTGACGCATTTCTGGAAACGGACGTAGGAAAGTTTTATCAAAATCGGTCCAGCTTTTTAAAACAATCTCAGTGTGAACCCAAAATTGTAGCTCTTAACCATGCAGGGACGTTTTTTCATTTTTGCCATAACTAGGTTCCTACTACCCCCCCCCTGTAATTTGTGTAGAAAGTCTAAAACTTTTTTTAATTTCAGTTAAGCCCTCTAACGGAAGACCTACAAGACTGTAGATAATTTGCAGGTTTTTCTCAAAGTCACTTTTGTCACGGAATATAAAACAATCGGAAGGGTCTCTCTCCGTCGGCTTTTCTGATGTCTCTATCTCTCGTGGTTTATCCTGACACCTGGAAAGAGAGCTATATTTCACCGATATTTAAATCAGGTTCAAGGGATGATATTAAGAATGACCGCGGTGTGTCCATACAGTCTTCCATTCCCAAATTGTTTGACAGCTTGATGTTTAGCTACTTGAACTGGCATTGCAAGGAGATCATTATTGACGAACAGCACGGTTTCAACTGTCACAAATTTGCTTGTTTACCATACAAAATTGTCAGAGACCTTGGAGAAGAGTCATCAAGTTGATGCGGTGTATACAGAGTTCTCCAAGGAATTTGACAAGGTGAATAATTTCCTTTTGATTGCAAAATTCAGAAATATAGGTTTCTCTGATCAATTAGCAGACTGGGTTCTTAGTTTTTTTTTGTTAAGGTTGGTAACCTTATATCAAGAGTAATTGAGGCAGATTCTGGAGTTCCCCAGGGAGGACATTGCTCCCCTTTGTTATTTAATTTGTTTGTTAACGACCTTAAAAATGTGATACTTAACTCTGATTTCTTAATATTTGCAGATGATCCCAAATTATTTTTGAACATATTTAGTGAACTTGACATTGAGTTGCTGCAAAATGATCTTGTTAGACTCTCTGCTTGGTGTGGTCATAATTTATTAGATTTAAATATTGAAAAGTGCTTTCAGATCTAATTTCATAAAAGAAAAACCAGAATACCATCAGCTTATACAATTAATAATAGAATACTTAAATTAAATGATGTAGCTAAGGTTTTGGGAATCTTGTTCAATTCTAAATTAAATTTTAGTAATCATATTGACCAATTGGCGGTGAGAGCTAATAGGATGTTAGATTTTACCCTGAGAAATTGTAAGGAGCTTTCTTTGAAAGCAGTACAATCAGTATATGTTGGGCTGGTTAGATCGTAGCTTGAATACGGTTCAATTTTCTGGAGTCCTCAATATGATTGCTAGAAGTCATTGCTTGAAGGTATTCATCATACATTTTCGAGGTATTTTGTTGACCGTGATTATTCCCAAATTTAGGATTATCTCCATTTGTTACCTTTATGCAAAAGAAGATGTATGTTTGACATTTGCTTTATATTTAAGTTGTTGAATGGTATTATATCCTGCCCTGCGTTCCTATATCAAATAAAAGTTTCTGTTCCTCAGAGAACAATAAGACAGAATAATCTCTTTGCCATTGGCTTTCATAGAATCCATTATGGAAGGCATTCATTTATGGTTAGATCTTTGGAGTTTTTAAATAGAGAGGAGGAGCTAGATGTTCTTGTTAATTCTTACAACTTATTCAAAAAAGGGGTATTGAGGCTACTGTAATATCACGGTTGTTGGTTCTTTAGGTTTAGTATTACTTCCTTAGTTAATAATATACCAAGGTATACTTTGTGTAGTTCTGTATTAGTAGGTGCTTAATTTATTGTAATTCATTGTGAATAGTAGATACAGGTTAGATGTGTTGATTTTTATATTAGATTTTATTTTTATAGAATTACCATTTTTGTTTTTGTTTTAAGTTATGGTAATTTTTATTTAAAGTTGACATGACCTGTTTATTCAATATTATGTATTATTGTTTTTGTAATGGGGGTTTCCCGTTTAAATAAATAAATAAAAATGAATATTTCAGACAGAAATTTAACCTATTAACGCCCACTGTACCCATGTGAGTACATTTAATTTAGTGACCTGCTATTGCTATCTATCAGAAAATAACTCAAAGTTTAGTGTTTTATTCTTCTTTACAGAGAAATTAAAACAGTTTTCTTTCCGATAACTACACATTTTGTTCAGAAATTTGTTTTTATTTGTTATTTGAGGCGTATAGCTGCAAAACTAGCTACATCCACAATTTACGGTTTTGAGAAAAGGCGGGAAAACCTGTAGTTGCAAAGATGTAAATCCTTCTGAATTCAAATTTGTAGTGTACGTGGCGGATAAGTAATCAATGATATTGAACAATTATGGACAGTGAAAATTGAATTTTATAGGGACGACAGCCATATTTAAGTTGGATGTAGCTACTTCTGAAACTAACTGGCGGATGTAGCCTGTTTTGAATCTGACTTGAGTGGATGTAGTTTTTATTTTGAATGTAAATAAAAAATAAATAAATACAATTTTTATTCTCTAAACGACATTTTACAATGTATGGGACACGTCAAATTACAAATAGTCAATATTACAAACAAATAATATAAACAATCACAAATAGTACAAACATAATTAAAAGTACACAAATAACATCAAATGGTTAAATAGTTACAGAACAAAAGAAATCATCAATCGAATAAAAACATTCTTCCAAAAGAAATATTTTTAATCTATTTTTAAAACTTGATAACGATTGACAATCCTTAATATCATTTGGAATTTTATTGTAAATTTTCAGACCAATAAAATTGGGAGAGTTATGCGCCATTTTAGAAAAATGGGCAGGCAGTATAAAATCTTGCTTGAATCGAGTATCATATGTGTGATTATCTTCATTACGCACGAAAATATTTTTGTTCATAAAGACATACGTAGATATTTCAAAAATAAATAATGAGGGGAGAGTTAAAACAACAAGTCTTCTAAATATTTTTTTTTTCTAGAAAGTCCAACTATACTTCTTATGATTCGTTTTTGAGCAATGAATACATCAGAAGAGTTAACAGATATACTCCACAGGCAAATGCCGTAGCGGAGGTAGCATTCTGCTTTAGCATGATATAACATAATTAATTGTTTTTCGGTTAGTATATCCTTCAAATTTCTAATTAAATTGTTTGTTGAATGTAATTTTGCTACCACAGCATCACAATGTTTTTTCCCATTAAAGTGTTCATCGAGATATATGCCCAAAAATTGTATATGGTCTACCTGCTTCAGTTTATCATGTTCAATAATAGGACACTTTCTTTGGTGATGGAGAAATCTGACAAAAAAAGTTTTCTCAGAGTTCAGAAAAAGTTGGTTGGACGAAAAGTAAGTATCCAAATAATTAACTGCATCTATAAACTTTGATTCAATGTTTTTCTCGTCTTTATCAGAAACCAATATCGAAGTATCATCTGCATATACTGTGAAATGTAAATCAATAGGCGATTGGTCTAGATTGTGAATATACAGAAACAATACAGGACCCAAAATAGAACCCTGTGGTACCCCAATATGTATGTTTAAAACATCTGAATTAACACTAATTTTGGTTGTATTAGAAAAATCATCCAAACTAACGTACTGAGTAGAGTTGCACAAGTTTGACTTGAATGTTTGAGATTGACTTGAGTTTGACTTGAAATTAAGTCAAACTCAAGTCAATCTCTCTGACAAATAATTCAAGTCAAATCAAACTGGGCAATGGTTACAGGTTTGAAAATTCAAACTGTTTGTCAAACTAGTTTGAAAGAGTTTGAAAAATAATTTATTTAGTAGATATACCTTAAATGGGTGAAATATTTATGTTAAATATAGTAAGTAGGTACAACAAATACATTTATTTGAAACAAAAAGAAAATACATTATTTTAAACATTCTTTTTAATGAACTCCAACTTGTCACCTCAAAATTCTTCGTGAAAAGTGAAGTTCTTACAAATTAATTGAAAGCAACAATAAATATATATAGATATATATAGATAGTGACCTATTCCTGCGATCCTTGTGTGATATTTGTTATGGATTCTTGTTGAAGCCACGAATTTAAACACATTAATTAATGTTCTAATAGACTGGTCATTTAATCGGTTTCGTTTTTTTGTTACTGCCAAAGAAGCTCTCGAAAAATAGCGTTCTATGCAGGCTGATGTTGCTGGGGTGGCAAGAAAGTCTCTCGCCATTTTTGATAAAGTTGGAAATACAGTTTCGTGACGTTTCCACCACTTTATTATGTCATCGGTACTGTCAGCTCGTGATTCAGCTGCGTATTTGTCGATTTCGTATCTCCATGAATTTTCGTCTATATTTATTTTTGGAGATGATTGGAAAAGTCCAAACAAGTCTAAATCAAAATCGGTAACTTCATCAGACTTTTTTTCGAACACACTTACTGTACATTCAGTTTGGGTTTGGGGTGACTCTTTGACAGTGTAAGGTGAATAATAATTTTCTTTATAAATTTCTTCAAATTTCTTGATGGCTTCATCTTTTAAAGATTGTCCCCATGTCGTTAAAGAAAACTTTTCAATTTTATGACGAGGCTCCAAAATCAAAACGATACAATACATCCAGTTAGTCCTACTGTAATGCTTAACAATTTTATCGCGAGCTTCCTGAAGGGCAAGAATTATTTTTGCATCAAGTTCGTCTATATTTTCTTTATTATATGGTTCATGCTCATCGAGTATCATATTGATCCCAATAACCAGGGTAGAAGGGTAGAATATTTCTCTCCTTCTCCTTCTCCTTCTCCTTCTCCTTCTCCTTGAAACTTTGAAAATACTCACATGTTCTTTCAATAACATCCCATTCTGTAGCATGTATTCGAAAATTTAAGTGTATCGGTATTGTCACAAAGAATATTAATCGAACGTTTGAATTGTAACGCCCAGGACAGCATTTCCAATGTAGAGTTCCATCTAGTTTTTACCTCCAGTTTGGGAATGGTCATGTGTAAATGTAATGAGTCGCAAAATTTTGCGAAGTTTAATCTTAACATTTCGGAGTTTTTAATTTTTTTTACAAATTATCTTAACCTTTGCAATTGTTGCAGTATTTTCAGATATTGTACTTTCGTTATCTCTAGTATCAGAGTCACGTTGCGCAATATGATATTCAAACTTCAAACTGTTTGAAGAAGTTTGATTTCAAGTCAAACCTAAAGATACAGAAATCAAGTCAAGTCAAACTTTCTTGCCTAAAAAGTTTGATTTTCAAGTCAAGTCAACTTTGTTGAGTAAAATCAAACTAGTTTGACTTGATGCATCTCTAGTACTGAGTACGGTTTTTAAGAAAAGAGCTTATCCAGGATAATGACGCACCAGCAATCCCCAGTGAGAATAGTTTCTGTAATAGGATGTCATGATTTACACAGTCAAATGACCTGCTTAGGTCGCAGAACAGCCCTATCGGACATTCGCCTCCGTCAATCATATTTACTAAATTTGTATAAAATCAATGTAGTGCAGTCGATGTAGAATGTTTATGCCTAAATCCGTGTTGACTTTTCGACAATATCAAACTTTTATCTAAGATATCACCTAGTCTACACAAAAAACTATATTCAAACAATTTTGAAAAAACTGATGATAATGTGACAGGTCTGTAATTAACTACCTTCTGTACATCTTCGTTTTTATGGATAGGTATAACTTTTCCATTTTTTAATTGAGTTGGAAATTGACCTTGACAAAAGGATAAATTTACTAAAAATGTCAATGGAGAAATATTAGCATCTAGTACCTTTTTCAAAATAAAAGACGGAATTTCATCACAACCATATGAATGTTTATTTTTCAGTTTACTTTGAAGAATATTAAAAGTTCATCCTGAGTGAATTGGCGTAATGAAAATGAATTGTTGTAAGAAATATTAAGAACAGGTAAGGCTAACTGTCTTTGTTCGATTTTATCAAGTATATCAAGAGGTACTTGTTTAAAAAAGGTAGTAAATTTGCCACATCAACAGGTTTATCAATAATTACATTATTTTCCTCCAGAACAATTCTATGAGAACTCTGTTTTTGACCAGCTAGCATTGAAACAGTTTTCCATGATTTTTTTGTGGGATTTTCTGAATTGATGATAATATTCTGATAATAATTCTTTTTCGTTGATTTTATCAATTTCGCATGATTTTTTTTAGCTTCTAGATATTTATGTTTTCCATTGGGATTAGCAGATCTATTTTTAAAAAGTTCCTTTAGATGTTTACTAGAATCTTTAATTTCCATTGTCATCCAATCTTTGCCGTTATCATTGCGCACTTTGCATTTGAACATAGGAAATGTTAAATCGAAATAATAAAAGAAAATACTGAAAAAATAACCATACGCCTACTACACCTACTGTCATGGGTTCTGGATACGACATGAAACTGACTTTTTACTTAGCTTTACATATAGTTTTGTATTTTCCTACATTGGTACGATAAGCTACATCTCCTTGTAGCAGGATGGATTCATATATTGTGCTCCTTTTGAACAAGAACCGTTTACGTGGCTGAAACTGTAAATGCCTCGGTGGCCGAAAAATATCCGGGTATCTAGTCTTCCAGTCAAACATCTTTTCTTTAAGAGGAACAACAGGCTCAAATTGAGAAAATATGTCTGTGTACTGCTGAGAAGTTATAAGTATGTTCATTTTCTTTACTTCCTCTTCTATCCGTGCAAATACACGATCGGATGGAAGAAGTGAGTGTCCTACAATTGGAAAAATGTACTCCACCCGTGCTACATTTGCAGGAGCATTATGACGCAACCAGTAACTGATCATACTCATCATAATGGAGTTTTTATTTTGTCCGCCGCATCCATCAGACTTAATACGGAGAACTTCAACAGTGTTAGGAATTTGAAGATTAGTCAGACTTCGTTTGAACCCTTATTATATTCACTCTCATCGTAATGATAAATTAGAACATTTTCCTTTGTCTGTTTACATTTTGAATATCCAACAACAACAGTTAAGTTGTATTTATATATTTGCTTGGAGTAATAGGCACTTTGGTCTGGTACACGTGGAAGCACTTGATTCTTTTGGTGATCAAACGACATAGCGATTCCTTTAATAGATCATAAAAAGCCTTAGCCTTCAATTTATGCATTCTTTGCTCACACATTAGTCTTACCTTAATAGTAGGATCTTTGCAATATTTTATCTGTTCGTGATAGGCAATACAGGTGGAACATTCATCAGTTCGCTTGTTCTTGGTATATACGCCACATTTTGTTTATATTGAGGTCTGAAGGTAAATACTGCCTGTTTGCTGTCTTGTTTCTGCAATAATGGATATCAATTACTTTAAACTTTTTTATGAAGTCAATCACCGACTGTTGTTTTACTGCGTATACCTTTTTCTTTCGGCTCATCTTTACTTCAGCTCCAGATCCATGAACATGAAATAACTTTTGATAAGCAGCTGTAATTTCACTGCAGCGGTATGCTTTTCCCTTTCTTCAATGCCAACATGTGAGACTCTGAGGTGGTCCAACGGGGGGCCATATCTGAAAGTAGAAAATAGAGTATTGCCTCTGTTTGTTTATTTTATACTAGACGGGAATTCAATCGAACACTCTACTATACGATTCACAGAAGTAACCCTTGCTTTAAAGGTGAATAAATTAAAATCCAAACTAATAACCGAAATAATTTGAAAACGATTCGGTAATTTGGGAAAACAATCAATAATCAGTACAAAAAATATCGTGTTTACAGGTATAGTAAAATTAATACCTATTTAGAGGTACCAGCCGTTTTAGTAACTTAACGTATGCGGCTTCTTGAACCATCAGACATTAACATGAAATCAAAATTTGACTAAACTTCAAAAACGTGACATCTAATAAATTAGTTACGACGTTCATTTTTGTTGGTAATTTTTTGTTTCAACCGATTTATTAATAATAAATAAGGATGGTCTTATTCTAAATGGGTATAAAATTTACTATACCTTTGTTTTTTTTTAGCTTTCTTCTAAACGAGGTCGTTTTTTTTTGCTTTAGTTGACGACCAGTAGGGTAACACTCCATCACGTCTTAGATTTATATCTAAGTAAATACAGCTCTCAATACTTGAAACTTTTAATGCAGATTATCGAAGTACCTACAATATAACCTCAAACCTTAACAAAAGCACAAACTGCAAAATAATATAAACAGGTGAACATGTGCCTGTATTGCGCCAGCGTTATACCTAAGTGGGGATCACCAATCTACCTTGAATATAGCGAGGTTTGCAACTAACTGCAAAGTTTCAAATGCATTTTATAATGGATGTAAACTGATTTTGCACGAATCAATTTTTATGTACCTCTATAAGTATTTCTGAAGCACGAAACCAAGAAGCGGCTGTCTGCAGCGAACCGATCCGATGTTGCCAGATTATTATTCTTAAGTTTCTGACGTTTCGCTATAACCTTACATTTTTTGTTTTGTTTTTATGGACAAAATTTAAAAGTATCTTATTTTATACTTTGTGAAATAAATAAAAATGCCTGTGTTTTGTTCGATTTGCGATAAAGTCTTTTCGACTCAGTCAAATTTTAATAGGTTAGGTTAGGTTAGGTTAGGTTAGGTTGGGTTGGGTTAGGCTAGGTTGGGTTAGATTAGGTTAGGTTAGGTGAGGTTCCCTGTAGACAGCGGCTTCTTTTCAGTTCAAGGGTTATTAATTCAAATTTACCGCCTACATCTTGTCACATTGCATATTTTCAAAATGGCAACATCGGATCCGGTCCCTGCAGACAGTTTTTTAAATATGGTCAAAAATGGTCAATAATTGTCAAAAATGGTCAAAAATCTGGAAAAATTGTCAAAAATGGCCAATAATTGTCAAAAACTATCAAAAATGGACAATTAATGTTAAAAATTGTCAAAATTTTGAAAAATAGTTGATAATTGTCAAAAAATGTTAAAGTTTTTGAAATATGGTCAAAAATGGTCAATAATTGTCAAAAATGGTCAATAATTGTCCAAAAAGGTCAAAAATCTGGAAAAATGGTCTAAAATTTTGAAAAATTGTCGAAATGGTAAAAAACTATCAAACATTTTGAAAAATTGTCAAAAATGGCCAATAATTGTCAAAAACTATCAAAAATAGTCAAAAATGGACAATTATTGTTAAAAATTGTCAAAATTTTGAAAAATAGTTGATAATTGTCAAAAATTGTTGAAGTTTTTGAAAAATTGTCAAGAATTTTGAAATATGGTCAATAATTGTCAAAAATGGTAAAAAATTTGGAAAAATGGTCCATAATGTCAACAATTGTCAATAATTATCAAAAACTATCAAAAATTGTCAAAAACTGTCAAAAATGCACAATTATCGTTAAAAATTGTCAAAATTTCGAAAAATAGTTGATAATTGTCAAAAATTGTTAAAGTTTCTAAAAAATTGTCAAAAATTTCGAAATATGGTCAAAAATGGTCAAAAATTTGGAAATATGGTCTAAAATTTTGAAAAATGTCAAAAATGGTCAAAAACTATCAATAATTGTCAAAAATTGTCAATTATTGTGAAAAACTGTTAAAAATGGTCGATAATTGTCAAAAAATTTTGAAAAATGGTCAAACATTTTCAAAAATTGTCAAAAGTGGTCAATTGTCAAAAATTTTAAATCATTTTCAAAAATGATCAAAAATTTTCAAATATTGTCAAAAATGGTCAAAAATGGACAATTATTGTCGAAATTGGTCTATAATTGTCAAAAAAATTTAGAATTTTGAAAAATGGTCGATAATTGTCAAAAACTATCAAAAATGGTCAAAAGTTTTGAAAAATTATCAAAAATTTTGAAAAATTGTCAAAAATGGCCAATAAATGTCAAAAACTATCAAAAATTGTCAAAAATTTTCAGAAAAGGACAATTATTGTTAAAAATTGTTGATAATTGTCAAAAATTGTTGAAGGTTTTGAAATATGGCCAAAAATGGTCAATAATTGTCAAAAATGGTCAATGATTATCAAAAATGGACAATAATTTTGAAAAATGGTCTAAAATTTTGAAAAATTGTCAAAAACTATCAAAAATGGTTAAAAATTGTCAATTATTTTTAAAAACTGTCAAAAATGGACAATTATTGTCAAAATTGGTAAATTATTGTTAAAATTTTGAAAAATAGTCGATAATTGTCAAAAACTATCAAAAATGGTCAATAATTTTGGAAAATTGTCAAAAATGGCCAATAATTGTTAAAAACTATCGAAAATTGTCAAAAACTGTTAAAAATGGACAATTATTGTTGAAAATTTTCAAAATTTTGAAAAATAGTTGATAATTGTCAAAAATTGTAAAAAATTTTGAAATATGGTTAATAATTGTCAAAAATGGTCAAAAATTTGGAAAAATGGTCTAAAATTTTGAAAAATTGTTAAAAATGGTCAAAAACTATCAAAAATGGTTAAAAATTGTCAATTATTGTTAAAAACTGTTAAAAATGGACAATTATTGCCACAAACTGTCGAAAATGGTTAAAAATTGTCATCATTTTGAAAAATGGTCAAAAATTTGGAAAAATGGTCACTAATTTGAAAAACAGTCAAAATGGTCAGTAATTGTCAAAAATGGTCAATAATTGTCAAAATTTTGAGAAATGGTCAATAATCGTCAAAAGTTGTCAAACTTTTGAAAAATAGTCAATAAATAATACGAGCCGTTTCCGAAGATCGATTTAAACACGTAATTCATAAAATAGATTTACTAAAAATCGATTAATATCACTATGAAAATCGATTTTTTTTAACATCCCTAGTCAGTAGATCCTTTTAAGGTTAATCATTATAATAGCGAAAATGACGATTATTCTAGCACTCCTATTATAACCTAAGATAATATAAAAAACTGTTTTAATTATTAAAAGGGCGACTGTCTCAAGCGGCAATCTGTTACTTTACGCTCTAAATACACAAATAACTATTTCCTGCTTAGACTTCAATTATTTATGGTAAGTGTTGCTTGTTCAATTTTTTTTATAATGAATTTAGGTTTATTGGTACAAAATAAGCTTGTTAAAATAAATATGTACATAATTGTGTTAAAATAAGATGTTTATCGAGTTTTTTTTTGAAAAAAATGATGATGTACTCGATCGAGTACACTGGGCATATGAAAGAATATTTAGAAGATTTTAAATTTTACTACAGATATGGATAGTAATGAGGATTTTCGTCCTATTGATGCGAGACTCTTTTCTGGAAGCAGATATACAAGCTTACCTTCGGCTCTCGAGGATATTGAAGCTTCTACTTCACAACATGAGGTTGATACAGTTGTAATTCCACCAGATCCTGATGTTGTTACTTGTGCCAGGAGCTTTTGCACTACCGACAGATGTTGCAGGAGCTACATTATACCTCTGTCGAAGATGAAGATGCTGTACCTTTGTCGATAAGACTGCAAAATTTGCAAAAGATAAAAAAGACTGACAAACATAAATGAACCAAAGCTTGTACCGACATTTGTATGGATATAATGAACGAGTTGAAATCTTAAGGCATGACTTAGAAGATTTGAATGGAATTGAGGTATTTCATAAGATGTTTTTGATTACATAGTCACACAGACTAACTTGTACTCATCCCAACCAAATAACCACATCTTTTTTGTTTCTAAAGCAGATATAAAATTTTTTATTGGAATTTTATTGTTAACTGGATATCACCAATTACCAAGAGAAAGGTCATACTGGGGTCTCGGCGAAGACTTAAGAGTACCATTTGTATCAGGTGATATGTCAAGAAATCGATTTTTAGAAATAAAAATATATATCCACACAACGCTAGACAGACTTGATAAAAATTGCAAAGCTTAGACCGCTTGCAGATTATTTAAACCAAAACTTTCAACAATGGGGAATATTCCATGAAGACCTATGTATCGATGAGTCTATGGTAAAATTTTTTGGAAGGCATACAGCCAAGCAATTTTTAGAAGGGAAGCCAGTTCCTTTTGGCTACAAAAATTGGTTACTACCCAGTGCTACCGGCTACTGCTATGTTGTGGATACTTACTATGGAACCAAAAATGTTCAACCAAAAAATGAAAGTACTACTAGGATCCAGAGTGGTCTTCAACATGGTAGAAGCAGTTGCTTCGCCATCAGATCATAGGTTGTTTTTTGATAACTTTTTTACGAGTTATGATCTTGTTAGTAGCGTTAAAAGATAAAGGTATTCGAGCTACTGGAACTATAAGACACAATAGGACAAAACAGTGCCCCATCACCATCAAAAAGTTACTGCAAAAAAGAGAAAGATGGGAGCACCATTGCAGTACGAACAAACACGTGGCCTTTGTAGATTCCACAAAGTAAGGGTCCAAACAGTAAATTCACGTGGCCTTTTAATTGTACGATGGAAAGACAACAACATTGTAACTATGGCGACCAATTTTGACACCATAAAACCAACTGGAAAGGTGAAACGCTGGTCGACAGTAGCTAAGAGCGAAGTTTTCATATCACAACCAGCATTATTTAAAAGTTACAACAAGTCGATGGGCGGAGTAGATCTACATGATCAACAACTAGAAAGGAAGGAAGAAAGTGGAGAATGGGAAGGAAGAAGAGAGGGAGAGTGTAGAAAGATTGAAGGATATGGTAAGGCGGCTGGAGGAGAGGGTGGAAAGGCTAGAGGAGCAGAAGGCAGCGGCAGAGGGGCGGGTCAAAGAATTGGAGAGGTTGAGGAGGGAGGACGATAGGAAGGAGATAATGCAAACACGATGGGAGGTGGGGCAGAGTCTGGGAAGGATGGAAGGGTAGTGATTCCGAGGCGGGGGTAACGGCGTTTTTGAGGTGGGTTTGCTTGGTAGGCATCCCCATGGGGATGAGTCCAACACTGTTTGGGTCCTGGACCCATTCGAACATGAGTTTCCCACCTCGGCCCGAAAAAAAGCAGTTGTTAACGCTTGGAGGTTATACCAACGGGCCAATGTGGATCAGCAGATTCATTTGCTTGAATTTCAAAGTATTTTGGTCAGACATTACTTGACCTGTTATACTAAATCTACTGTAGCCAGATACAAACCAGCCGGCATAACTTTACCAAGTGTTAGAAGATATGAAGGAGGACACTTTCCAAAAAAACTGGCTAAATGTGTCAAATGCCATCAACGAATTCGCTGGTGCTGTGAGAAATGTTATGTCACTCTTTGTATTGAGAGGGATTGTTTTAAATTGTTTCATTTAGAATAATTATTTTTCATTATGAAGTTACGCTCTAGTGCCCTTTGTAATCATATGAGTACATAAACATATGATACTAATTTGACATAAGTCAAATATAGTTACATTTGGAAGACCATTTTCAATAAAGATCTGCAAAAAAACGCATTTTTTCTTAAAAAAATATCGTGGGCGTTAATGGGTTTTAAACAACGCGACAACTTAGTGCTCCTAAAATCAGAGCCGGCCTTAATAGATTTAACAGTTGAGAAATGAACACTGGTATGGTGTCAGTAGGATTGTGTCAAGATCATGTCGGTTTCCGAATCTTTTTATATACATTATATCAATACGCCTTTACAGTTTAAGGACATGAGTGTAAGCAAATAGGAGTTTAATATGGGTCATAAACGATAGTTAGATAACAATAAATTTCAGCATTTCGCAAGTGTACCAACACCACCAAATATAGCCCACAAGTCGATATAAGATATCTTTGCCCTCGAATATTTTGAAAATTGTGATGAAAAATCTTTAAGCAGCAAAATTATTGTTATGTAGAATTCCTAAACCGCAAGTTAAACATTTGTATTAATTCCAATAAAAGTTCATAATTTTGGTTCTGCTTCGTGCGTCCTTAAAAATTTTATCACGATATTCTTAAGAAATAAACATACCTATGTTATATGCAATTTACGAGTAGCTATGGAAAAAAATTTTTTGCAGAACAAATCTCTATGTCTATGAACTAATACACTATTAAACACTACCAAATAAAAACAATAATATAAAACAATGGAAAATAAACAACTAACAAACGGTTATCACAAACTCGCTTCTTGACATGAGAAGTGATATTATGTAGGCCACAATTAACGACAACCAACCATACCATATCCAGCTAAACTGGGATGGTATGGCTGGGATGGAACGTTGGTGTGGTATACAAACGGATCTAAAACTGACAGGAACATGAGCTGGAGTCCATGGTGCCAGACCCAGGTGCAATGTCCACGCATCGTTGGGGAAGTTTGCATCTGTATTCCAGGCAGAAATATATGCTATCGAACGAGTTTGCAAATGAACATCGAAAGGGGGTATAGAGCCCAAAAGATACTCATGCTCTCAGATAGAAAGGCAGCACTGAAATCTTTAGCATGTCCCCAGATCAGATCTAGACTGGTCTGGGACTCCCTTCAAAAACTTTTAACCCTGGCAAACCACAATAGAGTAACTCTTAAGTGGGTCCCGGGGCACAAGGGTATTGTAGGCAATGAAAAGGCAGACACCCTAGCAGAAAACTGCGTTCACTGGTCCTGAACCAGTATTTGGAATATCAAAATCTGCTACATGTGGTTGTACATCTCGGTGGATTCAAACTAAACATCAGACGTACTGGAGACACGTGCCAAAACAGAAACACAGCAAACTCCTGGTCAAAAAATTCTCGGAGTCGCTGACTAACGAAACATTAAACCTCAGCAGGGGCCAGATAAGGAAAGTGACGGAATTACTCACTGTACCCTAAGGAAGTACAAGCATACAATTGGCATATGTAGGTAGGAACCTATCTGTCGGTTGTGCATGGAAGAGGAAGAAACAGCCTCTCACATTATCTTCGAATGTGAAGCACTGTCTCATTGGAGATATAGACTCCTAGGACTAGAGTATCCAAGGGCCCTAGTGAAAAGAATGTTGATCCTAATAAGGGCTACTGGTCTCTTCACATATACGGTATAACTAAGAGCATACAAAAAGGCTGAGGTGCCGAGGTCTCTAAGCCTCTGACTGGTGGTGCCGAACTAATCAATAAATCAATCAACAAACAGTAAAAATGAGGTTATCTAGAGCCTGTTATCTAGCAACAGGTTCTTAACGGCATCAACATTTTCGACAGGCTGTCCCTGCGTACAAAAGCTGCGAATACCTACTTATTGTTCTATGGCAAGAGACCCTTCCGATTGTTTTATATTCCGAGCATTTGTTGTAGAATTTTTTTCCAAATCTCTACTACACTCCGATCCTAAAGGCGTTATGCCGACGGCTTTTGCTTCCATATTTGACTGAAAGGAACTCAATTTATAAAAAATATGGAAAATAATGTTATAAATGAAACTAACTGTTATTTCGAAATAATTATCAATATCCTTTAATAATTTTCATAAATTTTGTAATTAAATAGTGGAATTAATTAGAAACAGTTAGTTTCATTTATAACATTATTATGAGTAGATTCCACAAAGTAAGGGTCCAAACAGTAAATTCAATATGGAAAATATTTTTTTAAATCACAATTTTAACAAAATTATAATTTTCTACGAGTTTTTACAAATGCTTCGTTAAAATTTCTAGCCTCGATAACATTTATATTTTCGTTGTATTACACAGACCTATAATTTTACCTGGAAAATGTTCTAGAATATACACATTTACGTATACGTAACAACCGAAACGATCAGCTATTAATACAAAGTTCTATCTAACCGAGAGTATATTGTTGTAAAAATAAACATGGCTATTTTGTTGCACTTCGTAATAGCGTTACATATTCATAGTTCTTTCGTCAAGGAGTGCTAAACAAAACTGCCGTACTGCGTACGGGAGCAGTAATGTTATTTAATTTCAGTAAAATGTAAATAAATCCGGAGAGATATCGTGACATTTTAAAATATACTGTGAACAGATATGTGTTGTTTGTTGCTTTTCTTCAACAGAGACCCCAAAACAATATTAAATTCATTAAAAAGTTCACAAAATACTTGTCTTTCAACAATGCTAACGAATAACATTACTTCCAAGCCAGTCCAGATGTTATCACTTGCTTGTTGAAATGAGAAGTGATAATATGTTGGCCACAATCAATCATAGAAAATCTAGCTAAACTGGGATGGGTTTGAAGCATATAGTCAGGAACAGGAAGGAACGTTGGTGTGGTATACTGACTGATCTAAAACTGATAAAAGAACAGGAGCTGGAGTCCACGTTACTGGACCAAGGTGTAATATCCACGCATCATTGGGGAAGTTTGCCTACGTATTCCATTCGGAAATCTACGCTATTGACACGTGTTTGCAAATGAATATCGAAAGGGTGTATAGAGGCCAGAAGATCCGTTTACTCTCAGAGAGTCAGGCAGCACATGTCTACAGATCAGATCTAGATTGGTCTGGGAAGGAAACACATGCATATATAGGGATGAACCTATCTGACGGTTTTGCATGGAAGAGGAGGAAAGATCCCCACACATCATCTTCGAAGTCCTTCGAGTCTCCAAGGGAGAATTTCTCCAACCTAGTGAAAAAACTGTTGAACCCGATAAGGACTTCTGGTTTCTTCACTTAGGGAACAAAAAGCCTAAAGGCTGAAGTATCGAGGACTGGAAGCCTCTGTCTAGGGGTGCCGAACTAATTAATCAATCAAGCCAGTCCATTCAAACGCTCTTTTGTAATCCTGCTGGGAAGATTGACACTGTTATAGCGACAAGTAACGTGCACCTCAATTGACATATATCTTCGGTAGCATCGCTGCTGTTTTGTAGGCATCTGTTGTAGACAGACTTTGGAATATTTTCTCTCATCCGTTGCCAAAGTTTCATATCTTCTTTCAAAGCTAACAAACAAGGAAGGTCTTGTCTTCTTTATATACTCAAGCACCTTGCAAAACATCCTATATATCTTCTTCGCTGAAGTTATGGGACAGCAGCTTTTGCAGCTGACCGATTATTTGCTTTCAACTTGCATTTCTCCTCTGAGGAGAAGCTGTTCGTTGAGCTGACTCAGGTTCAGTGGAGGTTGTACTGATACCTCAGGGGAATCAGTGGCTTGCATCTATTTTGACAACTCTGATAATTTGATACACAGTATACAAAGCAACCGTCTGAGGGAGCACCTGCCCTCGTGCCTTTTCTATAATTCCGACGTCGACATCAGACTTGCTGAAGAATTATGCTTATGCAGAATTTATAAATAAATTGGAGAGATATTTTGAAGTTGGAGGAGACTATGTCTAATAGTAGTTATTCTATTTGCTATAAAATGATTAGAGGTTTTAAAAAAATTGTATTCTGTTACATTTTATGGGGTTTTAGAACAAGCAAAACCTTTTATGATAAATGACATTTATTGCTAAAACTAAAAATAAAAATGTTCCTCCTCTTAGACACCTCATCCAAAGACCGCATGGAAGTGATACAATAATGAAAGGAATTAAATGTAAAAATGTTTATCAAATATCGTGTATTATAATGTACGGTATTAATTAATTTTCTAAATGAAACATTAAACCGTTTTGGTGCCGCTGGTATTGCCACAATAGGACGCCACCAGGACGTGTAACAAATACAAATCGACGCCGACGTCTGTGGAGAAGCGCGTGCATCGTGTAAAGCATCGCCTGGATGCCATGTTTATTTGTTCACCCACTATGGTAGTTTACTTTTCAACGGGACTTAAGCAATAAATCGTTTGACGCTTCGACCCTTTACTTAATTTACTTGTTTATATTTAGACGACACCGATCATTTCTAGTAGAAATATTACAAACGTCTGGTACGGTAAAAATAATGACTTAATGGGAGAATAAATTTTAACAGAAAAGAAAAATTATATTAAAGTTTAAACCATTAATGTTTAAATTATCGAAACAGTTTGTCACTTTGTGACAGATTTGACGCAACTCGTCATGTCTGTCTTTTTACGTCTCATGTTTATTTTAATGACTCTTCACTATTCTTTCGTCTCTCCTCAAAATCTCGTTAGACTATAACAGGTTATCTTTCCTTAACCCAAAGCCGTCAGTTGTAATAAGTCATATTTTTTAAGCTTGCTTCTTATTGCACGACATAGGACTTTTGGGAAGGCTAGTGAGCTCGTGAAACGTGTGATGTTACGAAAAAGCGTTCGTCACGCGATGACTCATTAGAAAGAGAGAGAGAGAGACGCAGGCCATAGTGTACGTTCAGTGCAGCGAGAGAGAGAGAGGGGCATGCCGCTGTCAAAATTTTGAAAAAATGGTCAATACTTTAAAAAAACTGTCAAAAATGATCAATAGTTTTTGAAGAATGGTCAAAATTTTTGAAAAATTGTCAAAAAGGGTCAATTGTTGTCAGAACCTGTCAAAAATGGTCAATAATTGTTAAAATTTGGAAAAATGGTCTAAAATGGTGAACATTTTTGAAAAATTGTCAAAAATGATCAATAAAAATTGTCAAAACTGTCAAAATTATCAATAATTGTCAAAAATGGTCAATAATTGTTAAAATTTGAAATAATGGTCAAAAATTTTGAAAAAACGGCCAATAATTTTCAAAAATTGCCAATAATTATAAAAAACTGTCAAAATGGTCAATTATTGTTGAAAATTGTCAAAATTTTTGAAAAATTGTCAAAAAGGGTCAATTTGTGTCAGAACCTGTCAAAAATGATCAATAATTGTTGAAATTTGGAAAAATGGTCTGAAATGGTGAACATTTTTGAAAAATTGTCAAAAATGATTAATGAAAATTGTCAAAATTATCAAAAATGGTCAATAATTGTCAAAAATTTTGAAAAAATGGCTAATAATTGCCAAAATTTTTCAAAATTTTGGAAAATGGTCAATAATTATAAAAAACTGTCAAAAATGGTCAATTATTGTTGAAAATTGTCAAAAATTTTTGAAAAATGGTCAAAATTTTTGAAAAATTGTCAAAAAGGGTCAATTATTGTCAGAACCTGTCAAAAATGGTCAATAATTGTTAAAATTTGGAAAAATGGTCTAAAATGGTCAACATTTTTGAAAAATTGTCAAAAATGATCAATAAAAATTGTCAAAACTGTCAAAATTATCAATAATTGTCAAAAATGGTCAATTATTGTTGAAAATTGTCAAAATTTTTGAAAAATTGTCAAAAAGGGTCAATTTGTGTCAGAACCTGTCAAAAATGGTCAATAATTGTTGAAATTTGGAAAAATAGTCTGAAATGGTGAACATTTTTGAAAAATTGTCAAAAATGATCAATGAAAATTGTCAAAATTATCAATAATTGTCAAAAATGGTCAATAATTGTTAAAAAATTTTGGAAAAATGGCCAATAATTGTCAAAATTTTGAAAAAATGGTCAATAATTATAAAAAACTGTTAAAAATGGTCAATAATTGTTGAAAATTGTCAAAAATTTTGAAGAATGGTCAAAATTTTTGAAAAATTGTCAAAAAGGGTCAATTATTGTCAGAACCTGTCAAAAATGGTCAATAATTGTTGAAATTTGGAAAAATGGTCTAAAATGGTGAACATTTTCGAAAAATTGTCAAAAATGATCAATAAAAATTGTCAAAACTGTCAAAATTATCAATAATTGTCAAAAATTGTCAATAATTGTTGAAATTTGAAATAATGGTCAAAAATTGTTAAAATTTGAAATAGTGGTCAAAAATTGTCAAAAATTTTGGAAAAATCGCCAATAATTATAAAAAACTGTCAAAATGGTCAATTATTGTTGAAAATTGTCAAAATTTTTGAAAAATTGTCAAAAAGGGTCAATTTGTGTCAGAACCTGTCAAAAATGGTCAATAATTGTTAAAATTTGGAAAAATGGTCTGAAATGGTGAACATTTTTGAAAAATTGTCAAAAATGATCAATGAAAATTGTCAAAATTATCAATAATTATAAAAAACTGTCAAAAATGGTCAATAATTGTTGAAAATTGTCAAAATTTTTGAAAAATGGTCAAAATTTTTGAAAAATTGTCAAAAAGGGTCAATTATTGTCAGAGCCTGTCAAAAATGGTCAATAATTGTTAAAATTTGGAAAAATGATCTAAAATGGTCAACATATTTGAAAAATTGTCAAAATTATCAATAATTGTTAAAATGTGAAAAAAGATATCGCAATTACGATATGGCCAATAATTTCAATGACTATCGACGAGAAATGGTTTTGCTGCACATTCCTTTTAGACGTGAAGATAATGATGTTCTTGCAATCTATTGCGCGTATTTTTATTGATGGTTTTCCCAACCTCGCATTCCATTGTGCTTAAGAAGCAAGCTTCTGTCGACGGTCCGACGACCGCTCACTTTTTTTTCTAACTAAGTACCTTTGCCTTTGGGTTGATTTTAACCTTACTCACTGCTATCCACAATGCTTTCCAGGTACCAGATTTCAATTAAATTAGAGTTGATGAGTTGGTCAATTGGTCTATTCCGCTACGTCTTTTTCAGATCTATTGTGGTCCTCTGAATCTAGATTACATTATCCAGTCCGACTCCTTTCATGTAGCCAATTAGCCTCGAGACTGAACCTTCAATATAATTTCTTGCCGGTGGCTTCTTATCGTCCAGAACAAAAAACCGTACATTAGCCAGGCAATCACACTGGCTTAGGATACGCTCTGCGGTTTCCTCCTCTAGGTGAGGTTTCTCACCATTCTAGAGATTTCTGTACCAACCACTTTTTGTGGCCTTGTTTATTGTCGATTCTGCGACGATGAAGGGTTTCGGCCCAATGAATGGCCTTAATGCGCCTTGTCTGGATATTTCATCCGCATTTTTGTTGCCCTTATGAGCCTTGTATCCTGGTATCCAGGATATCATGACCTTGCCAGGCTACGTCAACTTGTATTAATACACTTTTTTTTCTTAAACCTTTAACTGTTGCGTCAATGGGTTGTCCCATTGAGTAATCCGCTTTTAGCTCCTCGGTATACTTTCTATAGTCAGCACTGTGCTTTCGGCTAATGTGTTGTTTTCTTTGAAGTAATTTGTGGGTTACAGATCTGGCTTCGCCCTGTATAAAAACGTGTAGTGGTGGTACATTCACCGTTTGTCAACGCCGTTTGTTGATGTCTAATGAACTTTAATGTAGACGAAATATTTATACATAACAAAGAGTTGGTCAATGGTTTGGTTAAATGTTCTTTACTTTCTCGAATCCGTCTCTGGGTGAGAGTTGTTTAGTTGAAATAAAATTGGCAGAAGTGTCGATGCAGCGGTCGAGAATCATTCGTCTGCACATATGTCGTAGATAGATAGATAGCACCACCTGTCGGTAAGGACAACGCATAGCACTTAAACGCCTCCTTCACAACTGATATAACAATCTTCAACAACTTCTTTACTTGTCCCAATGACTGTTATCAGCTCTAGAGACCCAGAAATTATTTCTGGTTTTATTAATACTGTCTAATTAGATTAGAAGGGTTTCAAAACGTTTTTGTTGTTTTTCATTCTCATTTTAATTCTACTCGGTCTTTTACTTTTTGTCGACTATCGCCAACGGTTCCAAAATTCTCAATTAAGTGTATCAACCTTTGAGGGGGGGAAAGAAAACGGACAGGAGAGGGGAGATCCTGGAGGAAGTGTTGACATCCAACGGGTTAGTGGTGCTGAATGATGGACTACTGCCCACTTTCGTGAGGGGTGAAGGAGGTTCATCATTCATTGATATACCAGCATGTGATGAATGGCTGGGGGAAAGAGTAAGAAGTTGGGGGGTGCTGGAGGATGAGGAAAGCTTGAGCTTACATAGGTATGTGGAGACGGATATAAGGAAAGGAAGAAAGGAATTATTGGAAGAGTGGGGATGGAAGTGGACGAAGGCCGAGGCAGAAAGTATGAGGAAGAAAGCAAGAGAAGAGATAGAAAGGGGACTTGGACATGATGCAGATGAATTGTACAATGTGATACAGGGCTGTAAAAGAGAGGGAAAGAGGGGCAATAGGCGTGAGCGGAGAGCCAATTACTGGTGGAATGAGGAAATAGAGGAGCTGTGGAGGGAGTGTAAGAAGGAACGAAGACGGATGCTGAGGGGAAGAGGGAGGTTAGAGGGAAGATGGGGATACAAAGATGAGAAGAAGGAACTGGAGCGTAGGGTGGAGAGGGAAAAAAGAGGGAAGTGGGAAGAGTTACTGGGGGAATTGGAAAACAATCCATGGGGAAAGGCGTATGCGATAGCGGTGAAGAGGATGGGTGGAAATTGGAACGAGGTGCTAGAGGAGGATTGGGAGAAGGAGATTATAGAGAAATTGTTCACAGGGTGAGAAGGAGGAGGGGGGCAGAATTCGAGAAATCCAGGATACTAGGGGGGTAGGGAAAATGAGGGGGATAAGGTCGGTACAGAAGTAGGAAGTGGAGGAGGGGGGGAGAAACATTAAAGTGAGGAAAGCCCCAGGGATAGATGGTCTGAGGGGTGAAGGGGCTGTTGGATGACAATGGGGAGTACTTCTGGGAACTATTCAACAGAGTGCTGAGGGAGGAGGAATTCCCGGAAGGATGAAAGGTGGACAGGGTGATAATGATGAAGAAGGCGGGTAGAGAGGGGAAGCGGTCGGGGGACTACAGGCCTATCAGCCTGCAGTGTGGTATGGGTGAATCGATGGAGGGGATAATAAAGGATAGGATTGAGGAGGAAGTTGGTAGGAATGGGGGTTTTAGGGTAAACCAGCACGGGTTCACGAAGGGAAAATCTTGCATCTCGGCACTGAGCAAGGTGGTGGGCTTGGTGGAAAGAGCTAAGTAGGGTAGCTGGAAGAAGAAGAAATTGGCCCTTCTCGTGTTCTTCGACGTCGGGAGCGCGTTCAACAGTGTCAGCAAACGGGCAGTGTTGAGCGCGTTGCTGAGACTTGGAGTGGTGCACGGGTTGGTTAACCTGGTGGAGAACTACCTGACGGGGTGTGTGATTGTAGACTCCAGAGGGAGGAGGTATAAGACGGAGGCTGGAGTGTCTCAGGGCTCGGTTCTTGGACCGACGCTCTGGAAGTGTGTGTTTGATGAGGTTTGTGGGATAGTATGACAAGAGGGATGTGAGATTGCGGTGTATGCGGACGATGTGTGTCTGGTATGTACGGCAAAGGGAGAGGCGGAGATAGGAAGAAAGGCGGAGAGAATGTGCAGGAAGATTGTGGAGAAGATAGAGCGGTGCGGACTGGAAGTCAGACGGTGGGGTTGCTAGTGAAGGGACGGATCAGGACGAGGGAATGGAAGGGGTGATGGTTAAGGGAAGGAGAATTCGTATGGAAGAGTCTGTGAAATACCTAGGGGTGTGGTTGGATAGTCAATTATCCTTCAAAACCCATATGGTAAAGGCGGCAGAGAAGGGTAAAGTGAGGGCAGCATGGCTGGGGAGATTGATGTGTAATGTGAAATGGCCGGGAGAGTGGAAGAGGAAGGTAATTGGTAGGACGGTAGAGCAGAGTATGCAGTCCGGTGCGGATGTGTGGGGTGAAAGAGCGGGGGTGAATGCGAGGGTTGGACCACTCCTGCGGGTACAGAGAGGGATACTGCTGAGGGTGGTGCAGGGGTACAGGACAGTGGATGGACTGGCAGCAGTGGTGCTGGCAAGGTCCTACCCATTGGACGTGATGGCTAGAGCTAGGAACAAACGCTGTTAGGGTGCGACCAGAGAGGAAGTACAGGAATGGATGGAGGAGGAGTATGAGGGCGCGCTAAAAGGAGCGATTTGGAATAGGAGAGATTGGATGGACCGGAAATTCGAGGAGGTGAACTACTTCTTGACACAGGTGTTCACTGGACATGGGTCGAGAGTAGGGTACCTCCTCAAGATTGGGAAAAGAGAGACTGGAGTGTGCGAGAGGTGTGAAGTGGAGGATGATGTGGGGCATGTGTTTAGATGCTGGAGGAACGAGGAAGTGCTGAAGAAGTTGGAGAGGAAACTGTAGGAGGCGGTCTACTGGGAGAACATGGTGGAGATAATGTTGAGGGGGAGGAGGAATGGATGGAGGTGAGTGGAGTAGTAGAGAGCATGGTTAGGGGGAGAGAAGGACTCGATATGGCATGAGAGGTAGGAGTGATAGTAGGGAGAAGACGACGGTGTGAGCGGAGAGTGTGCGAGGGACGAACGCCCGTCTCGAAGTATGCTAGGGTAGTGATTCCGAGGCGGGGGTAACGGCGAGTTTGAGGTGGGTTTGGTTGATAGGCATCCCTTTGGGAATGAGTCCAACACTGTTTGGATCCTGGACCCATTCGAACATGAGTTTCCCATCTCGGCCCGAAAAAAAAGTGTATCATCCTTGTTTTTGAAATAAAAATTTCTGTAGCATTTTTTAGAAGAGATAAAACTTATGTGTTGGTGACATCACTCGGTAACCGTCAACTGTCACCATTTGAACATCACCACTTAACCGTCACCTTTATCGCGTTTTTTTAGTTTTGTGCCGTCACTGACATTCTGTAGGAAGTGAGGTTAGGTTGGGTTCTGCTTTTTTCTTTGTTGGATAAAATCGTAGGGACTAATTTGCTCAGCTTATATCCTGTCTTGCTCTAGACAATGGAATAGCTCCAAATGGGATCACTTGAACTAAAACTAGTCTAGTTAAATAAGCAGATTTCCAGACTAAACTTCTCGGGGTTAATAAGAATTATACCATACAGATGTGAACAGTTCAATAGGCTCGTTCCAACTGGCGATAGAACCGTTCCAGGAATCGTTAGCGCAAGTTTCAACTGATTATAGTATCGTTTTTGGGACGGTACAAAAACTACCTTCTGGAAGGGGTGTTTAAGTTGATGTGTCCATCCTAAATTCGAGTTTGCGCACTATACAGTACTCGATAAGATTCCAGAACGGTTCCTAAATGCCAGTTGGAACAAATCTTATGAAAACTCCTCCAGCGGTCTTGTGAGATTTTTGGAAGGGTCAAAACTTATGAGTTAGTGACGTCACCGCCCAGCCGTCACCAGGGCGTACCATTGAGTTTTTAAAGGGGATAATTAATTTGCAAAAAGGATTAATTTATTTATGAAAATTTCTATTTCATGGGCGTGGGATGAAATTTTTAAAAGGGAATATTTGTAAGAATTCCAATTACCATAGGCGAGCGGTGAAATTTTTAGTGTTGATAACGAATCTATTGAAGCAAAACATTGCTTAGATGAAGTTCGTTTTTAAATCCCTTTTTTTTGTAAATGTAAATCATAAATAAGCACAAACATGTTTTCATTCTAATTTTAAAATAATTTGTTGTTGGATTAAGATAAAGTGAACAATATTATCTTTTTATAATCATTGAATATTAAAACTTGGTACAGCCTTCTTTTAGTATACATTTGCAAAACATTAAAAATGAGGGAATAAAAATACTGTGTTGGAAAGTGAGACGTATTTACTAGAACTATTTTATTTTTTTCAGTCTTTGTAAGATGAAAAGATGGACAGAAATCATTATAAAACTTCCACAATCGTTATAAAATATCTAGTTTTAACGATCTCTTTTACACTACTCCTAATTTACTGGGAAAAATATAAATTTTCCTCAAATTGCAACCCAACACTTCATCTAAACGAGCTTTTTGACAGAGAAATAATGCGTTGCCAACAATTTAGGACTGAAGTTGAAACTGAATTTACAGAAAGAACAGGTAGGTACGTCAACTGTCATTTATTCATTCCAACACAATATTTTTCTGTCCTACACTCATCTCGTCTTAACTATTAAGCATAAAATTTAACACGTTAATTTTCGTAGAAACTAAAAGAAGACATCACAAAAAAAACAGCAGTATAAGTTGCTTTAGTATTAGAACAAATTCTTTACCAGAAATATGTGATATCGATCCTAGACAAGACAAATCGATATTTTTTCACAAAACGTCTTGTAACTCATACAACAAGGGAGAAATAACGATAAATTCTCGCCAAGCTTGTGCAGTAGAAAGTGCTGCTAGATTAAATCCCAATCTGGATGTTTATCTGCTTTATTCATCTCCTGGAGATTACCAATTTATGTGCGAAGAATCAGATCTGTTTTTACAAGCATTATTAAGTTATGAAAATGTTAAAATTATGTACTTGGACTATGACAGATTCATTAGAAATACGTCAGTGGTGAATTTGTACAACTCTGGAAACTGGGAGATTCCAAATTTGACATTCAACATGCTAATGATATTATAAGTTGAGTCGAAAAATATTTATCCTTGAAAATTACTTTTGTCTTTTTCCAGATATATCACTCTATTCAAGTATGGGGGAATATCTATAGATCTAAATGTAATACTTATCAAATCCTTGGAGGAATTGGAACTAAATTTTGCCGCCTTACCTTTATCTAATACTGAAGTTGCTGTAGGTGTATTAAGTTTTAATTCAACTGCTCAAGGACATAGGTGGAGCAAACAATGCTTGCACGATCTTAGAAAAAGGTTCGATGGAAAAATATTGTCAGATAGTAGTGTTGGAGTACTTAACAGGTAAAATGACTTTCAATTAGGATGGAATTCCTTATTACTGTAGCAGCGAACTGAGCTCGAAATTTCGTCTCTCTCAACGTATTGAGCTGCATTTTTATGGAAAGTTTAAAAATTATATTAGAATACTAGTTGAATGTTTCAGGTTAATGGACAGTATTTGTGTTCAAGAAGAAGCATTGAACACTGATTGTTTTACGTTGTTTCCTGCAGATGAATTTTATTCTGGATAATATTTTGTCAAGAGAAACTGCAGTATGTAATTGATAACACCAAAAATAGTTTCGCAATTTATAATGGAAAATATTTAAATACAAAAATTCCAGTGCTATTCATTGGAAGGGAACTCTTCTGCGGGTCGCAAAATTCGACAATAAATATGGCCACAAGGAAGTGGGTGGTACAGAAATCTCCGGATTTCCTGCTAAAGATGTAAACTATTTCTTCCATTGTGCCCCATATACTGAAATCCAAGGGTTTATATTCTGGACTGCGTGGTAGCCAAGGGAATGAACTACCACGACCAATCCTGCGCCCAGGAAACAGGGTGTTTAAATAGTTTCTTACTTAAAGATTGTAATTTGTAGGAACCCCGTCCTGCATAAACTCATATCTTAAATTCAATGGTAAATCATCCAGTCTATCAATAAACCCATGCTGCTGCAGATAATAGTCCAGGCCACGAAGACCAAAAAATACCAAATAGCGGAAATAATTCATGTAGAAGCCAATTCTGGTATACTTGTAGGGGAAGATGTCCTTAACAACATACTAAAAGTACTGAAGGGTGGGCTTATGGTGGTGGGGGTCTCTAAAGGTCCCTTTTTTCAGTTTTTTGTTAATAACTCGAAAAATACTGCCTCTAGAGAAAAAATATACATTTACTAAATTAATCTACATAAAATTATCTATAAAAGGTACCATACACTTTTTTTGCTAAGATCAATGCTTAACGAGATATGGAGGGTGAAAATGGAAAATTAAAAAAAAACGTTTTTCTGAGAAAATGACAGCAGCCGGGATTGAAACAACTGTTGCTACAGGGGATGCTGACGGCACTATTGTGAGGTGCGGGTTGGATAAAGCTGCTGTACATCCAACTGTAGTAATAGTTGGGGAGGATGTGGACTTGATAGTTCTCCTCATTTGATTGGCACCACAATCAATCAATATGTTCTTCATGAAGCCAGGCCGTGGGAATGTGGAGACCAAATTGTTTTCATTGCGGCAGCTTCAACAACTTCCAATCGCCAAAACTATTCTCCTTTGTCACCCCCTTTTCTCCCTTTACTGGAGTTGAGGTGACAAAAGGAGGGGGGGTTATTAAAAAATAAAATGATTTCCGGTTTCTCAACGGAGAGGGGTCGAGGCAATAATAAATTATTTTACATTTACTACTAATAGATAGTCACTCAGTTTTATGTCCTACAACACTTTTCTAGGTGTAGAGTAGGTCTGATTGAAGGTGGCTCATGCCGTTTACCTACTTTCAGCTGACGCTGTCAAGTGACAATCGAGAGCACGTTGTTAAATATTAAACTAACCTAATAAAATATAAAATGATTATGCTTAAAAGTAATATGTACAAGTAGTCTCAGCTGATGGCTAAAATGTACAGTATAAATAACAATGTACTAATATACCAGATGGTAGAATGGCTTCCAAGAGTATATTTTTGGATTACACTGAGGGGTTAGTATTGCAATTATTAACTAGGAAATATCTATGAGCAGTTGTCACAATAGGTTACATTTATTTAGATTTAACTTCCAAACGAACTGTGCGATGGAGTATAACAATAATCCGTGATAGAGTTGTTGATAAACTATCTGAGACACCTACAGGCAGCAGGCACAGCACAGTAATATAAAGATCTTATTTGGAATGTATCAGGTGGTGTGTTTCCAATATGTCGCAGGAGTTGGACGAAGGGGGCTGGTCCTCTACTGGTAAGTTTTCTGCCACTCGTATTCCTATTTGCTAACTTACACGGCTGTTTCAGACTAGGAAGAGATCTAAGAAGAAAAATCTCACGCAGTCAGTGGAAAATACTGTGAAGATGGTGTCGAAGACTGCTAATGAGAAGGTGTATACGACGATGTACAAGACGGCGAATAAGATGGTGAATAAGACGATGAATAAGACGAAGAATAAGACGATGAATAAGACGATGAATAAGACGATAAATAAGACTTCTTCTTCTATTTATTTACCCTTAGCAAAAGGTGAGCAGGTCAAAGGTTAATGTAGTAAGTAGCTGTATAGTTCATTGAACTTGACTTAATAGGTCAAAGGCCTCTTGACAATTTATGATAGATACATTGTCAGAAAATATTAATTTGTGATGAATTCTTACGTTGGCCTCATTACTTTCTTACAGATACAACAGTGGCTCGGCAACCCCCTACCACCCATCCAATGGGGCTGGGTCAAGGGAGATGATGGGATCCTTAACCCAGTTAAAACGATCGACCCTGTGGCACCCTGGATGCCTCCGTTTTGAAAATGATCTTTTGCAGATGGACGACTGGGTGTGGGGTGCGCTGCGCTTGCCGCAAAGCAGGGATTTCCTGCTCCGGTGCCTGTGAATGCCTCAGCTCATGTACGAACTGGGCCCCCGTCGATGGAGATGAAAGTTTAGATTTCGACGAAATTTAATGTTCAAGATACATCATTAAACACTAACTACTTCATTTTCAACAATAAACATATTATTTTTAACTACAAACATTTTATTTTCAACAATAAACATTTCATTTTTAAAAATAAAAACTTTTTTTAAATTTTCCATTTTCCCCCTCCATATCTCCTTAAGCATTGATCCAAGCAAAAAAGTGTATGGAACTTTTTTTATAGAAATTTTATGTAGATTAATTTAGAATATAAACATTTTTCGCTAGAGGCAGTATTTTTCGGGTTATTAACAAAAAACTGAAAAAAATAACCTTTAGAGACCTCCCCACCCTTAGCTTCATCTCCACCGCTCGGTACTTTCAGTATGTTGTTAAGAACACCTTCCCCTACAAGTGTGCCAAAATTGGCTTCTACATGAATTATTTCCGCTATTTTTCCTTCGTTGCCTTGGACTATAAGTCGAATTGAACTTATTTGTGAATAATTTACAAAGCGAACTAATATTTAGTCTTCTTCAACAGGCGTAATAATTTTTGGACGACCTAAGTTATCTCGTTTAGCAAGAAATTATCTATTTTCTCCTAAATTCCTATACAGATGTTGATATAGTCGATCTGGTCCGAGATAGTTTTCTTTGCCGGATTTAAAGGCATTCCCAGTCGAGGAAGTGACAGCAACTGTAAACCTTGAATAAACCAAAACCGATTTATTACAAATTGATGGAATTAAAATTGAAAACGTCAAGGCGATAAACATTCACAAAAAAGGAATCATTTAAAATAATGTTTTCGTCAATATATTTTATTTTAACTCACATCTGATCGAAACAAGATCTTTTTCAAGTCACACACACCAACACTATCTGGCGAAGTGATCGAAGGTGAACATTTCGGTACCCATTTCTAGAATTCTTCTGGTATATGCGACATTCTTTCGTACCATCCAAAACAAACCAAACAGCCATTTAATTAAGTAAATCATTGTTGAAGATCTTTCTCGCGAAGACCGTTAGTGTCCGTGTATTTAAACCTATTACGTTTTACTTGATAGTGCCAGATCATTGGTGTACACATAAATATTTCTCACATACATACGCCGCTTCTAACATTGTCATTTTCATCAACCAGGTCTTATTTTTCTCAGTTTTCCACTCAATTACATTTTTTCTTTTCAATATATTCTTTTCGTCGCTGCTCTCACCCTTTCTACTATCAATAAACAGACTAACTACCTCAGTAACACACAATTTTAGCCATACACTTTCCTTGAAGCATACATCTCTACACTGGATGCCTCCAGTAGCAGTGGCGTGCTTTCTCTCTATCTAGAACTTTTCTATAACCCCAAAGCTCTAAACTATAACGCCCAAAAGATATCGCTTTAATAATAGGTTCTAAATAACTATGCCCGATAAGGAAGACTGGAAGAGGAAAGGTGTACCCATACAGGCTGAGGTAACATGGTATAAGGACGGGCCGAAACAAAGAGAAGTTATTTCAATAAGTCGATCTAAGGACGTCACAACTTTCCAAGCAGAAATAACGACGATTTACCATTGCGTTGAAGAAATTAGATGGCGGGAAAGAACATACCGTTCAGTTACCATCTTTACAGATAGCCAAGCTTCATCAAAGACACCTGATTCCATAGAGGTCAACTTGAAACTAATATGGGATTTTTTACGAGCCTCAAATGCTTTTGGAGACCTTTGCAAGGTCACGGTAGCCTGGTTACCAGGGCACGATAATCATAAGGGTTATCAATGCCATTCATTGGATGGAATCGCAAAATCGACCATAAGCATGGTTACAGGAATCACTAGAAGAGTGGGAAATCTCACCAGGGCAAAAACTCAATAACTAAAGATAGGAAAACTGTCAAAATGGTAGTAGATAGGTTAACAGGGCACTGTAATCTTAATAGGCACGAATACAGACGAAGCCATGTACAGATTATGTCAGCTAGAGAAGGAAACTGCAGAGCACATCCTATGCCAGTGCGACTGCCCGGCGAATATGCGGTTTCTTGTACTAGAAGGTTCCTGTCAGAAACTACATAATAGATTCAATCTAAAATTTGATTGAGAACATAAACAAAGTCATGTCCCTTTTCATAATGCACTTTAAAAATACTTTACGACTTTAAGACTTTAAACCAGTCCAGTGAGTTTCATAAAACCACTTTAGTCGTTAAAGTCATTTTTACTATAAAGTGAGGTTCTACGTCACTTTAGAACTACTTTAACCTATAAAAATTTTATGTTTTGTCATCCATGTGTTTTAGAATAACATAAATATTGACGACAGATTCAGATATTTCAACAGACTCCATGATGGCAACAAGCTCGGACGAAGAAACTAACAATAATTCTTCTTGTTTAGTGAAGTTTGACCCCCCTTAAACGCTTGTTCAAAACGTTTTGAGGAATTTTCGGAATTGCACAGGATTGCATTTTAATCGTTGCTTATATTTTTAATTTGGTAAACAATATAGACGTCTTCACTTCTAACCTGTAACTTTCTTTCAAAAAATGACAGAACTTTTAACGTGAAGATAGCCAGTTATTAAAATTTAGACAATCAGATTTGCCATCATGCATCACAAAAAGTAAAAACCTAACTTTACTTAAAGTAACCAAACAAGGTGATTATGAAAAAGGGTGACTATTGAGTTCTTAAAGTAACTTTAGCTAAAGTGACTTTAAGGAGTTTATTATGAAAATGGCCGTTAGGGTGGAAAATGTAACCTAGATTCAGAAGACCACAATAGATTTGAAAAGGTAGCAGATCTTCAAATCCCAATAAAATATAGAATAGCTGGATATTTCAGTGCTAACGGCAACTGCGCAATAGACACGGAATCATAGAACGTCTGAACAATGTTTGACAGTTTTGGCTGTTTCGAACATGCGCAGATAAATAAAATGTGGAAAATATATATTTTAAATAATAATTGATATCTTATCAAGCAATTTCCCAGCAGAAAAGTTGCAGCAAGCGGAAATGAAAATATATATCACAGCTCCAGATACAAACTCCTTTAATTCTAACAATTTCTACGTACATGAACGACATAGAGATTTATCTGTAAGACCGACATTTTTCAGTTCTCTCCACTCGCGAGTTCTATTCTATTTGAATATCTGAGATATCTCGTCAACCCGTGAGATTTATAGTTTTCTTGTAACTAGCCGTTTGATGGTTTTAAGGAAGGGTCATTTATTTGAGTAAACTTGCCGAGAAGATTTATTAGCGAGAAGTTTGTGTTTTCATCGACTCCTAAATACATTGATTTACGTTTTGGTCGAGTTTCTGGAGTTTTTTGTCAAAATGGTTGTCAACGAGGATTACAATTGACATATGTTTTTGGTGGAGTGCGATTATTTTGGATGGGACACCATTTAACATTCTAATGTACAACGGGCTGAGATAAATTTCAGTGGTGGTGTTTAGAATGAGTTGTGTGGGTTTACGTTTATAGTTAGGGTGCGTTTCAGAAGGATTTTGAATAATATTGGGGAAGTTTTAGATATTTTTATGTTTTCGTTGTAATTGTTAATAACTTGTGGTTGCAAATAGTTTTTAAGAAGGCGATTCAAGAAAATATTCAAATTCCTGCCAGTGGTAGGTAATTTTATTAATAAAAATTTTTTGACTGGAAAATGCATGTTCAGCCGAGCTAAACAGAAAACATGTTGAGTGTGCTGGAAGTAAACAGCTGAGTTAGCGGTGGAACATAACCCAACTTTCTAATATTATTCCATAGATCTCAAAGTTAATAGTTTAATGCTATTATAACGCCTTGCAAAGTTTTTGAAAAATATTTTTCAAAGAACAGAGACCGTTCACTAAGAAGTAACAACTACTTCTCGGGCTATATGCACCGGCAGACACTACATTTATCACCGAAAAAACAAAGCGTAACCTAGCTCAACACTTTGACAGCTTACAAAATCAATATTAGGGAATCCAGATCACGTGACCTAATATGGTCGTCCAGGGCAAACAATTTGAACAGCTGGTCAGTTTTGTATTGTCTATTCAATGATAAATATTGTTCGATTTTATTAGTGTGTTTTATACATGTACACGATGTGGTTTGACTTTGTGTTTCTTTGAAAACCTTCTTTGGATTTTAACCACATTTGATAAATGGATGAACTCCTAGATATGGATATAATTAGTTATTTGGTATTTTCAGAAAGTTTTTGCAATAATGATGACGGCAAAACATCAAGAATATACGAATTAACGAAAGTATAATCGAACAAGTTACCTACTTTAAATACTTAGGAACAACAATTGACAGCACTCGTAACCAGGAAAGGGATATTATGGAAAGACCAGAAAAAGCCATAAAAGATAAGATAAGATAAGATAAGAAGGAAATCTCAAAAAGAACCAAAATGACAGTATTCCAAACAGTGCTTAAACCGATACTTACTTATGGCAGCGAAACTGGACCAAAAGATGAAGAGCAGAATACTAGCTATAAAGATGAAATACCTGAGATCTGTGAAAGGAATAACAAAACAAGACAGAATAAAGAATGTGAATGTGGGCATAAGAGAGGAGCTAGAAATAAGATCCTCGTTAGACTATATAGAAGAAAGACAACTGAGCTGGTGGGGACATCTACAGCGAATGGAGGATACTAGACTATTTAAAAATGTATGGGAAGCAAAGGTGATTGTTAAAAGAGACAGAGGTAGACCAAAAGAATCCTGGGATAACAATATAGCCTAAATATTAAAGGAAAGGGGGAAAACAATTATGGAAGCAAAACAATTAGCAACAAATAGAAAATAATGGAAAACTTTTATTGAAGAAACTTGAAATTTTGAGAAATCTCCCTACACCGTAAGGTAGAAGGTAATTTTATTAAATATCTATATTGTCACGTTTGTATGGGGTAATGGGGTTAATTAATTTTTTATTTATTAAACTGATTATTGAAATTGTGATTTTATTGTATTGTATAGTTGGGCGCCAATATTTATTTAAAAATAAAATAAATATGAAGTATTGAATACAGTTAATGATCTTTTTATTTTTTTTATATAATTCCACCTATTAAAATTTTATTAAATTTACCTGACGTTTCTTTCTCAGTACAACCCTGTAACTTACTCTGATAAAGCACGAAACTACCTATCTCAGTCGGATTCGTTAGTTGTGTTTGGAGTCAACGCTCTACGCACTCTTATTAATTATCTCCAAAATGGATGCTTAATAATAGACAAGTTGTTGAATTAAACGAAGAAATATCATATTTTTATTGAGAAACAAAATCTAACACAGTGACAAATTATGTATGATGTATTACCATCCCTTCCACACTTGAAGAATAGTAAAAATAATTGCTAAATTCAAGAAATCAGTTTGCAAGTGAGAAGTGTTTACAAAAAACCAATGGTTATCATATAAGTACAAAATCAATGATGAAAATTGCTTATCGACCAACAAGGTACGTGGAAATTAATTTTAGTAAAGTATTTATTCATAAAGGAAAACTAGAAACTTGTTTAGTCTATAAGCAAAAGAAAAAAAATAGATAGATGTTTACAATCTAATAATAATACATAAAAATATAAATACTACAGTAAATAATGAATATGTCAAATCTTCTTTAATTGATTTTTTTTAAATTTAAATGCATTTATTGTTTTTGTTTATCTTTATTATTATTATTATGACCTTTAAGTCTCTATCTAGAGTTATTTTTTTAGCTATAGCAAATCTTTTTAGAATATTATTGGTATTATTTAATAATTAACTTTCTTTTTCTTTTATATTGTAGGAAGAAAGAATTAGGTACCTTATTTTTTTTTGTTAGTCCTTCTTCTTTAGATGCTCAGGGAAATAGCATCGGATTTAAATCTATTTTCTTTCTTTTTCACTTCAGGAAGAAGAATTTGTCGTATTTATTTAAATTGGTGAGATTTTTAAAAGAAATCTTGTTGATCTCTCAGCACGTGGAGAATTTTAAATTTACCACTCAAAATGTCCTCCTGTCAAAAGTCAAGGTAAGTTGACTCCCTACTTTATCGATATTGGAACTACTTTTTCTTAGACTTTATTGTGCAAGTGAAAAAACTGGAATGAGCTATCCTCTTGGAGCTTTTACTTTTATTGAACACACAAGTCACAGGTCACTATGTTAAATTTTTTAATAAAATTTGTGTCAAAACTGATATACGAGGATGGTCAAAAGTTATTTTGGTATTTTTGATTTTCCTACACACACCTTTTATATACATATAATTATAATCTACATAAAACATAATATCAAATGTACAAATCTTATATCTTAAAACCTCTTCTAGACATAGAAATCACACTTTAAAAATTTCTCATTGTCAAAATGATTTCTTTTAAATTTTTGAAAATTAAGGCATTTTAGTTATTCAAAACCTTTTATAACATGTCCTTGCACCCTTTAGTTGCAGTTTATGTGTTTCTTTTTTTTTACAAGTGTTACTATAGTTTATTTTTTTAGGTTCACAAGTGAAATCTTGGTGGATAAGAATTTTCGATTCTAGTGTTGGAGGTAGGACTTCTTAGACTTTGAATTGTTTCAGTAATTTATGAGAAGACTCCAAACAATGTGTTTCCACCGTTTTTTCTTACTATTCTCATCATTTAATATTTCAAAAAAATATGAAAAGATAGTTTTGACAATTGTACCTATTATAAACTGTAAGTATTCTCAGTTACTTTATAATAAATCATATATAGGTATTTTACTATTACATTATTTCATGATAACAATCCTCAATGCTTATAATCATCAATACTTTTTATCAAATTCAGTTGCTGCTAAGTTTTTTATTAGATTCAAACTTTATTTTGAATGATGTTGTATTTTCAATCCGTTACAATATTATATATACAAAGTTTTTTCTCCAAAGAGCAGATGGAGGCTTTTACATACCTATGAATATTTTGAATTTAGCTTTGTGCTGAAAGTAGGATCTACTTTGGTCAATGGAATATTTGTTTTAGTAGGGTAAACTTTTAATTGTTTATTATTATCAAGACATAAGGCAATCCTTAAAGCCAAATAAAACCATGTTTCTCCAAAATGAACAGTCTTCTGTATACCAAAAGACCAAAACCATATTTTTGTTTTCCTGGAACGCCATATTGTATTTTAATGCTGGTTTGTCTTTAACAGCGCTGAGTTAATAAAGTGTAACTTACTACCGCTGCCTCTAATGGTCAAGGTACACAGTTGAGAGTCAGCAAAACGACAACATCCCACCTGAGCACAACGGATAATTTAGCAACTCAACCGTTGAGCCCGTCTGAATACGCCCAATCTCCCAACAGGTCCGCCATCAAGATTCTAAGGACAGCGAAGCTTAAAGAAACTCAGGTTTCCTTTAAAAATCCACTGATGACTAGACTTGACTAAAAGTAATGATTTAATGAATACAATGAGCTCATGGAGTCTGAGATCAATTCAGCAGATTTTGTGTGGTAGTGGAGGGTCAGATTGGCCCTTTTGCTTAAACTATCATATAATTTATTATCTCCGCCTTGCCTCATTTTCGAAAACGAAGGATTATACTCGATACGTCCAGTTTCTTTTCCATTATTCTCAATTCCAGATATTAAATAAGTGATTTTGTTCCTCTTTTGAAGTTCTGCCGGCTTCCATCTCTCTAAAATTCCAGTTTCCCATTTTTACTTCCCACATTCCTATTATCATCAAAACTATATAAATTTGACCTACAATGTGATTAAAAAGAATATTTTTTAGTTGAATACATCACGTAAAATTCACACGTTTCAGTATCTTGTAACAACCGAAAATATTTTTTTAGCTGCGTCTCTAATAAATTCGTCAGATGACAAAAAAAACGCCTTCATATTTTTACAGGTTATTTTTTTGTTGTTCACCACGTTTCTCTTCACATCTGTGAATGTATACGCCATCGGAACTATCTTGTCTTGCGTCAACTTGACTGATGAGTTTATGCTAACGAAAACAAGCTACATTTGTTGCTGTGAATACTAATTCTCTTACGTTGTTGGAAATATTTCTGAATTGGAAGATATACTTTGTAAATGAACTATAAATACACATATCGTAAATATATATTATGAAAATAGATGATTCAATCTTTCAATTATAACCTTGACGACTGACTGACAGTCTGGTAGTGATGACCAATTCCGCTCTTTGCAATATGACAGTTGGCAGTTGACAGAACTCGTTTATGTCAGTTTTCTGCGCAGTTTGTGACTCTTCTAATAGGTGGAAGATTGTAGATTGTCGCTATAATGACTATTATAGACCGGTAGCCCAAATGATGTAAAAGTTATAATTAAGAACAATTAACTTATGCCTGAAACTTTTTGAAGCTTGCTTCTTATTGTACGACATAGGACTTTTGGAAAGGCTAGTCAAAAATTGTCAAAAATTTGGAAAAATGGTCAATAATTGTCAAAAATTGTCAAAAACTGTCAAAATATTGAAAAAATGGTTAATAATTGCCAAATATTTTCAAAAATTGTCAAAAATTTGGAAAAATGGTCGATAATTGTCAAAAACTGTCAAAAATGGTTAATATTTGTAAAAATTTGGAAAAATAGTCAATAATTGTCAAAATTTTTGAAAAATGGTTAAAATTTTTGAAAAATTATCAAAAATGCTCAATAATTGTCAAAGACGGTAAATAATTGTCAAAAATAGTCAAAAATTGTTAAAATATTGAGAAATGGTCAAAAAATGTTAAATTTTTAAAAAAATGGTCAATGATTGTCAAAATTTTTGAAAAATCGTCAAAAATGGTCAATAATTGTTAAAATTTTGAAAAATGGTCAAAAATTGTAAAAATTTTGAAAAAATGGTCAATAATTATAAAAGACTGTCAAAAATGGTCAATAATTGTTAAAAAATTGTCGAAATTTTTGAAAAATAGTCAAAATTTTTGAAAAATGGTCAAAAATAGTCAATAATTGTCAGAAACTGTCTAAAATGGTCAATAATTGTTAAAATTTTGGAAAATTGTCAGAATTTTTAAAAAATGGTCAATAATTATAAAAAACTGTCAAAAACGGTCAATAATTGTTAAAAATTGTCAAAAATTTTTAAAACTGGACAAAATTTTTGAAAAATAGTCAATAATTGTCAGAACCTGTCAAAAAGCTAAAAAATTGTCAAAAATGGTCAATAATTGTTAGAATTTGGAAAAATGGTCTAAAATAGTCAAAATTTTTGAAAAATTGTAAAAAATGATCAGTAATTGTCAAAACTGTTAAAATTGGTCAATAATTGTCAAAAATGGTCAATAATTGTTAAAATTTGAAAAAATTGTCAAAAATTTTGAAAAAATGGTCAATAATTTTCAAAAATTACCAAAATTTTTGAAAAATTATCAAAAATGGTCAAAAATTGTCAAATTTTTTGTAAAATGGTCGATAATTATAAAAAACTGTCAAAAATGGTCAATGATTGTTAAAAATACTCAAAATTTTTGAAAAATTGTTAAAAATGGTCAAAACTGTCATAATTGGTCAATAATTGTCAAAAGTGGTCAATAATTGTTAAAATTTGAAAAAATGGTCAAAAATTGTCAAAAAATATAATATAAGACTTTGTGGAACGTACTCGGCCTAATGTAATTCCCAACATCGCATTCTATTGCGCGTATTTTTATTGACGGTTATCCCAACCTCGCATTCTATTGTGCATAAGAAGCAAGCTTCTGTTGGCGGTCCGAAGACCGCTCACCTTTTTTGTACAATGAAACATTTCTATTCTAATGCTAACTGCAAGATTTGCTTCCTAATGTTACTAATTGTTAGAAAATACTTGTTAATGAATAAAAATATTTACCATTCTCGAATAATTAACTTATGTATGCCATTAAGTATTAATATGCCCAATTGGACCAACCTCAACACTAAGGAACCAGAAAAATACAAATTTCGGTGCGATGCTTGTATTCACCTTAAAGGCTACTTTTCTCCACCAGAGATCACTTAAAGTTATGGAGGGTAGAAGGAAGGAGAACCATCTGAATGTATTAAAAAGTGTCCATCGAAAGGGAGCAAATTAAGGTGGCACTATAGTGTGGAAAGATTTCAAAAACAGCGCCATGAATTATTAGAGTAGGATATAAAATTAAAAAAGGAAAGAAATATTTCCTGTTTATTATATCATAGACAAACGTACATATGAAATATAATTCTAAACTCACATTCAGATGCTAAATTCACAGCTACACGAGCGCCATTTCGGTGAATCTTCGAATTATAATTTTCTGTTTACAGGTGGACACTTTTTCAGCCTGTCCCCCATAGAAGACGATTCTCCTTCCTTCTACCCTCCTTACTTAAGTTTTAGGTTATGTAGTATAGTGTGCACTAAGTGCAATCACAACGAACAGGAGTGGCAACTGACAGCGGAGAGTTGACAGGCAGTCAGACGAAGAAGAAGGGCAGTGAACACGGAGAAGTTGAGGGGACTACGATAATAAATGTTAAAATCATCGGCTCTTAATTAATGTATTTGGCACATGTAAATAATTATTAATAATAATAAAGTGTAAATAAAACAAACACAACCACCGAATATTATTATAGGTTATGTTTTGTCCGTTCTTAACAACCTAAACAAAGAAGTTTTTGGCCTTTTATTTGTCAGTTTTTGTTTTAAATTGTTTTATTTTCGGAAAATATAGTAAAAATAGACTACTTAAGAGTATATCGGCGAGGATCCAGACTCAAATGAAGACGATTTAGAACTTAGGTGAAGTAGGTATTCCTTAGGAAAATATATAATCGGGCAAATTACTTTTAAGAAATAAATCCTATGGGATTCTTTAGAAGGTTCAGACTAAATAAGGAAACCGTCGACTCGTACTTCTAATTTCATTTTCACTTTCACTATATTAGGTATACTAGTATAATAGTACGGGCCAGGAACCAAACACTCTGAAAGCTTGGGAAAAAACCCGAGTATCTTTCAAGCGGAAATTCACGCCAATAGAGAGTGTGCCCAGTTCAGTATTGATAAAGGATATAGAAGGCAAAGGATTATCATGTCGAATAGTCAAGCAGCCATTAAAGCACTGAGCTCTTGTGTAATCAGTTCCAAAAAGGTGTGGGAATGCCTAGGCAAACTCAATGAACTAGGCGAGAACAATATAGTCACCTTACTGAGGATTCCAGGACACTCTGGGATTGAAGGAAATGAAATAGCAGATGAACTAGCAAAGATGGGGCAAAGCCGAAAAAAGAGAAGATCTGACCAATGGAAAGATCTACTAGGACTTAGACAATCAAAGATTCTTCTGGGTGACTACAACCTGTTGATAAGTCGAAGTAGAACTGGGAGTTTTAACAGGGATCCTAACGGGACATTGTCGCCTGAAAAAGCTGGTGGAGGAAGAAGAATGTAGATTCTATGGCATGGAAGAAGAAACCTCCATCCAAATACTTGCGAATTGCACAGCAATTCAGAATCCTAGGGCAAAACACCTTGGAGATTACTGGATTGAAGAGGGACATTTGCCTAAGTTAAAGCCTGCAGATATCCTAAAATTCCTCCGGGAAAATAGGACTAAAGGAGCAATTCTAGTCTCTGAGAATTTCCTCAGTAACTAAGTAGAAGTAAGGGGGCACAATAGATCCTTTAGGTCTCAGTGAATGTCACCCCAATTGATTAATTTTATTAAATTTCGCAAAATTTAATAACAAAATAATAACCGGTAAAAGTGACGTTAATTCGATTTTTGTTGACTTTGGATCAACGTTCACAACGTAAAATTTAAAATATTGCAAATTCACTAAATGTTTACAATGTTGTTTACAAAGTGAAATAAATACTTAGCTAAGGAAGAGTCATAAAATAATGGTGCAAGCAAATAAAAATTTAATAATCAACTAATTATTTCCATGTATTTTTTCATCGTGGCATACAATTTAACGCGCTATTAATAAATATAAATCAATTAACAAAAATATATAAGCGTGATTTCTAATGAATTTTTAAATTTTTTTGGTGTTTCCAGCAATGGAAATAAGACAATTTTTTTTTCAAATAAAAGTTTTTTCAGCGTATGCAAATTTAAACGAAAAACAAAACACCATACTCTGCGTACCAGTACGCCATCCTTTACGACCATCTTCGATAAATCTTTTCTGGCTCCCTCCGAAAAGAGCAAACGACGGTCCGCCGACATACGTCACTCGCGTTCAGCGCTGGTAATTAAACGGCTTGCCTTTGGGCCTTCGTTTGGCCGCTAACGGGCCGGCACTCTTGCCATATTTGGTGACCATAAATCAGCCAGCGCGACCGCGAAAAAGGAGAAGATCCTATCTGCATTGCGAGATGTGCTTGCTTGCCATCATTCACTAATTAAATTGGGAAAGATGAACTTCCCCTGTTGTCTCGATAGTACATGCAAATGGAGTTTAAATATCTGACTAATTTTGATAAAGCTGTGTTCTGCTGTAACAAAACATTTATTATAAAATCCCATTGCTATTATAATGACCTCATTATCTTTATGTACGCTGAAGAGACAAAATTTTAGTATTTATTATACTTTTTTTATTTTATTTTCTAAATACGTTTGATGATAATTAACATCGTTCAATTCAACATTAACAACGTGCCAAACTGATTGTTATATATTGAGGGTGCATCAGATAAACTGCAGGCTATTCACCTGTAACGGTAAAGGCTCCAATTTGAAGGGCTCCGGCTAGAGATTCCTCTCAAGGGTGATTCGACCCCAAGTTTATGTCGTACAAGGATAACAGAAAGGTTGTAAAAATTAAGGGCGTCACTACCTTTTTGACGACGATAAAAAGTACTAACAAACTAAGGCGGAAAAGGTAGAAACGCCTTGTAGAATTTAAATAAAAGTTAACCAGAAATCAAATAAAAAAATTACTTAAAAAACAGAAAATTTTACCCCGGACGACATCTCCCTCAACTTTTATAGTTGAGGATTTAGAAAAAGATAAAAAAATAGATTTTAAAACAAATTTATATTTATTCTTCTGCCAAAGGAAATGGAACAAATGTGAAGACTTGTACTTTTATAGGTACTTAGCTTATGAAGTGGTTGTTTCCGGAAAAGGTAGGTAGATCTTTCCTCTACGAAGTCTTGAGAAGATGGAGACTAGATCTCGAAGAAGATAAGTAGATAGAGTCTTGATTTGAACGGTATCCTAGCAGCTGTGTCCTGGTCTAGGGCGGTATCCTGGTCTAGGGCTTGTATCCTAGCCTAGGTCTAGGAGCTGTGCTTACCTAGAAGTACATGTGGAACAGGGATATATAGGAACTTGAATGTAATGGGCACATTATGTTGGTCAGCTTTTCAGGTTAAAAAAAGGAAGGCAGTTGTTTGAAAGTAAAAAAATGTTCAATTTACTGAAAGCTTTCCAACATAGATGTCCCATATTAAAACAGTAAAAAAGCAATTATCGGCTAAATTAAAAAATATACTAAGGATCTGAAAGAAACTAATCATAGCAAAAAGTCATGTAGTTATTTGAAAAAATATCGTGCTTAAGAATTATATTAAACCGGCACTGGCGGTACGAAAGAATATTTTTATAGGTTAACAGATTCGTTCTGTTATGAAAATGTTATTTTTTTGGTTAAAAAAAGTTATTCTGCAACAGAAAAAGCTTGCAAATGTTTGCACAAAAGTAAAACAGTGAATTATAAAAGAACATTTAATTTAAAACTACCATATTAGTATAAAAGAACAGTTTATGACCACGTGTTAAATTTAATTTCGTCTATCTCTGTAAAAAAATAAAGAATGCATACAAAAATTATATCAGACAGTACTTTAGAAGAAGCTTATTAATTATAAATTATGATTTTGAACTTTCCACATCAAAATTCATTAGGTAGGAAAGGTAAACAAGCGATAAAAAATGGAGGTCTTTCCTCGAAGAGAGTCGATAGTGGACAGATAATTGATAGTGGAAAGGGCTGTCCCTCGTGGCGTTGAAAAAATGGAAGCGACCGTTGGCTGACGTCAATTGTCTTATGGTCAGGGAAGGAGAATTTGAGATCACAGAACTATAATTGGAAGTGGCTAATGTGGCGGCGAGCGGTAATTAAAAGGATTTATTCTGTAAAATCGAAACAGGTCGATAAACATGTTACAGACCCTTCTTGAAAGCGAAACTACTTATTCTTAAGTTCACTGGGATTTATTATAATTATTGTATGTACAAGAATACTATACTATGGAATAATTACTACTAATATTAACTAAATTAAGTAGAGTCCTTCGACTTGACTAATAATAATAATAATCCTTCTAACCTTCCTCACCTGCTGTTATATACTTGCTTTCAATATCACATTCCTAGAAATCACATTGATATCATATCTAATAAATATACAATGATTGACCAAATGAATTACTTTTTAAATATTCCAGTGAAAAGGAAGCTTGATACATTAAAACTGCCAAGCCTCTTCAACGTGCAGCTGTGTCTAAGCCAGGAGGTCAAGTATCTGGATACAAAACTATAGTTAAATGGTAATGGAGCTATTATTGTAAATATATTTTAAACAAATATAAATAACTTGTTTTATTAGAACTTTTTAGTTAACTTATTTTCAGTAAAAATTACATGTGTCAACATTAATCATCGTATGACAGTAACAACTTAGATAAAATTATTTATTATTTTATACAATTATATCGAACAGTTACCATGAATTCCACACGTCCCTTCAAGCGTATAAAATAATAAACCCAATAAAAGTAAAACAGTTCACTTTGTAACATGTCTATCGACCTGTTTCGATTTTACAGAATAAATCCTTTTAATTACCGCTCGTCGTCACTAGCCACTTCCAATTATAGTTCTGTGATCCCAAATTCTTCAGCCTTGACCATAAGACAATTGACGTCTGCCAACGGACGCTTCCATTTTTTCCCAACGCCACGAGGGACACCCCTTTCCGTTACCGACTTCCTACGGAGAAAGACCATCTTTCGTTATCTTTCATATTTTAAGTAGGTATCGTATGAATTTTGCTCTGGTAAGTTCAAAATCATAATTTATAATTAACAAGCTTCTTCTAAAGTACTGTCTGATATAATTTTTGTATGCATTCTTTATTTTTTTACAGAGATAGACGAAATTAAATTTAACACGTGGTCATAAACTGTTCTTTTATACTAATATGGTAGTTTCAAACAAAATATTCTTTTATAATTCACTGTTTTACTTTTGTGCAAACATTTGCAAGCTTTATCAGTTGCAGAATAACGATAAAATAACATTTTTATAATTTGTTAACCTATAAAATATTCCTTCGTAACGCCAGTGCCGGTTTCATATATTTCCTAAGCACGATATTTTTTCATGTAACTGAATAACTATTTGCTATGATTAGTTTCTTTCGGATCATTAGTATATTTTTTAATTTAGCCGATAATTGCTATTTTTACTGTTTTAACATGGGACATATAATGTTGGAAAGCTTTCAGTAAATTAAATCAATTTTTTTACTTTCAAATAACTGCCTTCCTTTTTTTTAAATCTGAAAAGCTGACCAACATAATGTGCCATTACACTCAAGTTCCTATATATCCCTGATCCACCTGTACTTCTAGGTAAGCACAGCCCCTAGGCAAGGATATAACCCCAAGACCTAGGCTATAATATAAGTCCTAGGCAAGGATAGAACCCCAGGATACAGCCCTAGACCAGGACACAGCAGTTCAGATCAAGACTATCTACCTATCTTCTTCGAGATCTTCTTAAGACATCGTAGAGGCAAGACCTTCTTCAGGAAACAACTATTTCATAAGCTGAGTACCTAAGTAGAAATTTTTCCTCACTGTTCATTTCCTGTGGCAGTATAAATATAAATTTTTTTTATTTTAATATAAATCCTCAACTATAAAAGTTGAAGGAGATATCGCCCGGGGTCATTTTCAGTCACTTTTTTTATTATTAATTTTTATCTAAATTCTACAAGGCGTTTCTACCTTTCCGCCTTAGTTTTTTAGTACTTTTTATCAACGTCAAAAAGGTAGTGGCGCCCTCAACTTTTACAACCTTCCTGTAACACTTGTGCAGCATAAACTTGGGGTCGAATCACCCTTGAGAGGAGTCTCTAGCCGGAGCCCTTCAAGCCATATACTCCGCTTCTGTGGATGACAGTGCGGCTGCCCCCAAACCGACCTCCCTTTGGAGGCGTGCCAGTTGCGTATGTGAGCATCTGCAGCATGATCACTTTATAGAACCACAAGATCGTCTTGAGGGTTGGTCCCCATTTCGGACCAATGGCTCTCCTACAGGCCCAGTACGTCCTAGTCACCTTGCCCAGGCGACTATCAAGGTGAGCCTTCCATGTCAGCGACTTGTCCAGGATCACTCCCAGATATTTCACTTGTTCAACTACTGGAAGTGGCACTCCACCAAGGTGCAGACCATCAGGTCTTATACCTCTCTTCTTGGTGATAGCAATTACCTCAGCCTTGGCAGGATTAACTGCAAGTCCGTGGTCGTTGCACCACCCCTGTACCCCATTCAGAGCCCAATGTATTAGGTCCCTGAGGACGGTGATATGCCTTCCAACAACAAGGACAACGATATCATCGGCATACCCAATTGCCAGAGAGCCCTCACCGTTTAATAAGGATATTAATTCGTCGACTACTAGGTTCCAATATGTAGGCGAGAGGACGCCCCCTTGTGAACATCCTCTGTCGACGACCATTTTAGCCACATGTTCTTTCCATGCAGCCTTTACTGTGCGGTTGCGTAGCATGGCCCCAAGCCAATGAATTACCATTGGCTCTTTTCCATGATCTACTGCATCTCTACACAATGATTCTACAGGGGTGCTGTCGAAAGCCCCCTGTATGTCCAAGAATGCGTCCAGGGTGATCATGCCACTTTCCGGCGCCTTTTCCACCTGTGTTACCAGTTGGTGTAAGGCACTTTCCGTTGACTTGCCACACCGGAACGCATGCTGGTTGTTGTGCAAAGGATACCTAAGCCCAACCTTTTCCCTCATATACCTATCAACCAACCTCTCCAGTGTTTTTAGCACAAAGGATGTTAGACTGATAGGCCAAAGGACTTAGCCACGGTGTACGTAGTACGACCGGGCTTGGGTATAAAGACAACTCTCACCTGTCTCCACTGCTCAGGAACATATCTGCTCGCCAAACAGGCCCGAAAGATATGCACTAAGATTGAACCAATAGCCTCCCAGCCCTGCTGGAGCAGAGCCGGAAAGATTTGGTTCTTTCCCGGAGATTTATAGGGGCTAAACGTACGTATAGCCCGAGTACTCCGCTCGTAGGTAACTATTTCTTTGGCTAGAATATAGTCCCTCTTACATGGTCGTTTTGTTTCCACACGCCCCATGTCAGGACCCTCCTGTCCGACTACCTTAAAACCGGGGAAGTGAGTCTCTATTAGGTGCTGCAAGGTATCCCCAGAGTTTCCGTAAAAACACCCGGTGCGATTTCCAGACAACCAAGAGCACTGTCAGGAGACTTCGTTAAAATTCGACGTAGCCTTGACATTTGAGGTACCGAAACGATATCCTCGCAGAAGGCCCGCCAAGCATCTCTCCGAGCCAGTCTAACAGCGCTCTTATATTCATTTCGTTTCTGGCGGTATAGTTCCCAGTCCAGATCCGACTCTGTCTTCCTAGCCCTATTAAATAGGCGCCGGGTTTGTTTCCGCAGCGAGTTCAGAGAGTTGTTCCACCACTTGTGGCAATTACCCCCTTTCCTCGTTTATCATCATACTAACCACGGTACTTCACGCAAGCGCAACATCCAAGACTTCAGTCCGAATCCTATTCCGGAATGTCGGCGTCGTCCCTCGGTCGAGTAGCTGAAGATCAATGGTGCCCAGGTAGTCAAGCAAAGCCTCCCCTCTGCCATTGACGCCAGTGCTGCCCCACATAGTATGGTGCGCATTAGCATCACAGCCGATAAGGAGAGGAAACTTCCACCGCCTTGCGAAGCCAATCAATTCTTGATGTACATTGACTATAGTTTCTTCTTTATTAAAAATTTAACATTAGGATCTAATGGAGTTCCAATAGATTTAGCCTCTTTCATGCCAAATTTTGAAAGAATAGATGTGATATACCTACTGCTTTTGACTTAGTTTATTTTTGTCGATTTTGATTCCAAGAGCTGATGAAATAGATCTAAGGTCTTTAATTTTAAATTACTTCAAAAATTCAGTTTTAAGAAGGTTTATCATATCAGAATTATTGTAGAATATGAAAAAATCGTCTACATATAAAGCAATAAAAACAACATTCTTCTCTTCTGACTTTAAAAATATACACGGTTCGTTTTCACATTGTATGTAGCCAACTTCTTTAGCCTTACAATTCCATACTCTTGGAGCTTGTTTCAAACTTTCAAAAAATAGCCCTTTTTAACAGGCAAACTTTATCTTCTTGACCTTCTAAAGTAAAACCTTCTGGTTGATACATATAGATTCTTTCTTGAAGTTCACCATTTAAAAAAGCTGTTTCAACATCTAAGTGGTCAATATTAAAATCTAAAATTGCAGCCAATACAAATAAAATGCGAAGTGAACTAAGACGAAATACTGGAGAGAAAGTTTCTTCGTAATCAATGCCTGCTTGTTGTGTGAATCTTTTCGCTACCAATCTAGCTTTGTAACGATATATTTCACCTTTACCGTTTTTTTTTGTTCAAAAACCCATTTGTTTCGCGCTATGTTTTGACCACTTTCAGGTTTATTCACTAAAATCCATACTTTGTTATGAATTAATGATTTCATTTCCATTTTCATAGCTTCTGGCCAATTTTCTTTTTCTTCACTGGTCATAGCTTCTTCAACTGTTAAAGGATCTAAAGGTTCAGATACAGTATAATAAGTCAAACAATCTGGGAATTGTTTTTGTATTCTTTGTCTTAGTGGATACAATCTTGACGGTTCTTCGTTTTCATCATTTTCGCCCTCAAAAACAATACTTTCTTTTTGACTTTTTGTAATCTGAAATTTGTCTTCGATATGGCCATCTTCATTATTACTCTTTAAAATGATTGGAACATTTTCCTCAAAACTTTCGCAAATATCTTCAGTCTTTTTTGGACGTTCTATGAATATCTGATTATATGTTTCGTCTCTTAATCGAACAGTCTGTAACCCTTGCTTTCTTCATAATAACCAACAAAACATAGTTTTTTACTTTTTGATTCCAGCTTATTTCGATTTTTACTTGGTACCTATATGAGAATAAGCTTCCCATCCAAATACTTTTAGATTGCTTAGATCTACTTTGTTACCACTCCAAACTTTTAAAGGTGATTTACCAGGTAACTTATTTGTTGGAGAACGATTTATCAAGTAGTCTGCTATACTTGCAGCTTCTGCCCACATTATTTGATCACATTTTGTATCTTGCATCATAGCTCGCGCTTTTTCCATGATAGTACGATTATAACGTTCAGCAACACCATTTTGTTCGACTTCTCAGAAAGTTTGAAAACTTTGCATTGCAGTATTCTGTCCCATTGTCAGAACGGATCACCTTAACTTTTTCTTTAGTTTGAGTTTCAACCATCATTATAAATTCAAAAATCAATGATTTCACTTCATCTTTCTTTCTTACGATGTAACAAAATACCATTCTGCTGTGGTCATCAATTATTGAAAGATTGTAGGTACTTCTTACCTCTCCATGACTCAACTGGCATAGGTCCACATAAGTCGGTATGTAGTAGATCTAACCTATTTTTGGACAACTTTTTATTTTTGGAGTTTGGAAAAGGTTTTCTGGCTTGTTTAGCTTGAATGCACGGAATATAGCATGGTCCAAAAGTACTGTCATTTTTAAAAATTTACACCGATTGCTAAACCATTTTTTAACAAGTTTATGCTGACTCTGTTCAAGTGACCTAACCTTCTATACATAAATAGATTCATTCAAGTTTGACAACATGACGTGGCTGTTTTGAATATCACACTCTGGAGTGCTCCAGTTTTCTTGAATAATATTCAATCGATAAATCACAGAAACTTCTGAAGCAGTAGCTAAAACGTTACCTTTTATATTGTAGTTGGTTTCGTCTAAAATTTTACATCCGTTTGACTCAAAAACAACAACAAAACTTTTTTTAACCATTGAACTGACGGACAAAAGGTTGGCAAAAAGACTTGGAACATAAACAACGTTAGATATTATGGAGATTGCCGTATTTGAAGTCTTAGTAGGCACATTCCCAACACCATTCGTGTATAATTTACTATTGTTTGCTACAGTAACTTCTAGCCCATTTTGTTTTCCATCCAGTCACGGCAGGAGCTCATATGATTTGTAGCCCCCGAATCCACATACCAGCTTTCAGAATTAGCATTGACGTTAACACCAAGAGCAGTTAATAAAGCTTTTCTTTTTTGAACACTGTGTTTTTCTTGTTTCCAATAACAGTTTTCACACTTTTCGGATGACTTTGTTTACATTTCCAACACCAGGGTTTCTTTTGATTTTTGAACCGAGTCCATAACAATCATTACGACTTTGTATTATACTTCGACGCTTCCAAAAGTGATACCGGCGTTGGCTGCTCAGTTACCACAGCAAACAATCTCATCAGCACTTCCCTAATCCCTCCTTTGTGCAGTGTGCATACTGGAGAATTTACAGTATTCTACAAGCTTTTAAGCTCATGAACCATTCCAATAAAAAAGTTGCCATTTGTACAGACTCTCTAGCGTCTATCCTATCTATCCAAGAATTATTTACTGAACATCCCATTGTCCAAGAAATCCATCACTCTTATCACCATATTTATTCCCTAAACACCACAGTCATCATTATATGGATACCCTCACACATTGGTATACCTGGAAATCAACTGGCCGATCAGCATGCCAAAACAGCGTCAACTACTGCCACAATTACTTCTCATATCCAAATTTGCAGGGATGTTAAGGCAGAAGCAAAAAGAATCGTTAGATATATGTGGCAAACTCACTGGAGCTCCACCAAGACTTCCCTACTATCTATCCAGCCTATTCTCAACACACCTCTGTATACTGACCCCACTGGACTCTCTAGACAAGATGTATCAATACTACTCGTACGTAGACTTCGAATAGGTCACACCAAACTCACACACAGCTACTTAATGACCTCAAGCAACAGACCTTCCTGTCAAAGCTGCCAGTGCCCACTTACTGTTAAACACATCCTGGTTGATTGTCGCCAATTTAGCACAAGAAGACGACAACATAATCTCAAATGCCAGCTGCAAGACATCCTAGGGGAAAACCAAATCGAGACAACACTGAAATTCTCAAAAGATATATCAGTCTATCATAAACTTTAAACTATGTTTTTAACTATCTGTAATAACTACTGTTTTTCTGTAATCGCCCTGTGCAAGTGGCCATAGTTGCCGAGCACGTCAATTGAATAAAAAAAACTAACCTAAAATTCACACTTACTTGATGGAAAAAATAAAGAGAATGGCCCGAATGGCTGTCAAACGGGCGACTAAATTCACAGATCGTACATTGGATGTACACGACTTCGGTCACCTATGAAGCCTTGGTTTGGTTGCCAAAAAACATATCAAAGGAAAGCTCAACTGGAGCTATCAAAACTCCAGAGGCTTGCCTGTTTATACATAATGAGAAGCAGCCAGACTGCGATAATACGTTAAGGCGGAAGCGAGAATGGCTGCATATAGGCTGGAATGCAAAGGGAATTCCACGAAGTAACTCCCACAGTCATTCCAGAATCACAGATGTTATCACAAATTCGCTTCTTGAAATGAGAAGTGATAACATGCTGTTCACAATTAACAGCCAATCTTACAATATCCAGTTAAATTGGGATGAGTTGAGCAGTCAGGAAGGAAAGCCATATGCTTAATTAAAAAAAAGTCGGCAAGGAAGACGAACAGGTATTTTAACTGCTATTGATTTTGGACAAACTTTACGTCTGTAGCCGGCTTTAAGCATATTTACAAATTGACTTGAAGATTGAGAGTTTTATTTCTCACATTTACATAAATACGTCTTATAATACTGGTTTATTAAGAGCTATTTCTTTTTGGATTTCGATTTTTTAGTTTCTTCTTTAAACCTAGGTTCCTTTTTTGGCTTTTTTTCTAGTACAGCCGCCATTTTGCTAACAAAATTTTGATACATAATCTTCCCATCTTTGTTAGAATCTGCCATTTTCACAAACTGTACTGCTTCTTCTTCCGATAATTTATCTCCTAAGAAAAATTAATAACATTCAAATTAATATAATATTGTAAACATCAAAGGATTTACCATAAGACATCATGTATTCCCTCAAATCTTCCGCCGGTATCATCCCTTTTTTAAAAGTATCAAATGCTCTGAACGCCTCAGAGATTCCTTCAGAACTTTTATCTTCTTGATAATTTTCTTCCAATATTCTTATAAACTGTACAAAGCTGATGGTTCCATTGTCATCGGGGTCAGCGTTTTTAAACATATGTTCCAACTCTATCTCGTAATGTTGTTGGGCAAAAGCCCTCATGATTGTACAGAACTCTTTAAGTGTAATCGTACCATCGTTATCCCTATCGAATAAGTCGAATGCATCCTGAAACTCCTGAATTTGATCTTCAGTTAATTTATTATCTTCGTCATCGACGGACATTTAAGAAGTCGTTCAACGAAACAAAACCGTTGAAAAATTGGAAAAAATATTAAAAAAAGCTTCACGAAATAAAGCAAATTGACATTAAACGTCAAAAAACAGTATAAAAGTCATAGATTTGGTAAGGGACTATTTGCAACTACTTCTAACTAGTAACGCTGATGTGGTAGATTTTTGAACTAATTTTTAATGAGATTCAGTAGAAAAAATATCTCCTGAATACATTTTTACTCTACTTTTTTTCTAGTGAAACACTGTAATTTTTCAAAGAATTTACCCCGATAGTCTGGCTCATTCCTTTAATTCCATACCCCAGAGATCCCATTAGCCTCCCAGCATCGGCAAAGTGAAGGCAATCAGAGATATGCCCGAAATGTACCGAAATTGCGTCTTCCCCCTTTCCCTCTTCCTGCCCCATACGGAATTCCACCAACTATCCGACTTGCCATCAAATCAAACTCCGTAGATTATTTCGGGAGATTTGATTGAATGTTACCCTCCGACATCCATCATGTTTAGTGAGCCACCGTACAACAGCTCCGAATGATCTGACTTCTGTTACTCTAAATCCCGATGCCGGGCGTCGGAGGAGCGTCGGCCAGGAGCGACGGGGGACCAGCGGACAATCCCTCGGGATATCCTTCGGCTCTTAGGAGTTTCTTATTTTCGAAATAGAGGGGGAAGGTAGGAAGGAACTGTTATTGAATGTTATGGTTGAAATTTATTATAAAATATTGGTCAAATTATGTCAAACTATAGTGAGTATTACTAAATTTAACTTACCACATTGAAGACTAAATTCACAAAAATTTAAAAAACTTGAAGAATCAGAACGTAGAATACTAAAACTATAAGAACATGGTGTCCAAAATCGGATGGTTTTTCCTCCTCAAATACAAACAAAAATATAGTGAATGACAAAAACGCATTCAGTACTTCCTGATCGATCAACAAGATGGCCTTCACGTAAGCCAGAAGTTAATACTCCTGATTTTCCAAACACAGAATGCTGTAAAATATGTACGTCAAAGAGGCCATTTAATACTAGGAATGGAGAACTATCGATAGTCCCGACTATCGATATTTATCGATAGTGCTATATTTACTATCGATTATTATCGATCATTTTAGATAGTCTTACATCGGTAAAGTTGACATCTGACATATATCACTCTGTTGTTTATATACAATTGTCAAAAATTTTGAAAAATGGTCAAAAATTGTTAATAATTGTCAAAAATGGTCAAAGTTTTGAATAATGGTCAATAATTGTCAAAAATTGTTAATAATTGTCAATAACTGTCAAAATTGGTCAATAATTGTCAAAATGGTCAATAAACGTTAAAATTTGGGAAAATGGTCAAAAATGGTCAAAATTTTTGAAAAATTGTCAAAAATGGTCAATAATTTCCAAAAATTTTGAAAAACGGTCTAAAATAGTCGAATATGATCACAAATCATGAAAATTGATCAATAATTGTAAAAATTTTGAAAAATTGTCAAAAATGGTCAATAATTGTTAAAATTTTGAAAAATGGTCAATAATTGCCAAAAATTTTGAAAAATGGTTAAAAACGGTCTAAAATGGTCGAATATGATCACAAATTATGAAAATTGATCAATAATTGTAAACATTTTGAAAAATTGTCAAAAATGGTCATTAATTGTTAAAATTTTGAAAAATGATCAAAAATTGTCAAAATTTTCAAAAAATGGTCAAAAATTTACAAATTTTTGTAAAAAGGTTAATAATTGTCAAAATGTTTAAAAAATTGTCAATAACTGTCAAAAATGGTCAATAATTGTTAAAATTTTGAAAAATGGTCAATAATTGTGAAAATTTTTGAAAAATGGTCAAGATTTTCGAAAAATTGTCAAAAATGATCTAATAAAAAAATGCTTACAATATTCTGAGGGTCGTAACCTTTCCGAATCCGTCTTAGATTCTGACAGTTTAAAATATTGATTGTAATCACACGCAATACACTCTTTTTCTCTCCCGTCTTTCTCTCTTTCTTTTCCTTCTCTCTCTCCCTCTCTCCTATCTCTCTCTTCCATATCTCTCTCCAATATCTCTCTCATTTTTCTTTCTCTTTCTCTCATCTTTCTTTCTCTCTCTTCCATATCTCTCTCTCCCATCTCTCTCTCACTCATCTTTTTTTCTCCCATCTCTCGCTCTTTCTTATCTCTCTTTCTCTCTCATTTCACTCCCATCTTCCTTTCTCTCTCTCATATTTCTTTCTCTCTTTCCTATCTCTCTCTCTTTCTCTCTCTCGTCTCTATCTCCCATCTCTCTCTTTCTTCCATATCTCTCTCTCTCTGTCTCCCCCTCTCTCCCATCTCTCTCTCCCATCCTTCTCTCTCTCATTTTTCTTTCTCTCTTCCCTATCTCTCTCTTTCTTTCTATCTCTTTCTCTCTCTCTCTGTCCCATTTTTTGAACGCATTTTTATTCCATTGCAGCTTTCAAAATATATTCTTCACCTAAACATTTCAAGTATCGATAGTACCAAAAACTATCGATTTTTTTCGATAGTCAAAAATATCAATTATCGATAAACCATCGATAGTTTTCCACTCCTATTTAATACTATATAAAAGGAAAGTGTATCTCATATCTACTCACCTGAACCCACTAAATAGTGTATAAAGGGCAGGAATCTTAACTTTTTTCTTACTACCTTGGTCAAAAGTAACAATTAACCAATATTAGCATTAGCTACTTGTAAACAAATTTTGAGGTTATAAGAGCGACAGTATAGCAGAGCTTAACATACGTTATCGTTGTACTTATTGGTGCGATGGGTAAGCGCGTGCCTTCCACAGTGAGAGTTGTCGGTTCAATTTCTACCAGCATTACTTGTACGTTTTATTAATTAATTAAGTCAAAAGTCAGAAGGTAGGAATTATATTGAAAGTTATTCGTATACAAATGTCATAATATAACAAAAAAAATTATCACCGTTTATAGGATTCGAACCTTACGTCTACAATTCATAATTCTCATAACTACTCAGATAGGATGGTCTTCACACTAGAGCAGGAGGAAAAATTGAAAAACTACCTCATTATGTGCTCTAAGATGTTTTGTGGTCTACCAGTTGAAGATTGCAGACGAGTTGCATACTAAATGGCAGTGATGAACAAAATACCATGCCCTATATCATGGGGGAAGAAGAAAATTGCAGACATTCATTGGTTTTACGGTTTTCTGAAAAGACACTCCAAACTCAGCCAAAGAACCCCTGAGCTTTGCAGCTTGTCTCGTGCTACTTCGTTCACCAAAGCAAATGTAGATGTGTTCTTCAATAACTTCGAAATTCTGTATCAACAGCACCCAGAATTTGTAGATAGGACAAGAGTGTTCAATTAGGATGAAACAGCCACATCAACTGTACAAAAACCCCAACGAATTGTGGCTGAAAAAGGCGTGAAGCAAGTGTGCAAAGCTACAAGTGAAAAAAAGGCACTAACGTCACCACAGTGTCCATAATTTCTGCGTCTTGCAACACTATTTCGCCAGTCATGATTTTTCCATGTGTTCATGACCACATGACTCAAGGAGCACCTCCAGGCTCACTGGGCTTAGCTACCCCTAGCGGTTGCATGACATCAGAACTTTTTGTGAAAGTTATTAAGCATTTCATTCGCCACACTTACAGTTCTAGAGAGAACCCCACTCTATTAATCTATGACAATGTTGAAAGTCATTTGTCTCTGGAAGCTCTTATAATGTGCAAGGAGAATGGTGTCTCAGTTTTGACTTTACCACCCCATTCATCCAACAAAATGCAACCCCTAGAAGTTGAGGTTTTCGGGCCGTTTAAAACTTATTATAATGCAGCTCTTGACTCCAGGATGATGCAAAACCCTGGCAAAACTGCGTCAATTTATAATACAGCTTCCTTCGTGAACATAGCTCATCAGAAAAGCATGACACCTTCCAACATAATTGCAGTAGGATACATCCCCTTGATCGAGATGTTTTTACCGAAGCAGACCTCATATGCAATTATGTGACTGATCGAACGCCTCCTACCATTGTGGATGATCAACCACCTAAGATCAATAGTTATGCTGTGCCAAGTGATTCGCTCAACGGTTTTCTCCTTCAAGTAAAAGAAGGAGCAGCTTTCCTAGAAGAAGAAGCAGCTTCCCTAGAAGAAGAAGCAGCTTCCCTAGAAGAAGGAGCAGTTTCTTTAGAAGGAGCAGCTGCAAACCATACAGTCATCGGTGTCCTCGGTCCAGGAGCTGGTCCAAGTCATGCTTTCCTATCTCCTAAACATTTTCGTGGTTATCCAAAAGTAGGAGAACGAAATACGAATACGAAAACCAACCTTTGCGTTCCATTGTGCCCCACTCTCCCATACTTTGCTCAAAGGAACGTAACGCGTAGCGCGCATATAGCTTGATCAATGCATAAAAGTTGGACTTTCTGTCGTATAATCGGAGCCGAAACCATGTACTTTCGTCCGGGATAGTAGGAAATAGTATATTACTACTAGAAAGTTGAGATTCCTGCACTGCGCGATATGATGCCCTAGGCGAATCCCACTTCACATTGACTGAAAGAGTATAAATTTTTCTCTATCGTCGACAAAATTTACTGTAGCGCTTTGAAAATGTTTGTTCCCATCTCTATTTTTATTTAGAAATGCCTCGAAAACACCGTTTCCTACTGCCAAATGTTATAAGACATGCTTACTGGGTATTAAATTATTTGCTTGTATTGTGCCTTTTTGTTATTTTATTTTTCCTTTCACATTGAATTGAAAAGAATGTGTTTTATTATATTGCCGAAAATTTTTAAGTGATTATAAAAAAATACTTCTAGAAATAAATAAACATCAAAAGTTACCTCCAATAATTTTTTTTATCATAAAAGTGAACACACAGTTTGGTGTACTATAAATAATTATTGCAATAATTAGTTACGTATATTTTATATTACAGTCTGGTGTATTTTAGAAATTTGAGTAAATTTAAGAAGTTCTTCGGGTTTACCAAGGATTTCTAGAAGGCCTCTTTTTGGTCGATTTATTCGAAGCTGCAGTATTCTGTGAGGAGATGCTCCACTGAGAGAGGAGAGTTGTTACAATTTTGGCACTGATACTTTGGACTTCTTTATAGGTCAGATGGGAATGGAATGCTGTTTTGCAGCAGTATCGGTCTTTTCGTTGCCTGATGTATGCATGTTTGTATATTGGGGTGACATTCACTGAGACCTAAAAGATCTATTGTGCCTCCTTACTTCTACTTGTTACTGAGGAAAGACTCAGAGTCTAGTAGCTCGTTTAGTCCTATTTCCCGGAGGAATTTTAGGATATCTGCAGGCTTTAACTTAGGTAAATGTCCCTCTTCTATCCAGTAGTCTCCTGGGTGTTGTGCCTTAGGATTCCGAATTGCAAGATATTCCCACGTATTTATTGTTGTCAGAGAAGAATGTGTAGATGGAACAGGGAGTGATGAAAGGTTTTGTATCCAGATCAATGTTGTTTAGAAGAATTTGTAACATGTCTATCGACCTGTTTCGATTTTACAGAATAAATCCTTTTAATTACCGCTCGTCGTCTCGTTAGCCACTTCCAATTATAGTTCTGTGATCCCAAATTCTTCTACCCTGACCATAAGACAATTGACGTCTGCCAACGGACGCTTCCATTTTTTCCAACGCTACGAGGGACACCCCTTTCCGTTACCGACTCTCTCCGAGAAAAGACCTCATTTTTTTATCGTTTCATACCTTTCGTATCTAATTAATTTTTATTTTTTCTAAATCCTCAATTATAAAAGTTGAGGGAGATATCGCCCGGGGTAATTTTAAGTCACTTTTTTTATTATTAACCTGCATTTAAATTTCGTTTCTACCTTTTCCGCCTTAGTTTTTTTAATTAGTTTTTTTAAGTAACGTCAAAAAGGTAGTGGCGCCCTCAATTTTTACAACCTTCCTGTAATACTAGTGCGACATGAACTTGGGGGTCGAATCACCCTTGAGAGGAGTCTCTAGCCGGAGCCCTTCAAGCTGGCGCCTCTTACCGTTACAAATTCTTACTGCCTGGGCGGGAATTTGTGGATGTGGGTTTGCTGTGTCCTCAGCCAGTGATATTTCAATATAAAGGTGTGCTGGACTTTATTTACCTCATTATATACTCTAGTAGTATACGATAGATAGAGTTGTTGTCGTCTTAAACATAAGGGTTCGTTTGCTCCAAAGTGTAAGCTGGCGGTTGTTCTAAAAAGAGCTAGAGTAATACGAAGAGCAGTATTTTGGAAAACGTCCTAGAGACTTGAGCTGACATGTAGACTGGGCTTGCATAATTTTGTTTTAATCTTTGATTTTGATAATAGTTTCTTCGGCGGCTCCCCATTCAAAAATGTGACAATGTTTCATTTTTAGACAATTGCCCTTGGTTTTAGCAATATGTTTATTCCACGAATGTGAATCATAAAAACGTCAATTAACTCGGCATTCCTGTATACAGAGTTGTCCAAAAACTAAATTTTTTGTAATTTTAAAATTCTTTTCTTATAAACTGTATGATTAATCCATTTTAAATATTGTACGTCGTTCCATCAACAAAATGGTGTTTTTTTCCAATTATCAGGGAGTGGTAGCTTAAAATAATCTATCTAGAAGGCTGGTTAATCATTTTATTGGATTGCCTGAAACAAAAGAAGCCCTGCTATTACGTACTAGCCACGGCCTTACCTGATGTAGTTATTAGTTATTATCGGGGATCGTTCGACACGAAAGGTACAAAAAAAAATTTAATCACAAGAAAATTAGGGTAGACGAAAAAGGTGAATTTTGATTGGTTTTTGGTTACTGTGAAGTTGGTAGTAGAGCTATTATATCTCCATTTTAATGAATTTATTTTCGGGGAAAAAATGTTTAACTTTTAGAAATAATAATGCATACAGAACCTGTTTAGAATCAACAAATTACTTATAAAATACGTTTGTCAAAGGAAGAAGGCTGTCATCTGTTTGTAATAATTGTTGTTATATGTCAAATGAATTGACGTTTGTTTTTTGTTAGAAGCACATAAATAAACAGTCGTTCTCTGGTTAGAACCATAGAAATCGATTAATATGAAACAAACAATACAATTTGACATAAAACTGACATTTGACACACATTTTTTTGAGTACAATGTATAGTTTGGCAAACATATCTGAAGCTGAGAAAGGAATGCTGTCGAAAACATTGGATATTGCCATGTTTAACTATGAAAAAGTTAAAGTGCTAAGAATGTAGTGATAATAACTAGAAACTGGACTTTTTATTATTAACAATATGTCAATAATGAATCAACGTTATTTCTTTAATATGCTTGTTTCATTGGATTTTATCTATTAACATTATTTTTTCAATTTCTGAATATTAAAAGATGAACACTTTTCCAAATATGTTGTAGGTTTCCTTCAAGCCGGCAACGTCGTGCGAAAATCATAATACCACGCCCTCCCACTAACTCAATTGGTGAATATTTATCGAACCGCCGTTGCTAGGTAACCACCTAACTTCCTATTGGCAAGCGCGAGCGTGTGTTCTTCCCTCTCACTTCGACAATTGATTGACATTGATTATCCAGTGGCGTTTATAATGTCAGTATTTAACCTTCGTATTTTCAGTTTTACTTGGTATCTTATTATTTCGTATCCATATTGAACTCAAGGACGATTTTTAACATTATTTGTTTTTAACAAATAGGTACCGTGTTTTGAAAAATACCTTACCTTTAAAGCAAAGCATAAATCAGTTTCTATATATAATTATTATTTTTAATACTTTTATAAAATAGGTACCGTACGCGATTGGTACGTTTATGACAGATATCGGCCATGTTTCCTCGCCCCTTACCGATGCCCCGTAGCTTCACATAGACTTGCCAAACTATAGAATACGGCTGATAGCTCTACAAAATGCATATTTAGGGAGTGTGCGTATAAAATCGTATTGATCCTTCGACGGGTTTTATGTCTAAAATAAAAACAGTCTAATTAATGTTTATATATGGTTTTGGATAAAAAAAAAACGCCACTGAATCTGAGAAGAATTATTCGTCCTGTTAGTATTGGAATTCTTTTTCTAAGGGTGCTGTGTTCCATTCTACACACCAAACCAAATGAAACCAAACAAAATCCATTTGGGCAATAAATCACGGTCACGGGGGAAAACTGCCGCGCTCTTTTCACGAAAACTCGTTCTGGGAAAACGACCAGATCCGGATTTATGGTTGTAAGGACGATTGGGGTCAATGTTGAATGTTAAAGGATAACTATTGGTAATATTTTTTAAGAAGAAGTCTTAACTTACATGCAACTTTATTAGAATTAATCCTGTCCATTTATACCTTTGATTAGTATGTAAAAAAATGTAATACACTATCTATACACCCAGCAATAATGTTAACGGTACTTATAAAGATCCTTACAATTCCCATACAAATGTCAATTATCCTTGTGTATTGTCAAGTACCTTAAGGATTAATCCCCTTACCTCCTTAATTGTTTATTTTTATAAAATAGACCAGAATATGGCACAAAAGAAAAGAAGAAGTTCCGGAAGCATTGAAATTGAAGAGTTCGAGATGAATGTGAACTGTCATACCATATTGATGGTCATTATTATCAAGAAATAACACCTAACCTTACTTTAAATTAAAAAGGTGTCGGATTTTTCTTGGAAAACAGAAACGACTGATGTATACAGATACAGGGTGTCCCAGGACTTCGTACCAAAAACTTGGGAGATGATAGAAAGACTAAAAATAATTATAGTACCTCATATAAAATTTTCTCCGTTAACGAACTATAGTTGGGCATTAAAAATGATTTTTTATTTATAATAATTATTAAATGGCTTATTGGAAATTAGTAAAATTTTAATCATTTATAGACACCGTAATAGCCTTTTCTAGCAAAACCTGGAGAATACGACCTGAGGTGGTTCACTTGCTTTACACAACTGCGATAAGGCCAACGATCACCTACGGAACAATAGTCTGGTGGAGGAGGACAGAAGGATCCTCTGCAGTTAATATATCAACTGCAACCCAAAGACAAGCCCTTCTTGGTATTACCAGGGCAATGAACAGCACGGGGACGGCATCAATGGAAGCCCTTATTGGAGATATCATCTGGTTCATCGATGGTTCCAAAACAATCCATGGCACTGGGGCTAGGGCTGGTATAAAAGGACCTAGAAAGAGAATGTTCTTGAGCCATACGACTGTGTTCCAAGCAGAGACGATTACTGCTATAGCCTGTATTGATGAAAACATCAGAAGAGGATATACCGGACAAAAAATTAGAATATCCACTGACAGCCAGGCTCTGCATAAGGCTATCAGTAATCCTACAACTAGGTCTAGACAATAGATTGCATAAGAAGGGAAATCGGGATCTGGCTAGATAGGGAACACCAGCTCAAATGGAGGTTGACACAAGGGCACCTCCATACAAAGAGTTTACTGAACAAGGTAGACAAGGAACTCTCAACCAAGCTATTGAAACTGGGTAAGATAGTTACCGACCTGGTGACTGGACACTGCACCCTGAGGAAGCATCTGCACCAAATAAAAGTTAGTGTGCAGAAAATGTGAACTCTATGATGAAACACCTACACACACATACTCTGCTTCTGGGAGATCTTACAAGGACTCAGACGGAAGTACTTTGGAGAGGAATTAATACAACCATTACAACTACTGAAAATTCCTCCAGTCAAACTAGTGGCCTTTATAGAAGACACGAAGCTTCTGGAATGGAAGTAGTACCTTGTCAAGGTAATTGCAGGTAACGTTTTTGTCAATAGAAAAGATGACGTTGATATGGTATTTTGCCAGTGAAAAACACTCGAGTGAAATAGTCAGTTATAATATCACAAGAGCATAGACAATATTCGATTATTCACCGAGTCACGAGACGTACTTGGCGAAACATCACGAGAGCGCAGCTCGAGTGGTGTTTCGCGAAATACGTCGAGTGAAGAGGTGAATAATCGAAAAATTTTGTCTATGCTCGAGTTGGTATTCGTTGCGATTATATAACGAATAATATTCTAATTTTTTTATTGATTAATATTAATATTGAAGGTACAATTATTATAATACATATTTGATGTATTGTTGTTTTCGGAATTTGTAGTAGAATTAACCGACATTCTCGAACATTTACATAAACACGCACTTTTTCATAGAGACATTAAACCGGAAAATATACTTACCAAATTTCCATCATCAACTCTCATAAGCAAACTCCGAGGTGATTATCAAATTGGGCGACCTTGGTTATGTTAAAGGTATCTTCAGTTCCCTTCCATATACAGCATATATATCCACCAGATGGTAGATCTCCCAAATGTCTCCTCACCGAAGGAAATTACGGTCCTAAAATGGACGTGTGGGCTGTTCTATGAAATGCTAACGCTAAAACCGCTCTTTCCTGGTAGCCACGAATTTGATCTACTGTCTAAAATTCACCACATCGTGGGATCTCCAAATATTCAGCTTCTTACTAAATTAATACCTCGAACGAAGAATTTTGCTTGTATTCCCAACATCAAATGTACAAAAATTATCTTGTCAAAAACTCACTGACATATATACCTTCATCTTATATCCTAGTTAATAGTAGTCTACATCTTACCGTTTAATGTATAGTTTGGCAAGTCTATCTGAAGCTACGCGGCATCGGGAAGGGGCGAGGAAACATGGCCGATATCTGTCATAAACTTACCAGTGGCTTACTACTTACTCACTTACCTACAATCAGCAATCACCTCTCTAGTTTAGCTATGAAGTGTCTTCCCACGACTATATTGATCCATTTTTGAAAAATGAACAAACACAAAACACTACACTACTATTCAAAATCACAAAAAAGTTTATTAATACTAAGCACAAGATACAAAAGTCCAAGATACCAAGTAAAACTGAAAATACGAAGGTAAAATACTGACAAGAAGAACACACGCACGCGCTTGCCAATAGGAAGTCAGGTGGTTACTTAGCAACGTAGGTTCCATAAATATTCACCAATTCAGTTAGTCCGGAGGGCGTGGTAATTATGATTTTCGCACGACGTTGCCGGCTTGAAGGAAACCCATAACATTTTTGGAAAAGAAATCATCTTTTAATATTCAGAAATTGAAAAAATAATGTTAATAGACAAAATCCAATGAAACAAGCACATTAAAGAACGAACGTTTAATCATTATTCACATATTGTTGATAATAAAGTCCATTTTCTAATTATAATCACTACATACTTAGCACTTTAGCTTTTTCATAGTTAAACGTGGCAATATCGAATGTTTTCGACCGTATTCCTTTAACAGCTTCAGTTATGTTTGCCAAACTATAGGTTATTTTATTTTCCTTTGAAGCATTTGAAGCATGTAGGTATACTGGAGATTGGTTGCTTCCACCTTGAAGAGACTGAGTTTCTTCAGATAGATCTGGACGTGAACGAATGTCATCTTCATGTGGTACATCACCATGTGGAGTGGTAAATTTTCTTCTTCGTTATTGTCGTCGTACATTGTACATTACTTTGCCAATGTTTTCAATTACCTTTCCTTCTGTCCAATCCTTTGAGTGGCTCATTTTTTCATATACCGCTTGTCCTGGTTGAAAACGTCGAATACTCGCACCGTTTTTTTTGTTAAATTGTTCTTCCATTTTCGTGTCTCTTCTAATTCCTCTGTGATTGTCCGATGGAAGTAGTGGGTCTAATAAAATTCTTGGTTTTCTACCAAACATCGTTTCAAATGGAGAATTTCCTCCAGGGATGTTTCTGTTTGGGGTAGTCCGGTATGTTTGTAAAAATGTGGTAATCATTCGCATTTTCTTCAATGCTCTTTTAAATGAATCAACAAAACGTTCGGCTTGGCCATTAGATTGTGGATGGTATGGAGGAGATCGTATATGTTCGATTCCATTATTTTGACAAAAGTCACTGAATGTACTGCTGGTGAATTGTGTTCCATTATCAGATACTACAGTTTTTGGTATGCCAAAAGTTGCAAATAGAGAATTAAATTATTTAATTGTAGCATCTACAACTATTAAAAAGTTTTGTCCTTCAACAGGTCCTGCGAAGTCTATATAAATTCTTTCCCAAGGCATTTCCGGAATAGGCCAGGATGCATACAACATTTTGGTTGAGAATTTCGAGGCTTGTAAGCAATTTACGCATTTATGTACATATTCTTCGATTTCTTTATCTATTCCATGCCAGACGTAATTTCTCGCTAGAGCCTTTATTCTTCCTTTGCCTGGATGTCCTTTGTGTATTTGTTTGAGAATTCTAACCTGTTTTTATTTGGAATGACTATGCGATGACTAAAAGATATACAGTCTTCAACTATAGAAAGTGAATCCATTCGGTTTGAGAATTGTTGAAGCTGTAGGGTGACATCTTTTGAAGATTCCGAAGCTACCATTTTGGCTGTGTGTTACAAAGCATCGTTTAAAATTTGTTTTACGCTGGTTTCTAAGTGTACTGCTACTACATCTTCAGCAGCACGAAGAAAATAGTGAAGTGCTTAAAAAGCACATAAAAGAATTGGAGAAACGTCTTAAAGAATCTGACTGCAGTTTTGAAGACAGAGCCAAAACAGCTTTTAAGAATTTCTCGACCCCAAAGCTTTGAAAAAAAAGGTGAGCGGTCGTCGGACCGCCGACAGAAGTGCTTCTTATGCACAATAGAATGACCATTCTTCTTGAATTTTTCACCATTTTTCAAAAATTTTGACAATTATTGACCATTTTTGACAATTTTTCAAAAATTTCAACATATTTGGCAATTATTGACCATTTTTCCAAAATTTTGACAATTTTTTCAAATTTTAATAATTATTGACCATTTTTGACAATTATTGACCAATTTTGACAGTTTTGACAATTATTGATCATTTTTGACAATTTTTCAAAAATTTTGACCATTTTAAACCGTTTTTCCAAATTTTAACAATCATTGACCATTTTTGACAATTTTTGAGCATTTTTGACAGGTTCTGACAGTTATTGACCAATTTTGACAATTTTTAATAATTATTGACTATTTTTGACAGTTTTTTATAATTATTGACCATTTTTCCAAAATTTTGATAATTTTTGACTATTTTTGACAATTTTTCAAAAATTTTGACTATTTTTGACAATTTTTCAAAAATTTTGACAATTATTTACCATTTTTCCAAATTTTTGACAATTTTTGAAAATATTTGGCAATTATTAACCATTTTCTCAAAATTTTGACAGTTTTTGAGGATTTTTCCAAATTCTTGACCATTTTTAAAAATTTTTGACAATTTTTCAAAAATGTTAACAATTATTGACCATTTTTGACGATTTTTGACAATTATTGACCATTTTTCAAAAATTTTAACATATTTGGCAATTATTGTCCATTTCTTCAAAATTTTGACAAATTTTGACCATTTATCAAAATTTTATCAATTATTGATCGTTTTGGACCATTTTTGACGAATTTTTATTGGTTTTGACAATTATTGACCGTCTTTGACAATTATTGACCATTTTTGACAATTTTTTAAAAAATTTAACATATTTGGCAATTATTGACCATTTTTTCAAAATTTTGACAATTATTGACCATTTTTGACAATTTTTCAAAAATTTTAAACATTTTTCAAAATTTTTGACAATTATTGACACAGTTTTTGACAATTTTTGAAAATATTTGGCAATTATTAACCATTTTTTCAAAATTTTGACAATTTTTCAAAAATTTCAACATATTTGGCAATTATTAACCATTTTTTTCAAAATTTTGACAATTTTTGACCATTTTTGACAATTTTGTACACCCATAGGTGTGCGAGCTCAGGGCGACAAGAGAGATTGCGCACAGTCGCTTGAATGAGTTATCGCGTGACGAACGCTTTTTCGTAACATCACACGTTTCACGAGTTCACTAGCCTTCCCAAAAGTCCTATGTCGTGCAATAAGAAGCAAGCTTCAATTTTAATTTCATTGGATTAGTGGATTATTCAGAAATCTGGCAACACTGTTGCATGACGAACCCTTATTCGCTTTTTCGTAACATTACACGTTTCACGAGTTCACTAGCCTTTTCAGAAATATGGCAACACTGTTGCGTGACGGACTTTTCGTAACCGTTACACGTTTTACGAGTTCACTAACCTTCTCAAAAGTCCTATGTCGTGCAATAAGAAGCAAGCTTCAAAAACTAGAGCTCGCTGGAGTACTGAGGAATTTTCCAGAGCTTTAACAATTCGATATTTGGGAAAACGAAACTATAAGTTTTTAAGAGAAACTCTAAAATATCCTCTTCCTGGAATCTCCACACGCCAAAAGTGGGCAGCCCAGATCGATTTAAGAAGCGGAGTGTTACATGATGTCCTTCGCATTATGGAAACTACAGGCAGAGATCGAAACAGATGATGAAGTTGCTGGACCTCATTTATACATACAGGTCATTATGGCTAGAGGTCTTTTTGACAGTTGGAAGCAGCCAGTATATATTGGATTTGATGAAAAAATGACGAAAGAGTTGTTGGATTCGGTGCCCAATCTACTAAATCATTTCGTGCAGGTTTGGATTTCCGGTCCATTAATCTTGACAGGAAATCTGCGTGACCAAAAGCTGTGGTTGATGTGTACTGAATCTCAAAATCGTAGGATAAATGGTATGGGTAAATTGATGGAGGGAATAATAAAGGATAGGATTGAGGAGGAAGTTGGTAGGAATGGGGGTTTTAGGGTAAACCAGCACGGGCTTACGAAGGGGAAATCTTGCATCTCGGCACTGGACAGACAGGGTGATGGGCTTGTTGGAAAGAGCTAGGGAGGGAAGGTGGAGGAACTAGAAATTGGCCCTACTCGTGTTCTTCGACGGCGAGAACGCGTTCAACAGTATCAGCAAACGGGCACTGTTGAGCGCGTTGCTGAGGCTTGGAGTGGGGCAGGGGTTGGTTAACCTGGTGGAGAACTACCTGACGAGGCGTGTGATTGTAGAATCCAGTGGGAGGAGGTATAAAACGGAGGCTGGAGTGCCCCAGGGTTCTGGAAGTGTGTGTTTGATGAGGTTTGTGGGATAGTATGTGAAGAGGGATGTGAGATTACGGTGTATGCGGACGATGTGTCTCTGGTGTGTACGGCAAAGGGAGAGGCGGAGATAGAAAGAAAGACGGAGAGAATGTGTAGGAAAATTGAGGAGACGATAGAGCGGTGCGGACCGGAAGTGGCGGAAGATAAGACGGTGGGGTTGCTAGTGAAGGGACGGAGCAAGACGAAGGATGTGGGGGTGATGGTGAAGGGAAGGAGAATTCGTATGGATGAGTCTGTGAAATACCTAGGGGTGTGGTTGGATAGTCAATTACCCTTCAAAACTCACATATTAAAGGCGGCAGACAAGGGGAAAGTGGAGGGCAGCATGGCTGGGTAGATTGATGTGTAATGTGAAAGGGCCGGGAGAGTGGAAGAGGAGGGTAATTGGTAGGATGGTAGAGCAGAGTATGCTGTACGGAGAGGAGGTGTGGGGTGAAAGAGCGGGGGTGACTGCGAGGGTTCGGTCACTCCTGCGAGTGCAGAGAGGGATACTGCTGAGGGTGGTGCTGGGGTACAGGACAGTGGGTAGACTGGCAGCAGCGGTGCTGGCAAGGTCATACCCATTGGACGTGATGGCTGGAGCTAGGAACAAACGCTGGAGGGGTGCGACTAGAGAGGAATTACAGGAATAGATGGAGGAGGAAATGGAGAGAAGGTGGGAGGAGTATGAGGGCGCGAGGAGCGATTGGGAATAGGAGAGATTGGATGGACCGGAAATTCAGGGAGGTGAACAACTTCTTGACACAGGTGGTGTTCACTGGACATGGGTCAAGATTGGGAAAAGAGAGACTGGAGTGTGCGAGAGGTGTGAAGTGGAGGATGATGTGGGGCATGTGTTTAGATGCTGGAGGAACGAGGAAGTGCTGAAGAAGTTGGAGAGGAAACTAGGGGAGGTGGTGTACTGGGAGAATATGGTTGAGATAATGTTGAGGGGGGAGGAGGGGGGGAGGAGGGTTGAGGTGAGTGGAGTAGTAGAGAGCATGGTTGGGAGGAGAGAAGGACACGATATGGCATGAAAGGTAGGAGTGATAGTAGGGAGAAGACGACGGTGTGAGCGGAGAGTGTGCGACGGACCGCCGCCCGTCTCTATGTATGCTAGGGTAGTGATTCCGAGGCGGGGGTAACGGCGAGTTTGAGGTGGGTTTGGTTGGTAGGCATCCCCCTGGGTATGAGTCCAACACTGTTTGGGTCCTGGACCCATTCGAACATGAGTTTCCGATCTCGACCCGAAAAAAAAATGGTAAATAGCTTTTTCAGAGCCATCAGGAAATGCATGAAGAATACATGCACCAAGTCCATAGGAAATTGAGTCGGCAACTACCATGATTGGTAAATCTGGTTTGTAGTGCGTAAATAGTAAGACTGAAGACAGAGTTTTCTTAATGTTGTTAAAAGATTTTTGGCATTCAGTTGTCCAACTGAAATTGGTGTTCTTCTTCAACATATTATCTAACGGACATCGTAAATTCTTCAGATTTTTGGCATTTTTGCCGTAATAATTTACTGCTCCTAAAAATGATCTAAGACTTGTAATATCAGAAGGTGGTTGCATTTTCTGAATTACCTCGATAAGCGAATTATCTGGTTTTATTCCTTCTTTGCTTAAATTGTTACCTAAATATTTGATTTGTTGCATAGAAATTTTTGCATTTGTCGGATTTAAGTCTAAGACCACAATTTTGAATTCGTTTAAGTACAGAATAAAGTTTTGCATTGCGTTCTTGCTGAAATGATAATGTCATCAAGATATGCAACAACCATATCCATGCCGTCGAGCATTGTATCCATGAGTTGTTGGAATGCTCCAGGTGTCGTTTTGACTCCATATGACAGGCGATTAAAACTATACAATCCCTTGTAAGTAGTGATAGTTAGAAGTTTCTTGGATTCTTCGTTTTTAAAATGCGAGGACAGACTACCGAAGAAATTATTACCACATTTTTACAAACACCAAACAGAAACGTCCCTGGAGGAAATTCTCCATTCGAAAGGATGTTTGGTAGAAAACCAAGAATTTTTTTAGACCTACTACTTCTAGAGGAATTAGAACAAACACGAAAATGGAAGTACAATTTAACAAAAAAAAACTGTGCGAGAATTCGACGTTTTCAACCAGTTCAAGCGGTCTATGTAAACATGAGCCACTCAAAGGATTGGAGAGAAGGAAATGTAATTGAAAATATTGGCAAAGTAATGTACAATGTATTACTTAGTCAATCTCACAAGTTAATTAGAGTCCATACCAATCAATTCAAATCAAGATAAGACGACAATAACGAAGAGAAAAACAGACTTGAAACAAATTTACCACTCCATATACTGGTAGATACGTTCAGTCTCATTCACTCTTCCAAAACTAATGGTCATGTAACACATGAAGATTACATTGGCTCACGTCCAGATCTATCTGAAGAAACTCAGTGTGAGACCTACACGTACTAGAAAAATGCCTCAAAGACTTGCAGATTACGATCTTACCTAGGAAAATAAAATAAGATATAAGATTAAGATAATTTCGATGGTTGTCACCTATTTTTTGTACCTTTGTAATTAATATATATATTCTTTCTTAATTAGCCAGTTGAATAATTATATTCTACAGTAGTTAACACTTATTGTAAGTTAATCTTAGTCTAGACGAAAGTGAAAATTACTACAATTAAATCATATTAGCAATTGCCTCTAAGGCAATCTGATTCACACGACCAGGAAACAATCATCCACTGATAGAACCCGAACTCATAAAACGAACAATCTAAGAGAAAGTAAAAGTCCAAGAAAGTGGATATCCATCTGTGCTACAATTAGTTTTATTGCTTCAAAAGGTAATTAAGAATAAATTCTAGGTGATGATACTTTGATAAGTACCCGCACTGAAAACTTTCAATTTCTACTCTTGTTTTTTCTTATAAGTACGCTCTAATTAAAACGACAGTATAATTTTAATTACTACACATCATTGGCGTACAAATATATTTTTTAAACTGATAGTTTTATGTCATAATATTACACGAAATACTGGAATTATGACAACCAAACAACCATTTAGCTGAACAATGCGTTCGTTCCATGGATCAACCACAATTCCCATTTTATCTAATAGTTAATTCTTCTCAGGCTTAAAATGCTCTTTCGTCATTGGTCAGTGTTTTTAAAGGAAAACAAGGGTGGATACTGATCCAAGTAAGTTTCATTTAGTACCAGAATCACTTAGCGTTTTTCTGTGAACCGAAGGCTTTTGTATTATATCATTTACTGAAGATAAAGGCGTCTTTGTCAAAGTAGATGTCTCAGCTAAAGCATCGCTTGAAGATTTGATGACTAGCAGTACTTTTCCTATACAATTCAAATAATTATTGTGTTTTCCATTAAAACTTTTTATCTAAATTACATGTCGATAATAGATAGTAAACACGCTTAAGGGATCCTTTAATCCTTTCAAAATAAGCTTGTGAGTATTAAATATTAACGTCCTGCCATACTTAATTAACTGTCTAACCTTTATTGATCAGATCTAAGACAGAAATATCAACCTCCCTAGGCGGAAGTTTACGCCATTGATATATTCATGAAGAGAAAACTTTCAGGTCTCATTGAATGACAAATTAAGTATTAACAAGTTTATTAACAATAAAAATCAACAATCAATAATATTAACAACTATTGAACAGTCAGGTAAACAACGGGGATAGATGAAAAGAGATGAAAGACGAAATAACGAAATGAAAGATGAAACAATAATTTTAACCTAACTAACAATTAAAACCTAATTCCAACCATGTTTTTCCTCACCACCATGCTTCGACGTGTGCAAAACGTGTTTGTAGACTGGAACATGTACTGGATACGGCTGGTTTACGTATATGGGGTGGTGTTTTTCGATTTCGATTTTGTATGGTTTGTCAACGTATACCGGTACTAATTTTTCTACTGTGATTGGTACTTTCTTTTCGATTTCTTGTGGTACCAATTTATAAATTGGTACGGCGATGGGCTGTGGTACTGGAACGTGGACAGCGTAAGGCTGGGGAACAGGAACTTTGATAACCTAAGCAAAAACAATCGTTATTAGCTGTGGATCAGGAAAAAATATTATCCCAACTAACCTGTGGCACTGGTACTCCTACTGGATGTGGAACTGGTACTCCAATTTTCTTTACTACATGTACTGGTACAGGATGTGAGTGTTCGATTGTTTTTGTAGGTATGTGATCGTGTTCTTCATGTGCTGGCTGCCATCCTCCTTGTCCACCCCCATAGCCTCCTAGATCGTTTCCTCCTCCTCCATTATATCCGCCACCAAAGTCTTGTCCGCCTCCAAAACCATGACCGCCTCCAAAGTCATGGCCGCCTTCTTGATTAAGGCCTGCTCCTTGGTCTTGCTGGCCGTATTCATAGCCGGCGTTGGCAAAACTTAGGACTAGCCCGAAGAGGATGCTCGAACCCTGGAAAGTAATAAAAGGTTGATATGCATTGTTTGTCAACTCCCAGGGGTTCGTACCAAAAATAGAGGACTTAAAATTAGTGAATTATTCTCTTCGTTAACAAAGTTGGAAATTACATATTATTATTTATACTTTATAGGCACTCTATCATCTCACAAGTTTTTGGGTACAAACTCCTAGAGCACCCTGTATAAACTACAAGAAGGGGAATTTGATGTTTTTATATTCAAAATGAATCAGCTGTTCTTGTTTGTTTGCAGAGGCTAAGAGAATCTATAGAAATTAAATATTAATAAAAGTTGAATCCTTGTTTTTCTGTGGCTTTCCAGGAAAAACTATGGATGATAAAAACTGTGGGATGGATCATTTTCCTTTAAAAAAGAAGCAGCTTTGTGAATAAAACCACTTTATGAAGAAAAAAAAAGAAAAATACTGCAAAATAAAAATTTGAAAAAAAGTCTTCAGCTCTAGCCCCAGTAGTTATAAAATTTTTGTCAATCTTAACGATGTTAATTCTTACAGCTAATGAAAAAATCCTCCTGGAGCCCTGGACAAGGAATATTTATTTACAAAAGTAAGCTTCCAATTTCAAAAATATACAGTGGCAACCGCAAATTATTGGTAATCTAATTATTTTTTTTAATACAAAACTTTTAAATACAATTGAAATATTTATTTATGGTGGTACTGATTTTGGAATTTTTTTCCGCGGGTTTTCGACAAGAAATGAAATCTCTAGAAATGAATGACATTAAAAACCTTGGAAATGTATTTCAAGTCAAATTAAGGGACACAAAAACAAAAAATTTTGTTATTTTTTTGGGAAATCAAACCACAAACTTTTTTATGTTTTTATTCCCCAAAAAAATAACAAAAAAAAATAATGAATATAAAGAACATACAGAAGATAAAAATAGTGTGTATAACTCGGGTGTATCCATATCCACCCTTGTTGTACAAAGTACTAATTCCAATGATTTATTCGTAGAAAATCAATTTTTTGGCAACCATATAAAAAAATACGAAAGAATTTTCTTGAAAAATGCCAACATTTTTATCAAAACTAGTAATTATTCATTTAAAAATTTTTTTGGAAAATTTCTGTGGTTGTTATTTTTAAAATGTATACTAAAAACTCGAAATATCACAAAATATACCGTTGCACATCTCACTAACATTCACTTTTCCAACACAAGAATCACAAAATAATAATTTTGTTTCATCTTTTTTGTTTTTTTTTACTTACAATGAACCTCATGTTGCGATTGTATAAAGTTGGGTAACGAACTTCTAAGAAATCACAAGAAACTGATAAAGAAACGAAAGGGGAATCTTAATTTATATAAAAAGAGAAGTGGGGCTACTCGAGTGAAAGGTTTTCTTCTTTGTTTACAAAAATACTGTGCGACAAAAAAAAGTAAAACGGTTTGTACAGTGGGACGTACGAAAGGTTGGTCACTATTCCATTAGTTCTTATTTCCCTTCAACAGGTCAATGTACTTAATTAACAATCATATAATACCTATAGCTATTAAAATAACGAACACATCAAGTCAAGGTGTTTTTTCATTAATTAAGGCCTTTTTTCAGTCTCTCCACGTCTCCAAAATGAGATACGATTAACCCCAAAATATTTCAATAGCGCTGGGAGCTGCTGGAGACGATCTACAGCATGAGTAATTCTCCAAAACAGATTATTAGCGTAGAAGAAAGGTGAGCGGTCGACGGACCGCCGACAGAAGCTTGCTTATATTATAGAATGACCATTTTTGACAATTTTTCGAAAATTTTGACAATTATTTACCATTTTTTCAAAATTTCTGACAATTTTTTCAAATTCTAACAGTTATTGACCATTTTTGACAATTATTGATCATTTTTGACAATTTTTCAAAAATTTTGACCATTTTAGACCGTTTTTCCAAATTTTAACAATCATTGACCATTTTTGACAATTATTGATCATTTTTACAATTTTTCAAAAATTTTGACCATTTTAAACCGTTTTTCCAAATTTTAACAATCATTGACCATTTTTGACAATTTTTGCGCCGACAGAAGCTTGCTTCTTATGCACAATAGAATGACCATTTTTCGTGAATTTTTCACCATTTTTCAAAAATGTTGATAATTTTTGACAATTTTTGACAATTTTTGACAATTTTTGACAATTTTTGACAATTTTTGACAATTTTTGACAATTTTTGACAATTTTTGACAATTTTTGACAATTTTTGACAATTTTTGACAATTTTTGACGAATTTTGACAATTATTGACCGTCTTTGACAATTATTGACCATTTTTGACAATTTTTCAAAAATTTTAACATATTTGGCAATTTTTCAAAATTTTGACAATTTTTCACAATTTTTTCAAATTTTAATAATTATTGACCATTTTTGACAATTATTGACCAATTTTGACAGTTTTGACGATTATTGATCATTTTTGACAGGTTCTGACAATTATTGACCATTTTTAACAATTTTTCAAAAATTTTGACAACTTTTAACAATTATTGACCATTTTTGACAGTTTTTTATAATTATTGACCATTTTTTCAAAATTTTGACCATTTTTGACAATTTTTGAGCATTTTTGACAGGTTCTGACAATTATTGACCATTTTTAACAATTTTTCAAAAATTTTGACAACTTTTAACAATTATTGACCATTTTTGACAGTTTTTTATAATTATTGACCATTTTTTCAAAATTTTGACCATTTTTGACAATTTTTCGAAAATTTTGACAATTATTGACCATTTTTTCAAAATTTCTGACAATTTTTTCAAATTCTAACAAATATTGACCATTTTTGACAATTATTGATCATTTTTACAATTTTTCAAAAATTTTGACCATTTTAAACCGTTTTTCCAAATTTTAACAATCATTGACCATTTTTGACAATTTTTGAGCATTTTTGACAGGTTCTGACAATTATTGACCATTTTTAACAATTATTCAAAAATTTTGACAACTTTTAACAATTATTGACCATTTTCGACAGTTTTTTATAATTATTGACCATTTTTTCAAAATTTTGACCATTTTTGACAATTTTTTGAAAATTTTGACAATTATTGACCATTTTTTCAAATTTTAACTATTAGTGGCCTTTTTTGACAATTATTGACCAATTTTGACAGTTTTGTTAATTATTGATCATTTTTGACAATTTTTGACAATTTTTGACAATTTTTGACAATTTTTGACAATTTTTGACAATTTTTGACCATTTTTCCAAATTTTTGAGAATATTTGACAACGCTTTTTCGTAACATCACACGTTTCACGAGTTCACTAGCCTTCCCAAAAGTCCTATGTCGTGCAATAATAAGCAAGCTTTAAAATGTTACAGAACATGATTATAATCCATGACGAAACAGCTCTAAAAAAAATCCATTTTCTATAATTGTATCTCAAAGATGTTGCTAAATAATGAAACTGTGTATTTTGTTGAATGTAAAGGTATTGTTTTGAGTCCCACATTCTATCCATGAGTATTTTTCACACATTAAACATAATTACACAATTATTCGATACAAATTTAATTCTATACAGAACACTAATGATATTTTAATTGAATCTTCTAATTGCGACAGCGTCTTCTTCTTTCTATTTTTTTTATTAATGATCTTCGTCGAGTTCTTGACCTCGTGGAATCTAATTTAATCCGCTCACGATTATTATTATTTCTAAGCTTGTTGAATACAGAATCGGCTTGTGTAGGAAATTTATAGATTAAAAAATATTCTCATAAAATAATTTAGATTTTTAAAATCGATTTATAATTTTTTCTAATATTTCATAAATATTCACTATTGGTTCGGGTGGTTGGACGATTCGTCACTCCAACACTGATAGTAATTACGTACTTGCGTCTAGCGCCACCGTTTCAATTTTCTAGCCCGCACGCATGCGCATTTCATAATCAGTTTGCTTTCTAATTTATCGAGAAGTGCAAGGAAAATCATTGAAAAAGCTATACAGAAGGGAAAGTGGTTATTTTTCCTTCCATTTCTTCAAAAATCAACCAATGATCTGTTTTAACCAAGAAAAATTATGAAACTTAGAAATAAAAACAAGTGTCAGTTCCTAATTATTCTAACCTAAAAATTCAAAAATGACAAGGCAAACTGATCATGAAATGCGCATGCGTGCATGCGGGTTAGAAAATTAAACGGTGGTACTAGATGCAAGTGTAATTACGCTACTGATAATAAAAATATTAAAGAACTTATTGTGGTTTAATTTCCCAAAAACTAATTAACAAAATAATTAATATACTACAAGAAACATACCGAAGATACTCAAAGTTAAAACCTTTCCCAAAAACACTTAGCTGTTATATATTATATGATACGGTATTTATTAACAATAATCATAGTAAATGAAGAATCAAAAGTTAACCTTCATCTACTACAACCTTGATCAGGTGTTACCTGTCAACTTAAAACAAGCAGTGATGCCAACATGGGGATTTTCTCACTAAATTTAGTGAAAAAAAATCTATACAGGGAGTTTTTTAGCGGGAAGAATCTTTTCGGGGTATTTTTAGGGATAAAATTTTAATTGCGTGTTTTTTTCTAATCGCACTATAGCCCGTTCAGTACAAAATCTGTTGCACGTCATCAAAGTGTCGAAAAAGAGACGTTCGTTTATATCATGTCATTCGATTGCTGCTGTCAATCCTCTGTCAATCACTATGTTAAGCCTCTCTAAACTCAATAAATATTGAAATTTATAAGTCGCATTGTATTAAAAAATAAAAATATATGTTTAAAGAAAGGTTTCGTAATTAATTTGATATTAAGTACAGCTCCTAGGTTAATTAAATATTAAACTCAAACTAACGTCAGTCTTAATAAAAACTTTTTATGTTGGCAAAAATGCGCGCTGTTGCCGCGATTAAAATGGTTTATTTCAGGTTCAGTTGACGTCTTGACATTTTTGAGGTTATGTTGTGACAAAAACTGCAAAGAACTGTGAGTAATCTTTCACAAGCAGTAATGAGTTATCAAAGTTAAAGTCACATCCAAAAAAACGTATAAATGAAACTTAATAATACTGCAATAGTTGATGCATTTACTCCTGCTCCTGATACTATTTACAGCGTTTATGAAGCAAGTATGTATAAGTTCAATATTATACCCAATCAACTGTATTTATTATATTCTGTTACATTATTCTTAATACTTGGCAATTATACATGGAAATTTATTTATAGATAATCATGTCACTTTAGGAATGTTACTGCAGTAATTGGAGGAAGAACAATAATTATTAAATGTAGAATGTTCCTGAGTAGTTTACTAAAATATGATACACATCCACAAAGAGGACTTATGGAACTTTCAACAAAAATAAACCACTGTATACATTTGTTTTTATTAATGAATCCTGAATTTTCCAAAATGGTTTATGTCAAAAGGTATGTTACAATGATTATGTAAAATTTTAGAATGCAAAATTGTTTTTACTCTAGATATTTTGTATTACATGCTGAGAATGAAAATTAGGTTAATGACACAATATAGAATTCAATCAACAAATGTTGAAGCTGAGCTTATTTATATTACAGCCTAGTAAGTAGATACAAACTGTATTTGAACAGTGATATAGCAAATTATATGTTAGAATTCAGAAGACTACACAACTAGTTTAATACATTCAAAATTCTTACTTCAAATTATACCTAATAGACAATAAATGCTGTTTTACTTTTATTTTTACAAAAATAATAATATAGGTATATTTGAAAAGAAAAGAATTGGTTATTTGAATACTGCCCTTTCAATAAATGTTTTTTTCAGAAACAAACCCCCCAACAAAATACATTATGGATATGATAGAACAGTATAATCACAAAGTATTACCTACCATCTTTATAAAAATCCTTTTGAGTTAATACTGGCTACTGCCAAGCAAGCCGATAGATGCATTCCAGAGGTTGCGGGTTGGAATTGGTTTGTCCGTGAACCTCTCAAATTTGAAAGATTTCTATTTGACAATTATTGTTCTACCTTATTTAAAAAAATAGTATTACAAACTTTTCGGTGTAGTAACTAATGTATAAATTTGCAATGTTTCTTTTTAATAAAACAATTCCATAAAAATTGGGGTGGCATTATTTATTATTTTATTTTAATCATGAAATTCAAAATAAGTAATTCAGGCAGCATTTTCTAAAGGTACATGTGTATATCACAAAGTTTTATAAAAACTACAAAGAATTAATTGAATAGTTTTTATTGAATTGAAAGGTCTCATTCGATCAATCATTTATTAGCAATACTTTCAGTTGCGGTAGATGCTGGAGAGCTAAAACAAAATGGTAAATATAAATTTGGATTGATTAGAAGATGATGGAGTGATAAATAATTCACCAATATACTGATAATTATAATATGTATTGATTTCAGTGCTACGATTTAGTCAATCATTTGCATATACCTTCACTCGGAGAATAGAATGGATTTGCTCTCCTTTTCTGAGCTGTGGTGGTGCTTACTGCACAATTTTCTTTTGCTATGATCAATGATCATATATCTCAGGATGATTTTCCTTGTTGAGAATGACCTACACACTAAAGCTTCACATCCCGGCTTTTCTAAAAAAAATTTAAGATTTATTTCAACAAAATATAAAATAAAACTGCCTACCTTTAAAAAGGATGTAGATCCAGGTTATCAGAACTTTCTTATTTATAACTTGTCTGTAAACCTTACATCAATCTTTCATATTGTAGTGACAACATTTTAGAAGCCAACATGTACTTAGGTAAATGTAACCTAAAAATTATATTAGATAATATTTTTCCCTTGATACTATATCTACATGCATTTTGAATACTAGAATAGTTCCATAACTTCTAACTAATTAAGTGTGTGGTATAAACATACAAATAAAAGTGTTAACTATTCCATACGTACCTTTTTAGTGCTAAAAATAATTCCATAGTTTTTAAAATAAGAATTTCTTAGTGCTGTACGGTTAACATACAAATTGCACGCAATAACCATCAATAACTAAACCTAACCTAGAATATTTGATAAACTTCATTTGACATATACTAGATTCTCATATTATTTCAAGGGCTTGGCAACATAGTACAGTTATGACAGATGTGACGTGCAACGGATTTTGTACTGAACGGGCTATACTTACTCTCCATACTCCATTCTTGTATTCAATAAAAGTATATAAAAAAATTTGAATTGATCAATTGATACTACTGTCATTGATGGTGTCATAGATGGTGCTGATCAGTGTTCCCAACTTAGGTAGAGGTTTTCCCCTCAAATTTAGGAAGTAAATAAATGAGATGGGATTTTTTAGGGATTTTTTGACTTTTTACATTTTTTATTTTCTTTTTTAATAAAGATACAAAAATTTGGGCCTGGCTTGGAGAAATTTAATCTAGCCAATCACATTTATTTGTTGACCTAGCTGGTTAACGCTAAAATATAGATGCCATTTTTTTTATTTCTTAATAACAATTAACTTGCTGGAAAGAATTCTAAAAATTTTCAGTTGTCTGTTGGTTTCAGTTTCATAATTATTATTAATTTATTATTTATAATTTTTTTTTGGGACATTTTCATGTGAATGTTATGATTTTAGTGGTGTTTGATTTAAGCTTTGGGGAGAAAATTTTTTGACAGTTGGGAACACCGTGATAAACTTAAAATGTCTGCCGTGGTCGTGTTAGTTATGTAACGTGTCGTAATTTTGAACATTTTTGTTAAAATAACTGATAAAATTTAGGAACAAAAGTGAATGTAATTGTGTAAAATAGTGTCTTACTTCCCAGCAACGATTTTTCAACGTTTCCAATAAGTTAAAAGCGTTTTGTTTACTTTTTTTATTCGGCTTTTTGTACTAATGGTACAAGTATATTTCTGATTGTTTTAATTTGGGTGTGTGAAAATATAAAATGTACTTCGTGGTAGCACATATTATTTATACTTATTTAAAAAAATTAAAGTGCAATAAGCAAATAAAACACTTTGAATTTGCAACTACATACATATATCAATGTTGTCAAATCGTTTAAAAATATGTAGATTCAGTAGTGAATAATTAATTAGCACTTGACTTTTGACAACATGTAAGTACTTCTACCTTAACTAAAACATACTGTTATTGTTATTGTAAGGTTGTTGTTTGCTTGGACCATTCATTACACAAAAAAGTTTGTCGATGTTATTGTTTACGATGTTATTTCATACACTGTATGGTTAATTTAAATTCTGCTTTCTGTGGAGTGAAATGGATCTTTCAATGTTGATAAGTAGAGGTATTCTACTTTTTTTGTGGGAGATGCGGATTATAATTAATTTCATGATTTAATTTGAATAAGTTTCTAAAGGAACAGTTAAAGCAATCAAAAATTGCTTTAAAAGACAATAAAAACACTCAGATCAGGCAAGCAACATAATTTCACCAGTATAGCTAAGAAACAAGGAAAAATATTGACAGAAACAAAGGAGATGATGGCACGATGGAAAGAACATTTCGAAGAAACACTAAATACAAAGGCTATTAGGGAAACCGAAATGATAGATAGCTGTGAAGAATCGGAAACAGAGCAGATCGACAAGTAAAGAAAAGAAAAGAAAAACAGTAGACAAGAGTTAACAACTACAGAGAAATAACACTATCAATTGTCCCATCTAAAGTGTATGAAGCAGAAATAAACAATAGGGTAGAGAGCGCAATAAAGTTGTATTATACACTAAATAAAACATTTATTTGGAAAAAAGAGATATACAAGAAAACAAAGGGAATAACAAAAAGAGATAGAAAACGAAATGAAAATAAAAGAGATGATCTAGAAATGGAATCGATATTAAGTAGTATAGAAAGACAACAACTAAGATAGTTTGGTCATTTGGCAAGAATGAACAACAATAGGCAAGTCAAGAGGATATGGGGAGGAAGATCAATCCAAAAACAGACGAGAGACCGACCAAAGAAAACATGGAATGATGTGATTGTAGAGAATTTAGCGAAAAGAAATAAAACCTGGACAGCAGGAAACAACATGGCAAAGAACAAGAAACAATGGGCCAATTTTATTTACAATAATTAAACATTACTCCTTAACACCTACGGGTACAATTAGGTTTCCGATTATATACACTGTGTTCATTTGAAAAGGACCCACCCTTAATATTTCAGAAATGGGACATATTAGAAAGAAATGCCGAAACACGTAAACTTCTAACTTAAGGGGGACACTTTTTAGCGCTAATGTCCTAAACGTCAGATTCACCCCCTCCCTACTGGAGATACCCCTTGAATTTTTTCAAATGGCATTAGGTATCAAGACATACCTCATTTAAAAGGTCTAGTTAATCTCTATTCAATCATTTTGTTTTGCCTTTGATTCCAGCCTTCCATTGTTATTTAATCGTTGTTTAAAATTGGCTCTCTTTGAACTTTTCGTATGCCCCCGTATTAGGTTATGACCGAAAGACTCTTTAAAGAATAAAAAATTTACAAATAGTGAAAAGACAAATGTTAACAAGACATAACTGTTATTTAATAATGTGTCAAAGTGATCACCGTTAACATTCAGGCAATAAAAGTTGAAAGAGATCAATTTTTAAACAACGATTAAATAACAATGGAAGGCAAAACAAAATGATTGTATAGAGCTTCACCAGACCTTTCAAATGAGGTATGACTTGATACCTAATGCCATTTGAAAAAATGTAAGGGGTATCTCCAGAAGGGACGGGGTGAATCTGACGTTTATGACATTAGCGCCAAAAAGTGTCCCCCTCAAGTTAAAAGTTGACGTGTTTCGGCATTTCTTTCTAATATGTCGCATTTTTGAAATATTAAGGGTGGGTCCTTTTCAAATGAACACAGTGTATATGTTTGTAAAGGTAAATTTCTACAGGGTACGTAAACAAACATAAACAAGCTTTTAAAAATATACGTCAAAATGTCTATGTATGGTTTAGATAACTGCGTACCGGGTTATTAGTTATAAAATACATATTAATTTTATGGATTTAAAAAAACTTAGTTGACATTTTTATTTGGTGTACTTATTTATATACAGGGTATTGTCCAATGATTTATACGGAAACAAGAGTTTTTGACTGATTTTGAAGATTAATCGTAGAAAAATTTGCGGTAAATTCAAAATAGCCAGAGAAACTCCAATAAATTATTTTTTTTCGCCATTTCAATCGCAACTATTGGGTCCAATATTTTAAATAAAACAATGTGCCACATTTTACAGGAAACTATTCAAAATGATGGTTTCTTTTTAAATAAATATTTGTCTGTCAAATTATTTAAATTAAAATATTTTCAGGAAGGGGAAGGGAAAATAATAATTACATTCATGCTTCCCCTCCTTGGAAAACTCATTGTATGGATGGATATTCTTCAAGAAAGGAAAGGGGATTTCATACAAGTTGTCCCATTTAGATAAATTCTCACGATTCTAACTTTTTTGTAGCCATAGTATTTTAAATATGCTCATAATCAAACTTATATCTGCTCGATACCGGTCCTGACTCATTACAAACCGTGAATAAGAATTTTTAATGATTCACTTTCTTTACGGTCAGTGGCTGTATATTTAGAAGGTACGCGTGCTGCTGATACTTCTTCTTCTTCTTTGCAAACGACTTGTACTTTCATTTGAATGAAATATTTTACTATCACTTTCAATCACATACCTACTTTTCATATTTATCTCGTCAAATTCTTGTTTCTATAATCGATATTAAGGACGTTGCTCAATAATTATGTAACTAATTAAATTAAATTTTTTATATCGAATGAAATTAATTATTCCAATTATTCCGGGATTAAATTTAATCATTTAATGAGATACATTAAAATTCATACTAATCGTATCCTAAAGATATGAGTCAACTCGTGTTTTTCAAAGAGAAGAGAGATGGTTGTACGATTGGCTATAAGTCCCTGTTCACATTTGCCGGTTTGGTCGCTGCGGCGCCGTAGCTAACGTAAAATTTTTAATTATCCGGCGCTGCGGCACGGGCAGCGGAGTACGGTACTGGGGTGCGGCAAATGTCGCATACTGTCCACGCGGCGATATCGCGCGTCCTGTCAGCTGTCATTCCCACAGTGTCAATGTTTCGTATCCCTGTAGTGGCTGTGAAGCAAGAAAAAACATGTGTACTGAATTTCCGCAGCTTTACTGAGTTTCCGCGGCGATGCCGCATCGATAAAACCCGCATGTGTGCACCGGGCATAACGCTGAAAACTCGTTATTTGGCTTATTGTTGAATTTATTGGATTTTAAGTCGCCATACGTGTAATCTTCATTTTATAAGTGTGCTTTGGGAATTTTCCCAGCTTCGTACTTTGAACAATAAAATAAAAACAAGAATTAGCAAAATAATTTCAGCTTTATTTGATTCTTATAGTTATCATGATTAGTAGTATTAGACAAATGTTATAAATCTATTGAGATTAAAGTATTTGTGGTAATGCCGCAATAAATTTTATTATTTATAAACTTACAATCATAAAAGTTTTTGATTAAAGTAAATTTTTTTTAGTAGTACTAATGTCGGTACCACAACGCCACGTAAAATCAAAAAAGATAGATGTATATACCAACTCTGTTTCACTCAAAAAAACATTTTCATGCTATAATTCTCGGATATTCTGATTCACATTCCATGCATGTTTAAGTTTAGCGCGTGTCCTGACCTCTATTACGGCGTTGTTACATGTAATTGAAAAGTGATTTTTTTCCAATTTCTAAAATCTGTTGTTTATTTATGTCAATTTGTTAATAATTTTGAATTAATTATAAAATTAATTTAAACGATGAAAAATAATTCGAAAGAAAGTGTGTTTTTGAACGAGTATTTCACCATAACAGATGGTTTATAGATTTATATTTATACAAAAACGGATAAAACTGAATATTTCACATTTTTTTTGATGATTTTATTAGCAGAAATGAAAATTTACTTTCCAATTAAATTTATAGGTATTGATTGTTGATTTTACTTCATGAATATGCATCATAAGATTATTTCAAACTAGAAAATGACATTTTATACTGTTCAAAATATCTAATATCTAAACGCAAAACCTATCCTAACATAATAAATATAGTTGGGTAATCCGACCACAATATTTCATATAACAAAATAAAAATTGAACATTCATAACAATAAAAATTTAATCGGAATTCTTGAGTAAACATTTATTATGTAATACTTTCTAATATAAACTTCCTCTTAACGTTTCCTTTTATTTTCCTTGAGGGTACCACAATGCAAATTTTTAATAATCTACTAAACAATACGAGGGGCATGAAGGAATTAATGAGACACTTTCTGTCCCAGTCTAATTGTTTTTTATTTATACCAATATTGTACTGAAGAAAAATTAGTATGTGGGTTTTTGGTGGATAAACTCAAAAATTACTTAACCGATTTTGAAAATTTTTGACAATATACGCTATATTTTATTTTCAAAATATTTAGAGATTCCAACGAAAATGTAACGGAATCTTCAAAGGTAATTCCTGAGGAATTGGGAGAGGAGACAAGGCCGAAGAATGCCCAGGGGGCCCAGGGGATTGAATTATTTTAAAAAATTGATTTATTTCGGAAAATGCATATACCTATACTATTTTAATCTATCATGGGAGTAGGATAAAAAAATTTATAAGAATTTAAATTATTTGTAGAAATTTCCTTCAATCATAGGCGTGCGATGAAAATTTCAATGGGGGTTGATTGATATGTAAAAATTTTAATTTACCATGAGCGTACGATACAATTTATAAAAGGGTTGGTTTATTTGTGGAAGTTTCCATTTACCATCGGCGTATGATAAAAATTACAATGGGATTCGTTTATTTGCAAAAATTTACATTAATCATGGATGTATGATAAAAATTTTTTATAAAGTTTCAGTTTATTTGTAAATGTCCTTCCATCATAGGCGTGCGATAACATTTTTTAAAAGAGTTGGTTTATTTGTGAAAATTTTCATTTACCATAGGATTATGATAAAAATTCCAATGGGAATGGGAATGCAAAAATTTACATCAATTATGGGTGTATGATAAAATTTTTATAAAGTTTCAGTTTATTTGTAAAATGTCCTTCCATCATAGGTGTGCGATAACATTTTTTAAAAGAGTTGGTTTATTTGTGGAAATTTCCATTTACCATAGGTTTATGATAAAAATTCTAATGGGATTCTTTTATTTGCAAAAATATACATCAATCATGCGTGTATGGAAAAATTTTTATAGTTTCAATTTATTTGTAAAATGTCCTTCCATCATAGGCGAGCGATAACATTTTTTAAAAGAGTTGGTTTATTTGTGAAAATTTCAATTTATTATGATAAGAACTACAATGGGTTTCGTTTATTTGCAAAATTTTACATCAATTATGGGTGTATGATAAAATTTTTATTAAGTTTCAGTTTATTTGTAAAATGTCCTTCCATCATAGGCGTGCGATAACATTTTTTAAAACAGTTGGTATATTTGTGAAAGTTTCCATTTACCATAGGTTTCTGATAAAAACTCCAATGGGATTTTTTTATTTGCAAAAATTTACATCAATCATGGGTGTATGATAAAATTTTTATAGTTTCAATTTATTTGTAAAATGTCCTTCCATCATAGGCGAGCGATAACATTTTTTAAAAGAGTTGGTTTATTTGTGAAAATTTCAATTTATTATGATAAGAACTACAATGGGTTTCGTTTATTTGCCAAATTTTACATCAATTATGGGTGTATGATAAAATTTTTATTAAGTTTCAGTTTATTTGTAAAATGTCCTTCCATCATAGGCGTGCGATAACATTTTTTAAAACAGTTGGTATATTTGTGAAAGTTTCCATTTACCATAGGTTTGTGATAAAAACTCCAATGGGATTCTTTTATTTGCAAAAATTTACATCAATCATGGGTGTATGATAAAATTTTTATAGTTTCAATTCATTTGTAAAATGTCCTTCCATCATAGGCGAGCGATAACATTTTTTAAAAGAGTTGGTTTATTTGTGAAAATTTTCATTTACCATAGGTTTATGATAAAAATTCCAATGGGAATGGGAATGCAAAAATTTACATCAATCATGGGTGTATGATAAAATTTTTATAAAGTTTCAGTTTATTTGTAAAATGTCCTTCCATTATAGGCGTGCGTTAACTTTTTTTAAAAGGATTGGTTTATTTGTGAAAATCTCCATTTACCATAGTTTATGATAAAAATTACAATGGGATTCGTTTATTTGCAAAAATTTACATCAATGGGTGTATGATAAAATTTTTATATAGTTTCAATTTATTTGTAAAATGTCCTTCCATCATAGGCGTGCGATAACAATTTTAAAAGGGTTATTTGTGAAAGTTTCCATTTACCATAGGCGTATGAAACTTTGAAAGGTATTCGTTTATTTGTGAAACTAGGGGCGTATGATGAAGCTTTAAAAGAGATTCGTATATTTGCAAAACTACCATAGGCATACGATTCAATTTTTATAAGGGGTAAATTTTTTTTAGTCATTTAAGGGAATCAATTTCCGTTTACCATGGGCGTACGAAAAAATTTCTATTAAGGATCAATTTATTTTTTGAAATTTTCTTCTATCAAAGGCGTGAGATAAAATTTCTATAAGAGATTAATTTATTTTTAAAAATTTCTATATCAAAGGCGTGCGGTAAAATTTTTATTAATCCCTTATGTGGCAATCGTCTCAGTTACTCCATCGCTCTTCATGATGGTTTAATAATATCTCAGCTATGACATTTTTAAGTGGTAGTGTTGTAGTATTGACAGCGATTTTCTGCAGTTCCTCACCGCCCTTGATGGTGTCTCTATTGATATCAGTTTTTAGTGCAACCTTACTATGACCAGTTCCGGACCATTCACCGCAAAACAATTAACCGACTGCAATTCACCGACTAACAATTCACCGCATCGACGATTCACCGAGAAAAGATAAATAAATGGAAAATAAATTAACCCGTTGCAGTTGCACATTCAATTATATAGAATAAGATATTGTGCACAGTAAACAATATAATTTCACAGCAGAGGCATATACATGTTAATGTTCGGTGACTGTATACCTTCTTCTATAATTTTCCTTGCCCTTATCGATAAATTAACCAATGATCTGTTTTAAAACGTAATAATCCCATTAAACCATGATATTCACAACCCCAAATATAGAGTCATGAAATTCTACCTGTAAAGTGTTTTGGCGATGTATTTTCCATTTCTCGGTAAATTGTCGATGCGGCGAATTGCAGGTGCGGTGAATTGCTAGTCGGTGAACTGTAGTCGGTGAATTGTTTGTGAATTGTCTTAGATTCTACTATGACAGTTGTATAAGAAATGTTTGTTTCATTCATGTAATACATGATCTTCCATTTATAAAAAAAATGTAAGAATTAGCTCGATAGGTCCTTAGTTTTGGAGATTTTCTGACCCGTTTTAGCAGCAGCCTTTCTAACTATTATCTCCTACCTATTAAATAAATATCGGCGGCTCTCTCGTAATAACCGATCATCTCAATATGTGAAAGTTATTATAGAAAATATAATGCAGATCGGTGCTTATCAAACCGAAACGAATTATTAAAAAAAAAATTGAACATACGGTTTGTCAAGTTAAATAGAACAGAACTGGTTGGTTGTGTTAAATATTATTTGTAGCTGTAGGTTAAGGTGTATCGGATAAGAGATAGCGTTAATTAGAATACAAGAGCTTTTCATCACTTCACTATAAAATCGTGAGTCGTTTTATCGACAATATGGACACACGTTAAGTGTATGATATCGTTAATAGGTTAGAAAGTCGTTTGATGTAAAACAAAAATTATTGAAAAAAGGAGGATCTGGGAATGTGAAAATAAACAAAAGTAGAATACAATAATTAATTAGACAGTTTTTTTTTCATTCAACCCTTCATTTCAGCTTTCAATTAAAAAACGAATTATTATGCTACCTTAGCACGGTCAAAATACCGCGGCCATTCAGTTATATCAGAGGGCAGATCAGACTTTTTAAACAAAAAGACATATTTTTAATAAACAGGCCAAAAAATATTTGCCGAATTCCTTTAACTAACCTTATATAAAAATATTTTTATAATTATTATATACTAATTTTATCATTATTACTAAATTTTTTTAATTTAAATTTATATTTTAATAAAAAATTTATAGAAAATAAAAATTATATGTAAATAAAATAAATTATAACATACTTTAAAATTAGAAAATGTTTAATCCTAATATTTAATTATTTTAAATTTTTAATAATAATTTTTTTTTTGGATTACATTTAGCAGGAATCTCTTCTATTTTAGGTGCAATGAATTTTATTATATTTAAAATTTAGTTAGCGGTAGCTAGATTTTTATTGGTATATTGAGTTAATCATTTAAATTTAGTTAGGGGTAGCTAGATTTTTATTGTTATTTGAATTAATTTTTAAAATTTTGTTGGGGGTAGCTAGATTTTTATTGGTATTTTATTAAATTTTAAAAATTGCAATTTTGGAAACCGTGAAAGTTACGAAGTAGGTTAAATAAGAGTTTTCTACTTCTTTCTTTAAGTGTTTTTCCATTCCGCTATAATATTTCCGATATTGTCTCTACCCAAGTCTTCCTATGCCTACCTCACTTTTTATTCATTTGAATTTTCGCTCCCCATATTCTTTAAGTTAATCTAGTCTCCTCCATAAGCTTAAAATGTCCCCACCAGCCCAGTTGTCTTTCCTCAATATACTCCAAAGTTGACTGTATTTCCAGTTCTTCTCTTATTATTGTGTTTCTTATCTTATATTTTTTTGTTACTTCTTTTATTCGCCTTAGATACTTCATTTCAGATTTCAGCAGCTTGTATTTTACTCTTTTGTATTCTATTAAGTATCCAAGATTCACAGCCATGCGTTAACACTGGTCTGTAAACAGATTTAAAGACCATTGATTTAGTTGTCCTATTTGTTAATAAAGTTTTTATACATAGAATAATATAGATTATACTTGCTTTTTATTTCGGCTTCCTGATCTACGCCTTGATCTAACTATACTCCAAGATACTGAAATGATTCCACTTGTTCTATACTTTGATCTTCGATACATATTTTTATCTTTTCTGTTTTATCACCATACCATACCATACTCCTTCAATGTTTCATTCCATATGTTTAGGTTTTGTTGTAGTTCCCTTTCACTTTGTGCAAATATAACAATGTCGTCTGCATGGGCTTCATTTGTTATTTCAACTATTTGCAAGTTTCTATGTCCTACCATATATTTTCCACATTTATTAATTGTTTTCTTCATGATTTCATCTATAAGCACAATGAAAAGAAATGGGCTTAATCCTTCGCCTTGTCTAAGTCCAATTTGAGTTGTGAACGCTTCTGATCTTCTATTATGGCTTATAACAGTATTTAGATTAGTATCATATATTTTTTGTACCATTCTTATTTATTTATTATCTACCCCTCTTTTTTCTAATGTTTTCCACATTATTTCCCTTGATTCAATATCAAATGCCTTTTCTAAATCTATTAATACGCAATATATATTTCTTTTCTGTTGTATACATTTCTCTGTCATCTGTTTTATCATAAATACAATTGTCTTGTATGCTCCTTTCACCTCTAAACCCATTTTGCGCATCGTCTAGTGTGTTTTCCACGACTTTTCCAATTTTTCGGTCCAATATCTGTTCTAATATTTTCGTGTTGGTAAAGAGCAATGTCATTCCCGTCTTTCATCTTTTTGTATATTGGAACAATTGATGCCATCGGTATCTTTTCTTCTTTCCAGCACTTATTATATATTTTTAGTAATAGTTCTTTTCCACTTTCGCTCATATTTTTTAACATTTCTCCAGTTATTTTGTCGCATCCTGGTGCTTTCCAAATTTTCAACTTCTTAATTATTTCCGTGAATTCATCCATGGATATTTCTTCATTATTCTCTTGTATAGTTTGTATTTTTTCTTCATTTGATTTAGTTGTATTTTCTCGGTTATCTAATAATTCTAGAAAATATTCCTTCCATCTTTCCATTACTTTCATATCTTCTGTTAAAACTTCTCCTTTCCTGTTTTTAATATTAGTTATATTTGTGTTTTTTTCAGTCCTCCATGATTTTAGCACTTTGTAAAATAGTTTTTGGTTACTCCTGCTATCCTGCTCCTTAAATGATAGTAAAGTTACCTTTTTAGAGGACCAGAGTTATACGAGGGAAACAAAAAATGTCAATTTTTCATAATTAGCTGTAACACTTTTTTTTTGAAAATATCAGAAAACTGTAAAGGAAAATTTTATTTGGTTTGACATTAGCTAGTATGGGTCCCTCCCAATATATCGTCACCATGCGACTGATGCTGGAATGATGACTTTCTAACAAACTAACATCATATCGCATTGAATATCCTTCAATAAGGAAAGTCAATGCTCGCACTAGATCCTCAATTGACAAATTTCTTCTAAACATGCATGTGATCCAAAAAAAATCCCAATCGGAAACTCTTCTGACAGTAAATTTGATTTAATCTGCATTTTTTTTAAATGGTAACACAGTTTTAGTCTAAAATTAGGCTTCATAAGTATTACTGTTAAAACGAGGTTAAATATCAACTGTCACTGTCAAATAGGGTCTATTGGTTTATATGTGGTGTGTTAATTTTGTCCAGTATATTAAATAATGACAATACCAAATACAAGAACAAGTGTTTTGGCTGAGAAGCTTGAAGGAATGATTATCTACTTGCCAATCAAAAAACTTTTTTTTTTCAAAGTGAAATAAATATTTATGACCTATCGCATAGATAGAACAATTTCGGTTGGTTTATAGGTATATAGGAAATGAAGTCTTCTACGTTTTGTATCTACATGCAGGCCACCCATTTTTTCATAATTTCCTTTAGATGGAAGTCTTTCAGTCCGTCGAGTTGTGTGTAGGGGGCCCGACATTAGCCCTTCAGGGGTCCTGACAGTCGTAATTAATGTGCAGGTTGCATGCGTTCTGTAGGGCACCGCCCTCTACCCTTACTTTCCCCCCGCTGCCGTCTCACTTTTCGATGAATATTTATATATACCTACAGACCGCAGCACACCTTTTCAGCTCTCTGCGAAGGGTTCATTTCAAGAGAGAAATGTATCCATCTAATTGCGAATTTATTACCGACATATAAATAAATAAATTAATTAATAAATATCGAATTATTTTAAGCAGTGGCGGCTTCTAATTTTGCTAATATATTAGACTTTACCCTTTTGGTAATTTCAATAAATTCTTATAGTGAAATATTTGAAATTACCTGAAAAATATCAATAGTACTTCCATTTTTTTCATTCCGTAACGTATCAGTAGCGGCGCGACAATCGTATGTAAATACCGTCCCAATCAGCAAAGTTATTTTATAAGTTGATGGCTCTGCAACTATTTTGATTTATTTATATTTTTACTACAATAAGAAAACATTAACAAAGTTGGTATAAAATTAAATTATTTCTGCGGATATACATTTGCTGTCGCAACTACATAACAAAGCATATTTGGGATGAGTCAGATGATGTTTATCTTAGAGGTTGATTAATTGATTGATTGATTGATTGGATTGATTGATTGATTGATTGATTGATTGATTGATTGATTGATTGATTAATTGATTGGTTAATTGATTGATTAATTGATTGGTTAATTGATTGATTAATTGATTGATTACTTGATTAATTGATTGGTTAATTGATTGGTTAATTGATTGATTAATTGATTGATTAATTGATTGATTGATTGATTGATTGATTGATTGATTGATTAATTGATTAATTGATTGATTAATTGATTAATTGATTGATTACTTGTTTGATTAATTGATTGATTAATTGGTTAATTGATTGATTGATTGATTAATTAATTGATTGATTAATTGATTGATTAATTGATTGATTGATTGATTAATTGATTGATTAATTGATTGATTGATTGATTGATTGATTGATCCTCCCATGGATACTCTATTCCTAGGAGTCTATATCTCCAATGAGACAGTGCTTTACATGCGAAGATAATGATGAGCGGCTGTTTCCTCCTCTTCCATGCACAACAGATAGGTTCCTAGCTATATATGCCAATTGTATGCATGTGCTTCATTAGGGTACAGTGACCGGTGAGTAATCCCGTCACTTTCCTTATGTGGCCCCTGCTGAGGTTTATTATTGGGTTAATCAGCTACTCCAAGGGTTTTTTGACCAGGAGTTTGTTGTGTTCCTGTTTTGGCACGTGACTCCAGTACGTCTGATGTTTAGTTTCATTCCACCGAGATGTACAAATGTACAACCACGTGCAGCAGATTTTGATATTCCAAATACTGGTTCAGGACCAGTGAATGCAGTTTCAGACCCTGTATCTGTATCCCAGACTAGTATAGATCTGATCTGGAGACATGCTAAAGATTTCAGTGCCTTACTATCTGAGAGTATGAGGTTCTTTTGGCCTTTATACCCCCTTTCGATGTTCATTTGCAAACACGTGTCGATATCGTAGATTTCTGCCTGGAATACTGATGCAAACTTCCCCAACGATGCGTGGACATTGCACCTGGGTCTGGCATCATGGACTGCAGCTCCTGTTCATATGTCAGTTTTAGATCCGTTTGTGTACCACACCAACGTTCCTTCCTGACTGCATGCTTCCAACCCATCCTAGTTTAGCTGGATATGGTTTGCTTGGTTTCTTATTTCAAAATGGGAGTTTATGATAACATATGTGATTCTGGAATGACTATGGGTGTTGCTGCTTCGTGTCAATTCCCATTGGATTCCAGTCTGTGTGCAGCCATTCTTGCTTCCGCCTTCCGCCTGTAGAGCAAGAGACAGAAGATTGAGAAAGGCTTCCATTGCTGCTTCTCATCGCACCCGTTATGCACGGACAGGCAAGCCTCTGAACTTTTGATAGCTCCAGTTCGGCTTTCCTCTGATTTGTTTTGGCCACCAAACTAAGGCTCCAAAGGTAACCATGGGCCTCTCCACAGTTGTGTACAGCCAGTGAACGATCCGAGGATTTAGTCCCCATGTGTTTCCTATCGCCCGTTTGGCAGCCATTAGGGCCATCTTCCCCTTATTGGTCATGTAGGTGTAAGGTGTCAAAAACATAAAATTATGTCTAATACCTGTGTTATAAAAATATTCATGGTCGACTTCTTTGCTGGTTCAATTTGTTGTAGGTCGGTCGGCAGTTTCTAAGATTATAGTCTCCGTGTTCGGCTTGTACTGCAAAATTAGCACTCCTACTGAGAAGCAGAATGTAGTTTATAAATTAGTATTTGTTTTGACAAAAACCATAATATATTAATAACTGGAAGTTCCACAAGTCCCTTACTAACTCTTAAAGTAATAAAACAATTGTTAATTTTCTAGGGAACCCTTCTCTTCAATATTCATTCACTAATAGCCGAAATTTACATATTTAAATGGGGCCATTTTGAACGACGTAATTTGACGCAAGGGGTCATTGAAGTCATTTAGATTTCACCCATTTATCACGATTTACCAAAAGGGAAGCCTACTATTACATTTTTAGAACTTTTTTATTTTGCCTTTTCGTGAATAAATAATTATAAAGAAATTCATAATAAATGGGGATTTGGAAAACTAGTAATATTGAAGCAAACAAGGCAGGAGAAAAAAGAGACTGGAGAAAATTAAGAAGGGAATGACGAGAGGAAGCAAAAAAGATCTTTAGAGTATCAAAAGCACGATTATATTGAACCCAAAGTACTATATGGGAAGAATGGGGATAAGGAGGGAAAAGGAGATGATGATATGCAAGAAGGTCAAGCATCACCATATGGGCTCACTATGCACCTAGTTTTTAAATTGGGGGGTGGGGTTAACTGCAGGTGCTTTTTAGTCGTCTCTTTCCGCCAGTTTGCCTTCGATACTCCTAGAAGTTGATTGATTGATTGATTGTTTGTTTATTTGCTGCGATTTAACAGCGTAATTTAGTAGTTGAAAAATGTCGAACCCGAAGTTTGTGTGAGTATAACAATGTTTTTCATTACCGCAGTGGCGGCTCCTCGAAGGGGCCTAAACAAGTGTTGCTCAGCATAGTTGCCGTTTTTTCGACCAGTCCAATTGTTTAATACCGTAAAAAATATCTGAAATGGCAACACTCTCAGGAGGCTTGCTTGTTAGACAGTTACCATTCCTGTCACGTCGGAATCGTTGAAGAGATCATTTTCTACTCTCAAACGAATTAAAACTTATCTGCGAAATACAATGGACCAAAATCGTTTATACAATGTTAGTTTAATATCTATTGAAAAATATTTAGTAATACACTTAAAACAAAACGATACATTTTATGATAATATTATTGATCATTTTTCGCAAACTAAAGACTGTAGAATTCCGTTAATATATAAAAAAAGTTAATAAAATTAATTTAAATAAAGGAAAATATGAAATAAAGGAAAAAAAGGTTTTTTTGCAAGAGAAACTCTATACCTACTTGTTGGTTCTTGCTGGGCAACAAATGGTTTGCAGCGGTACTTGTCGTTGGTCTTGACAGCTACCCTCGAAATCTGAAATTTCAAGGTCATTTGTGGAACGAATAACCTCAATTTTGTCACTGAAGGAGCTGGTACGGTCGCTGCGCAAAGGTTGAAAAGAGTATATTTTTACAAAAACGTTTTATGTCCAGCCTCCTCTCTTAAAAACTTCACGAGCCGCCACTGCATTACAGTTGTTTTTCGGTACAATGGAACCGCTACGCGCTTTGCGGCCAAATTCAAATTTGTTTATAAAAATTATTGTTTACAGCGGAATCACGTTACAAGGAGCTATAGACATTGCGTACGAATCAGACTCGGATACGGAAGTTGCAGAAGTATTTATGGAGCCTCCAGAGAGCCACGTGCTTACAGATGAGGACTCGGCTGATGAAGACGAGGAAGGGTTCGCTGACAATTTGAGTTCCCGTCAGCTTACTGCTGGAGCTGAAATTAGGTTTACGATTTACACCTTCAAAATTCGGTGGGTCCCAGTAGCAACGATGACTTGACTCAAGGAAATAATGCCGAAAAATCTAACAAGAGTACATTGAAACTTGACAAGGTACCAACCACTCCCAAATTTTGTGACGGGGATTCACCAAGCATTACTTTCCAGAAGAGCGGTACGATGTATACAACAATATGACCTATTGCGAACTATTCGAACTTTTTGAAGCTTGCTTCTTATTGCACGACATAGGACTTTTGGGAAGGCTAGTGAACTCGTGAAACGTGTGATGTTACGAAAAAGCGTTCGTTCGATAACTCTCGATAATAAGGTGTGAAAAATTGTCGAAAATGGTCAATAATTGTCAAAAATTTTGAAAAATGTTTAAAATTTTTGAAAAATTGTCAATAATTGTCAAAGACGGTCAATAATTGTCAAAACCAATCATAATTCGTCAAAAATTGTCAAAAATGGTCCAAAAGGATCAATAATTGTTAAAATTTTGAAAAATGGTCAAAAATTGTCAAAATTTTGAAAAAATGGTCAATAATTGCCAAATATGTTAAATGTTTTTAAAAATTGTCAAAAATGGTCAATAATTGTCAAAGACGGTCAATAATTGTCAAAATTCGTCAAAAGCTGTCTAAAATGGTCAATAATTGATAATATTTTTGAAAAATTGTCCAAAAATTTTTAAATATGGTCAAAAATTGTCAAGAATTTGGAAAAATCGTAAAAAACTGTCAAAATTTTGAAAAAATGGTTAATAATTGTCAAATATTTTCAAAAATTGTCAAAAATTTGGAAAAATGGTCAATGATTGTCAAAATTTTAGAAAAATGGTCAATAATTATAAAAAACTGTAAAAAATGGTCAATAATTATTAAAAATTGTCAAAATTTTTGAAGAATTGTCAAAAATGGTCAATAATTGTAAGAACTTGTCAAAAATGATCAATAATCGTCAAAATTGGTCAATAATTGTCAAAAATGGTCAATAATTATTAAAATTTGAAAAAATTGTGAAAAATTGTCAAAATTTTGAAAAATTGCCAAATATGTTAAAAATTTTGAAAAATTGTCAAAAATGGTCAATAATTGTCAAAGACGGTCAATAATTGTCAAAATTGTCAAAAATTGTCAAAAATTGTCAAAAATTGTCAAAAATTGTCAAAAATTGTCAAAAATTGTCAAAAATTGTCAAAAATTGTCAAAAATTGTCAAAAATTGTCAAAAATTGTCAAAAATTGTCAAAAATTGTCAAAAATTGTCAAAAATTGTCAAAAATTGTCAAAAATTGTCAAAATTGTCAAAATTGTCAAAAATTGTCAAAAATTGTCAAAAATTGTCAAAAATTGTCAAAAATTGTCAAAAATTGTCAAAAATTGTCAAAATTGTCAAAAATTGTCAAAAATTATCAACATTTTTGAAAAATGGTGAAAAATTCACGAAAAATGGTCATTCTATTGTGCATAAGAAGCAAGCTTCTGTCGGCGGTCCGACGACCGCTCACCTTTTTTTTACTGATGAATTATTGCTGCTCATTTCTCAGTAGAGAACCAATTATGCACTTTTTCGTAATTGTCCTGATCCGTAGGAATCTGTGAAAGAGTTTAGAGTTTTTTTAGCCATTTTAATAGTAAGTGGATACAACGAACTTCCTTCGAAACGTAACTATTGGGAATCTTCAAAAGACATGCGAAATGGCATGGTATATGAAGCAATGAGAAGGGACAGGAAGGATAACAGCGTGGTAACCATGCTAGTACTTCTTATGGAGTGCAGCCAATTCAAAACGTTGTTCGGTTCTCCCTCTGCAATATAATAAAAACATGGGTGGAACTGACTTGATGGACGAGGGAATAGCAAAATAAGTTTTCTGTGCGACTGGGTTAGGACGAATTTGTTATGATCTATTAAATTTTAGCTATCGCGTTTGTATTAGAGCGAAAAAATGGTATTGGCCGATATTTACCTACTGTCTTGATGCTTCCATTCACAATGCTTGGCAACTGTGTAAAAAGTTAGATCGTCCAATATCTCAACTTGAATTTAGGCGAATTTTAGCGCAGGTATTTTTATACTATATTTTTAAATTTATATTTTATCAACAAACTAAATTATTTTAGATATACCTTACACGATTTAAAAATCCCCCAAAGTCAACTGGTAGACCCCTCAAAAATGTCTGAAGAGATAAGATGTGATAACATCGGCCATTTCGTAATACCGATACCGAATAACATGAGAAAAAGATGCGCTGGAAATAATTGCAGTACTATGTGCTGCAAGTGTGACGTAGGGCTCTTTATTGGATGTTTTAAAGATTTCCATTAAACAATGAAATAATAATAATTTTTAAATGGTTTAATATAAACTATCTTATTTTTCACTTATAAATGTAATGACAAAAAATCTTACTTTACCTGTAAACCGCCTAGCGGTCCCGTGTGGGAACACCTTCAAAACTCGAACTTAAAAACAAAACATTTTTTTTTAGTGTATTAAACTATTTTACCTCAAAATAAACTATATTTATATAAAAAATCAGACTTTTTTTCCAGGCGCTAATGGGTTAAGAATGGCCTTAAAATAAAATTTATTGTAATACAAAATTTTTTCCTACGACCTCTTGTGGTGGTGTAATATGAAAGGACCATGTTTTTATTTGTTTGTTTTATTCTTGTCGTTTTACAAATCTTTGTATCGCCCCTCGTAGTTTCGATATAATCGAGTCCGGTCCTTGAGAGCGTCAAACAATTGCATATCCTGCATTAATTTTTCTTGCGAGTGTCATCAGGAGTGGCAAAAAGAGGCGTAGGTGGTCATGCCATGTGTCGAACTAATTCCTCTTATCTTTTGTCGTCAGTCACGAGAAAGAACAAGGACCGTCTCTAGCCGTTTGGTTGTAGCTAATTGCTTTGTGCTAATTACCAGTTCGTGAGACGATGTGATAACGGTCTTAGCGCCGGTCGTCGGTGAACACTTGATGGAGATGTCTTTTAATGCGAAATCGGTCGTTAATGAGTTCGAGACAAAATAAAAGTTGGTTCGGTTTGATGGTAATTTGAGAAATGGGTTGAATTAAATATATTTTTGTACAATTGAAGAGGAAAGATATCGTATTTTCTAAATTACATTGTACCTTTTATGCCTCCAAACTAATGCCGTCCAAGTTGAAAGAAGTACATCATTAACCGCCAGACCGATACTAATGGCTTTATAGTCAATTAACTTAAATTATAGTAACGAATAAATCACTCTAGCATGTTGCGGATTGTACTGATGGTCTTCATTTCGGCAAAATTTGGAGAAAGTTGGCAAATATGAAAACATTTTTTTAATAATATAATTACTTTCTTTTCTAATTAGAACTAGATAGGTTATTGGCTACCTAAATGATGGTAATTTCCCACAGCATATACTTTGTGGCTCGAATCAGGTATCTGATATTTGGTAATAATTCATTAGTTTATATTATTTACTTAGCTATATTCCTACAGCCATTAAAGCACTGAGCTCTTGTGTTATCAGTTCCAAACTAAATGTACTAGGCGAGAACAACCTTACAGTGGATTCCAGGACACACTGGGATAGAAGGAAATGAAATAGCAGATGAACTAGCAAAGAGGGGGACTGGAACACCCTTTTGGGGGCCGGAACCCTTTTACGGTATCAGCTCCAATGTAATATTGGAAGAAATAGGCAAAGCCGAAGAAAAGGGAAAATCTGACTATTGGAAAGATCTAGTAGGACTTAGAAAATCAAAGATTCTTCTGGGTGATTACAACCTGTTGAGATCAAATGAATGCATAAGTCAAAGTAAAACTGCACTAAGAGTTGTAACAGGCATTGTCGCCTGAAAGGGCACCTGAAAAAGCTCAAAATAGTGGAGGAAGAAAAATGTAGATTCATCCACATACTTGCGAACTGCACAGCCATTCAGAATCCTAGGGCGCAGCACCTTGGAGATTACTGGGTAGAAGAGGGACATTTACCTAAGTTGAAGCCTGCAGATATCCTAAAATTCCTCCGGGAAATAGGACTAAAGTAGCTACTAGTCTCTGAGAATTTCCTCAGGAACTAAGTAGAAGTAATAGATCTTTTAGGTCTCAGTGAATGTCACCCCAATTTACATACATAGCTATATTCCTAGACTTTGATCATCCCGATTTTACATGCTATATTTACGTAAAATGTCAATTTTGCAAAAAATTTTTACAAGCATTTTATTAATGCCTACACCAAGACTTTGCTTAGCTTCACTTCATCATGATGACGGCAAAGAATATGAAAATAGGGAAAGTTGCTTTATACAAATTCTCTGTAGATGGGTAACGCAAATTAAATTCCTTATATATAAAGTAATATTTACTTAAATTTAAGAGTAGATAAGCATAATTAAGATTAAGACCGTAAATTTTCCATTTTATATGATAGCCACATTTCCAGTACAATAGGTAGTCGAGGTAGTATTGAGTGGCCTCCTCGCTCACCCGATTTTGTTCATAAAACTAAACCTTGAGATCCTGCAGACATAAAACCTAAGAGTCGTAAAGCCATCTCATTTGCTATGCGATTTATGTACCATTATATTTTTAATACTCTATACTTTAGAATATTTCTTGGTGCAACCTTTGATTTTTATGTTTTTTAATGAAGTGCATTTAAAATTGTGGCAGCTTGTGTAGCGGCGCAGGGGGCGGCTTAAGGCATAATTAGTCCCATCTGGCGGGGCTCTAGCCGGCGGCAGAGTAATCGACGAGAAGCGCCCTCACACATGAGCCAAATGCACTCTCTTCTCTGCTAATTACTCATCTCTATTGAACCGGCAGGATTACTACAGTTTCGGGGATCGGGAGATGAAGGCATAGGGGTTGCCTCCTACTTTACAGAAACTTGCGCTTGGTAATTAAGATTTTGTTGTTTTTTAGTTGGAAAATATTAAACAATGTTAGTTTTTTTAATATACCCTGTACATTAACTGTAGGACTTTAGAACATTGGCATAAATTACTAAAAGAATTTATTTTGTCTCTTATCTCAAACTTCAAGTGTCTATCTTATGCATTCACACAGTTGTTTTCTAGGATTTCAAATGAGAAACTAACGATTTCGCAATAAATTCGCTACAGCTCGCGTGGAAAAGATCATTATCTAAACAAACTATCGTATAAAGATAATCCTCTTTCAAATATTCCATATATTGTTTTAGACACATCACAAACGTTTACCTAATTCAGCCCAATCTAAGATCTCGAATAATATCCAGGGTGATTCTTACTACAATATTAAGTCAGTAACAAAAATAATCAATTTCTAGCATTCCCACAAGAATTTTTCTTCTGCTACCACCCTACCCTTTTTACAAAACAATTGTAACCTCCAACCCATACCTTAAACATACCCCACTCGAATGTATTAAGGTTTGACAATCATCGCACCATAGCATTATAACACAATTTTACCTACTGGAATCTATCACCTCACTACCTGAGCCCTCCACCCTTCTCCATTTCGATGATAGTACGAGCTGGAATTAACTACATTGTCCTCTTCAACATCTCCACTAGGCTGTGATCCAAAGTTGCTCGTGTCAGTTGACGACCACAGTCAATTTAGCAAGATATAATTCGTCAGTTCGTCCTTCCCAACTTCCTCAGTTCTAAGCTCTTCATCCTTCTCCAATTAGAGGATTGTACGAGCTGGAATCCACCACATTGTCCTCTTCAACATCTCCACTACGCTGTGATCCAAAGTTGCTCGTGTCAGTTGACGACCACAGTCAATTTAGCAAGATATAATTCGTCAGTTCGTCCTTCCCAACTTCCTCAGTTCTAAGCTCTTCATCCTTCTCCAATTAGAGGATTGTACGAGCTGGAATCCACCACATTGTCCTCTTCAACATCTCCACTACGCTGTGATCCAAAGTTGCTCGTGTCAGTTGACGACCACAGTCAATTTAGCAAGATATAATTCGTCAGTTCGTCCTTCCCAACTTCCTCAGTTCTAAGCTCTTCATCCTTCTCCAATTAGAGGATTGTACGAACTGGAATCCACCACATTGTCCTCTTCAACATCTCCACTAGGCTGTGATCCAAAGTTGCTCGTGTCAGTTGACGACCACAGTCAATTTAGCAAGATATAATTCGTCAGTTCGTCCTTCCCAACTTCCTCAGTTCTAAGCTCTTCATCCTTCTCCAATTGGAGGATTGTACGAGCTGCAATCCACCACATTATCCTCTTCAATATCTCCACTAGGCTGTGATCCAAAGTTGCTCGTGTCAGTTGACGAGCACAGTCAATTTAGCAAGATATAATTCGTCAGCTCGTCCTTCCCAACTTCCTCAGTTTTCTAATCTCTTCATCCTTCTCCAATTGAAGGATTGTACGAGCTGGAATCCACCACATTGTCCTCTTCAACATCTCCACTAGGCTGTGATCCAAAGTTGCTCGTGTCATTTGACGACCACAGTCAATTTAGCAAGATATAATTCGTCAGTTCATCCTTCCCAACTTCCTCAGTTCTAAGCTCTTCATCCTTCTCCAATTGGAGGATTTTATGAGCTGGAATCCACCACATTGTCGTCTTCAACATCTCCACTAGGCTGTGATCCAAAGTTGCTCGTGTCAGTTGACGACCACAGTCAATTTAGCAAGATATAATTCGTCAGCTCGTCTTTCCCAGCTTCCTCAGTTCTAAGCTCTTCATCCTTCTCCAATTAGAGGATTGTAAGAACTAGAATCCACCATATTGTCCTCTTTAACATCACCGCTTGGTTGTGATCTAAAGCTGCGCGTGATAGTCGACGACGCCAGTCAATTTAACTAGATATAATTTGTCGGCTTGTCCTTCTCCACCTCCTCTTTCTATATTCTTCTCCATTTCGATGATTGGGTGAGCTGGAATTCACTACATTGTCCTCTTCAACATCTCCACTAGGTTGTGATCATGTCAGTTGGCGACCCCCTGCCAATTTAGGTAGATATAATTTGTTAGCTCGTCGTTCTCAACTTCCCACCTAGAGAATGTCAGTTCATTCCCTCGGCACCCTCGATTTTAATACAACTTTGCCACTTGGGTTTCTAAGTGCATTTCCTGGATAGTTTCATGGATTTTCGACTGCAATCTATAGAAGCTTCTCCAAATATAGTTTCATCAGCAAGTACATTATTTGACAGCTATTTTAAAAATTTGGTTCTTTTCCTAAAGCCTTACAATTGTTACTTGCTTGATCAAATTAATTGTTTCAACCCTTAATTCGTGAAGTTTTCCATAATTATCAAATAGAATAAGTAATTTAAAAATATAATATTTATTACTGGATCTGTTTCACAAATTACATTTGCATCGCCAGGAGTTCGAATTCTCTAGTTTCGTTAATGTTTTCATTTTATAGATCTATCCTCACGCGTATAATGTCTCACCCTGTAATACGTTCATCGAGAGAATCATTCTAGCGTGTGTGACCAAAGAAAACAAACGACAGGTGACGAGAACAAATATAAAACGATGTTTGCTCTCAACGGTCACTGCGATCTGGAGATAACACCCATAAAAATTAGCTGCCACAAGGTTCTAACCTAATGAATAGGGTAGTAAAGATAAGCGCTAGGGAAAGCTGACACTTTTAATCTGCATTTTCTTTGTCACTTATTTTTTTTTTTATATTTGTTTGTTGGTGTGTGATCGTTTTGTTTTATAGGTTAATTTTACGACTCTCTATATATTTAGATAAGTTTGGTATTTTTGGTGTTGGTCCTAATAGGGTTAATTGAGTTTAAGATTTATTTATTGAAAAATTAAGGGATCGCCATTAGAAAAAAAATTTGAGTCGAACACCTTCTTTTATACAATCACCTTTATTTAATTTTATGTCAGATTTTTTGGGGATGTATTTTAAAATTGAAAATATAATTCAGTCTTCTTGTTTCATCTTATTTTTATTTTGTGCCCTTTTTCAAAAAACAGAGTTTACGAACAAAAAAGTTAACAAGATTTTAGTATGAAATTAGAGAGAGAAAGATGCTTTATTGTCAGTTATCAACATTTTATATACAAAGTCATCAACAAGCAATTTCATCTCCTGCTTGTAGCCTCTACACCTTGTGAATGGTACGGATGTAAATTTTTTACTTGAATTCAATATGGATACGAAATAATAAGATACCAAGTAAAACTGACAATACGAAGGTACATACTGACATTATAAACGCCACTGGATAATCAATGTCAATCAATTGTCGAAGTGAGAGGGAAGAACACACAAACGCGCTTGCCAATAGAAAGTCAGGTGGTTACCTAGCAACGGAGGTTCTATAAATATTCACCAATTGAGTCAGTAGGAGGGCGTGGTAATTATGATTTTCGCACGACGTTGCCGGCTTGTTGGAAACCCATAACATATTTGGAAAAGTGATCATCTTTTGATATTCAGAAATTGAAAAAATCCAATGAAACAAGCACATTAAAGAACTAACGTTTAATCATTATTGACATATTGTTAATAATAAAAAGTCCATTTTCTAATTATTATCACTACATACTTAGCACTGTAGCTTTTTCATAGTTAAACGTGGCAATATCGAATGTTTTCGACCGTATTCCTTTCACAGCTTCAGTTATGTTTGCCAAACTATAAATGTATTTACATTCTCTCTCTTGTGATAGAATAATATTCTCACACTGGTTAGCAATAATAACATTAGCCTTGACGCAGATGATTGTCGTCGTAGTGGCAAAACTGGAGTAAGTGTCAAAATTATTGCTGTCACATTGAGTGTTTACCTAATATAATTGTGATTGAGTTCTGTAATATAAATTATCTTTTGTTCATTTCCATTTAAAATCTTTGATCGTGGAGAAAGTATGGTCTGCTACTCGGTTAGAATGAAAATTCGTGATGCTCGACCTCATCAACTTACGTTAAAATTAATAAATCACCCTGAATATGTGTTATAAAGCACGATAGACCCATAAACTTTAGGTTATTCACAATCACCTGGGTGTATCCCATCTACCTTTTCTTAATGAATCACCCTGTACACTAAATACATAAATAAAGTTGGTAATATGTAGTCATTTTTTTTTCGTCTCCCATGTACAGTTTTGGAACAATTATAGCTGTTTTTAGACAGTGAGGAGAATCCATTTTCAAAGGATTCAAATGTTCGTCAACAAAATTTGATGAACGAGTTTTAGTCCTTAAATCAATAATAACAGACCAAGTTTCTTTGGATCACATAAGTGATCTCATATTCCTAGATGAAATAAGTGTTCCTCTAACTGTCATTGGCTTACGATGTTTAGTATCAAAAGAGCGAAGAGGAACTGCATTTTCAGACATTCATTCGTTTGGGTTGTGCTAAACAGTCCTAGAACTAAATCTTTGTACTATTTCCCATATTGTATTCCAGAAGCTTCGTTACTTCTATATAGGTCACTGGAGGGATTTTGAGTAGTTGTAATGGACGTATATCGACCAAGGCTAAAGAACATTCCATTTCTAGATCCGTTTATACCAGCCACAGTAACATGGTTTGTTTAGGAACCATCGGTGAACCAGATGATCCTGTTCCCTAGATGGGATGATGATCCATGATATCCAAACTCATGTTAAATATGGATTCATCTAGTATGGTCCCGGTTGTATCAGTGTATCTTTCTCGAAACGTGTTCGGAGACCATTTGCCGTCCGATTTCAGCCTAAGAATTGCCAAAAAATCTGCGTTGAAAGCTTTAATCATTTTATTTAGAAGTCCAAATATTTAGTCAGTATCTTCAAAAAGATCAATCCAATCAGTGGCAAAACATAAAATATGAAATTTGACTGTAAAGAAAAGATTCGAAAAAGATTATAATGATTATTAGTCCAGTAAATAAAGGGTCTCACACACCTCATCACCATTTTGGGAGGTTTTTCCCGGCCCTAAAGTTATAAAAATTGGTTTCCCACTAATATCTCCTAAAATATGGCATTTAGTGAATTTTTATATTGGGGAAAAATGAAGATCAGGTCATTATCTACAAAAATTGTCCCTATGATTTTTGCCGAAAACTCCCGCTCCGGAGTCGAAAGAGCGGGTTCTTTGCACTCACTCATGACCGGGCGAACAAATTATTTAATATCTCGGGTAAAAATGCATATTTTTTCACGATTTAAAGTTCAGATGAAAGGGGAAATCCACAGCTATCATATCCCATGATTCAAGGCCCATTTTTTCATTTCCACCATATTTATATGATGGATCAAAGATTTTGTAATAACTTTTTTTTCGAGTGTCGGGAAATTACTCATATTTTTCTTAATAATAGATATTTACTCTCGATTTTTTGTTATTACGGGTCCTTTCAAGGACTTTATTGATCTCAGAAATTTTTATTGGCCATCTTTCTTGCACCTTGATTTTTCAGTTGGTGTTTTCATTTCCAAGTTTTTGCTGTTTTTCGAGGCTGGGAATATTTTGCGATCAATCACTGTCTAAAAGTTTGTACATTATCGGATTGTCTTCCAAGATACGTCATTTTTAAGCTGGGAATTTCTCCTTTTTGGTTGTGCCCTCATTTTTTTTCTCGAGTTTAGTGGTTTTTCAAAAATCCATGAAACCTCAAAATTATGGATTTTTCAACATCGGTTTTTTCGAAAAATATTAATGTTGCGAAAAAAATCATAAGGATCATTTTTGTAGATAATGAACTACTCTTCATTATTCTCCTAAATAAAAATTCTCTAAATGCCATATTTCAGGAGATATTGGCGAAAAACCAATTATTGGAATTTTGGGGCCGGGAATACCCCCCCAAACTAGACAATCAATAATATTTCAGCCAGATATGTAGTCAAATTTGGATACCAATGTTAGAAAGAGACATTTCCAATAATCAAGTACCTGCGTTATCAGGATATTATCATAAGTTTTTATCCAGGTTTTCTTATGATTTATCATTGGAATTGTTGTTAATCAATACACAAAATCACAAAACTGATTTACGGCCATTTTCATAACAAACTTTAACACTACTTTGAGTTTTAAAGTAAACTTTAAATAAAAGTCGATTTATAACTTCAAGTCGACTTTAAGTTGAAGTGGACACAATCGCGACTTTAACCTCAAAATTCAAGGCAGTTTTGATTTCGTTGTGTCAGTTACTACGTTTTCATGCAGAATTCAATTCGAATTGAATACACTTTCCGTATTAAAAACCTCATGAAAACAGGTATTGAAATCGAATTGAGTTTCAAGGTCGATACTGCTTTTTTTGGGATCGAATCGAGATCGAAAAATCGAAATGCGACATGAAAACCGAGATCGCATCGAAACTTGCGCATTCTGTGACATTCGCTGTCAAATTTATGCCAGCTGTAAGCCATATAACCTTAAAACCACTCAAAACATAAAATTTTACCCTAGCCTTCTTGTAACATTTTGTGGATGAGGTAATTAAACCAAAAGTTACAGTTGAAAGGGCAACTTTTTTGACGTTTTCATTATTGATCATTATGACTACTAAAAATAACACGACGGCACTTGACACTATTTACAGATAAAATGTCAAATCTCAAAACGATTTGAAGTGTATTTGAATCTTGATTGAATCCCTATCATGAAAACAGAGATCGCTATTGGATTCAAAATGAATTCAATACTCCATGAAAACGTAGTAATTATTGTAGACAAATTCTCTTGAAATGGAAATAGACCGAGTCATCAGCCTTTGAGGATAGCAGCAACGAAAGCGACAGTGATGAGGAAATATTCATCATCAGGAGACCAAAAATATATAAACAGAGACAGATTTTGATAATTGGTCAGATGAAGAATTTTACCAAAGATACAAGTTAAGCAAACCTGCTGTTCAGCATTTGTTACATCATATAAGACAACAAATTAAAAGTTTGTGTACTCAGTAAGCTCAGTTTCAATAATTGTCATCTATATGTATTAATGTTATTCATTATTGTTTTGTAGAGGTGGTGCTATTAGGTCCGAAACAAAACTATTGCTTACACTTCGATTCTATGCAGCAGGAAACATGCTTATAAGTGTTGCAAATTTTATGGGTGTTTCAACAGCTTCTGCATCTAGGATTGTTGCCGAGGTGAGTAGAATAATTGCTTCTCTGAAACCAGATTTTATAAAAATGCCACACACCTTAGCTGAACTTGAGGAAACTGCTCTAGGTTTTTTTAATATAGCCCATTTTCCCAAATTATGTGGTGCCATTGATTGTACCCACATCAAAATAATAGCTCTAGGTAAGTACATATGTAAATTCCAATATGTTTGTAGATATCTATCCTGAGACTTTTTTGCAGGTGGTGAAGACAACGAAATTTTTAGAAATAGGAAAGGCTATTTTTCCCTCAATGTACAGACAGTATCTGATAGTCATATGAAAATAAGAAATATAGTAGCGAGGTGACCAGGGAGTGCTCATGATCAGACTATTTTTAATAATAGTCGATTGAAAAATAATTTTGATGAAGGCCAATTTAGGAGGTTCCATTTAATTAGAGACTCTGGATATGGAGTTCAACCATATCACTTGACTCCTCTTCAGGAAACAAATACAGAGGCAGAAAGACTATACAATGAGTCATTAATAGAGCTCGGGAAATATGCAAAATGCATATTTGCATATTTTGAATAAATTTTGTAAGTGCATATTTTCAGCTGTTTTCGGATTTCTGCAAATAAAAATTTTCAATATAGACACTCATCTGTGAAATTAGATAAAGAAATAAGCGAAGTAGGTATAGTTTGGCAAGCAGAACTGAAGCTGTGAAAGGAATGCGGTCGAAAACATTCGATATTGCCACGTTTAACTATCAAAAAGCTAAAGTGCTAAGTTTGTAGTGATAATAATTAGAAAATGGACTTTTTATTATTAACAATATGTCAATAATGATTAAACGTTAGTTCTTTAATGTGCTTGTTTCATTGGATTTTGTCTATTAACATTATTTTTTCAAAATCTGAATATTAAAAGATGAACACTTTTCACGTCGTGCGAAAATCATTGTTATACACAAGGTTTAAAAAACATTTTTAATAAAGCAGGATTAAATTTAGTTTATAAATCAAACAATACTTTAAAACAGCTTTTCGGTAACCCAAAGGATAAAATATTGGAATTGGAAAAGACTGGTATTTATGAAATTAGTTGTAATAATTGTGATATGAAATATGTTGGGCAGACTAAGAGGTCTGTAAAAGTTCGTTATAAAGAGCATGTAGCTCATTCAAAATATGGGCGTATAGAGATATCGAGTGTTGCTGAACATGTTTTAGATTATAATCATTCAATAAGTTTAGATAGTGTAAAATTGTTAAAAAACAATAGAATGTTGGATGTATTTGAAAGCATAGAAATAGTTAAATGTAATAATAGTTTGAATAAAGACAAAGGACCTATTCCTTATAATCCGTTGTATAGTTTATTAGGAAAAAAACAATTGTAAAAATTTTTTTTTTCGCGCCAGAATTGTTTGTTCCCGCGGATTAACTAGTTTGGCGCGATAAAGGATTAGTATATATGGATGACGAAGCACCCTAGTGTTAGCTTACCTTCAGTCTCTGAAGAAGATAACTTGGTTATCGAAACGCGCGTAAGATAGTGTAAAGTGTTACAGTAGAGAGACAGTATGGTGTCTGGAAAAGACGCCTTCCTATATTATCCCTAGGTATAAAGGTTAACCTTGATACGACAATGACAATAATTATAGCAACAGCGGTTCTCCATAATAAGGCTATTGAAATAAATGAACCTTAAATGTATGAAGAGCCTATTTATGAAGATAATAACGCCCCAGAAAATAATGAACATAACAATGCTCCAATAAATGATAATAATAGCGGTCAACAGAACAGAGCTCTATTTATTCAACAACATTTTAATCTATAAAAAAATGTATATTGTTATGTACATCTTTCTACTCAATAATAACACTATTTACTTTTTATATTTTATTATTTACCTATTTTTGTACATTAATAAAAGAATTTATTTTTTTCTGCAGTAAGTAGCTGTAATTCTGCTTCATGAATTTCTTCCTTTCGTCGTTGCTCGTTTTCAAAAGCTTTGTCCTTTCTTCTTTCATCCTTTCTAAGTGCTTCAGCCCGCCTAAGGTCATCATTTTCTAGAAATTTCAGTTTAGCTGCTAAATATATATTCTTCTTTTGCTTTATAAAGCGTTGTCTGTTTTTTTGCTGCTGGTGCAGGCTTGCCTATCAGCGATAATTTTTTTGTTGCAAGCATTTTGGGAGTGTAAGATGACCAATCAATCACTTCTTCGCTTTCGTGCATTTGGCTTTGCTGACTACTCTGCCCAACAGTATCCACCTCCACAACTGAAAGTTATAAAATTTTCTAATGTAAACGTCGAAAAGCCCAAACAAGTACCTACCGTTTACATTCGTATTGATACTACGATTTCGACTAGATAAGACTGATGTATACCAGGCTGCTCATCCATATCCCAACAAAATGTTACGTAATTTTCTGTGGTACTCTCATTATTAAGATGTAAGAGTTCCTTTTGTGTAGAAATTCCATCATCGTCAACATCATTTTGAAGCCCATACACAGTTTTAACGTTCAATATATTGAGCAATGCTTCAAAAACCACAAGTTTGGATCCGGTGGGCCCCCATCTGTTACATAGATGTTCCCTCTTTGAACTGCGGCCGGTCTCTATATTATCGTACTTGCTTTTTAATTGGACATGAGCTCTTGGTGGATTGCAGCTATTAAATTCGTTGTGTATGGTCACCCATGTCTATTCCTGATGAAAATAACATATTTAGAAAAAATCATCAATGTCTTTCTTATGTGTAATGTTTACTTTACCTTTTGGCTGGGCGTAATGTTGTTCGTAGTTTTGCACTCAGTAATGGATTTATATTTTTCAGCTATTTTTACCCCTAACTCTTTTTCTATTTACTTCACCAATAACACTTATTTCAAGTTGAAAATCAGAAGAAAGAAAAACGAATATGAAAATATAAATACGAACATAAACATAACCCTACTTCAATTGACACAATCTCGAAACTGTCATAGTCACTGATACCAACTTCTCTTGATAAACGTAAAATCTCACTTTACTAAAAGGCACAGAACAGAAAATCATTCAACTTTAAGTGAAGTTAAAGTGATAAAGTCACTTTAGCGAAAGTTTACTTTAAGCGTTTGTTATGAAAACGGCCGTTAGACATATTTTAAAACAAAAATAATGATATCTCAAAAAAGTAACACCAAACGCGTTTTATTAACATTTCCGAAATAAGCAAAAAAGCGCTATCCTTAATAAAATCGTTCGTAGAGCGTGCACTTCACTGGATCCCACTCCTAGTCGTGCTTTTAAAAACATTCAGTATTTTTTTTAACGTAGGTATTAGTTGACAGGCAAATTTTGTAAAAAATACCATTTAAGATTTAACTAATTATAAACATTTATACTGAAAAAACTTTATATAAATAGAAATTGTTCATAGAAAACCAAACCTCCCTATCGTTTTTGAGTTCCGATATTGTTGCAGTTAAAATGGGTCAGAAACTTCTGGGACACCCAGTATTGTTAGAATGTCATACAAAAAATATTTCACTTCACATTTTATCAAGGTTATGAACTACGGTGTATTGACAACAAAACAAAAACAAAAAATTTTTTTTTCGTTAGTGTAAGATAGCAACCGGAATTTAAGAAACTTAATTGTTCCTGATAACGGTGTAGCTGGAACGATACCGAAACGTTGAATTAAAAAATATAAAAAGATTGTGGTTTGATTTCCCAAAATAAATAAGAAAAAGAGATAAATATTTGTTAATATTCAACAATTTGGACCTGGAAATTAAACAGCAAAAATTAAAGGTTCAAAAACATTGATTTTTATTGAAAACTTTCTAACTAACCCTGCTATTAATAGTAAATTTCGCGTGATACGGTGATTTTTCCCTGAAAAAATAAACTACCGTGTCCTCTGAATATTCTTCAACTTTTAATGTTATTCAAAATTGAAATCTATGCCGACATGCATTTTCGTGCCGTACTCTTAATTCTAGCAATTTGCCGCCCGCCCTCTCGTTTCCACCGCCGCCCCCTCCTCATAGTCGCTGCGCGTTACTTGAATTTTTATGATTGCCCGCCACCGATATTACTGTCAAACTGTTATTTATACGGACCACGAGATTTTAGTCACGGCTTTGATACTGTAATTACCGTTTTGGTGATTTATGCTGATTGAATGTATGTTTGAAAAGAAAACTGGGAGGTAGTTTAGAGCTTCTAAAAGGAATAAAAATACTGCTAATACCCGCTAGAATGATTTTTTTAATGAAAATTTAACACCATTCACTTTTTCTTCGTAGTTAACGCCAATGAGAGAACTCAAAATGACATTTTTCTACAGTCGCGCGTAAAATGACTAATTACTATATTCAAATGAAATCGTAAAGTCGACAAAAATGACGAGGATTTTTACTTTACGCTCTAGCACAAAAAGGAATCTTTTTCGCTCGCTTATTTAATCAAACCACGCCCTCCGAATTAACTCAATTGGTGAATATTTAACAATTTATCAGATTAAAAATAAAATAAAATTATATGAAATATGGTCAGAAATGGTCAATAATTGTCAAAAATTTTCAATTATTGTTAAAAACTGTTAAAAATGGACAATAATTGTCAAAAATTTTCAATAATTGTTAAAAACTGTTAAAAATGGACAATTTTTGTCAAAAATGGTCAATAATTGTCAAACATTTTCAAAAACTGTCAAAAACTGTCAAAAATTGTTAAAATTTTGAAAAATGGTCGATAATTGTCAAAAATTTTAAAAATGGTCAATAATTGTTAAAAACGGTTGACAATTGTCAAAGACTTTAAGAAAATTTTGAGAAATGATCAAAAATTGTCAAAAATGGTCAATAATTGTCAAAAACTATCAAAAAAGGTCAAAAGTTGTCAAAAATGGACAATTATAGTCGAAATTGGTCAATATTTGTCAAAAACTGTTAAAATTTTGAAAAATGGCCAATAATTGTCAAAAACTATCAAAAATGGCCAGAAATGGTCAAAAATGGACAATTATTGTTAAAAATTGTCAAAATTTTGAAAAATAGTTGATAATTGTAAAAAATTGTTAAAGTTTTTGAAATATGGTCAAATATGGTCAATAATTGTCAAAAATGGTCAAAAATCTGGAAAAATGGTCAAAAATTTTGAAAAATCGTCAAAAAAGGTCAGAAATTATCAAAAATGGTTAAAAATTGTCAATAATTTTTTAAAACTGTCAAAATTGGTCAACAATTGTCAAAAATGGTCAATAATTGTCAAAAATGGTCGATAATTGTCAAAAACTTTAAAAAATGGTCAAACATTTCCAAAAATTGTCAAAAATGGTCAATTGTCAAAAATTTTTTTAAATTTTTTGAAAAATGGTCAAAATTTTTGAAAAATTGCCATAAATTGTCAATAATTGTCAAAAATCATCAAAAATGGACAATTATTGACAAAATTGGTCAATAGTCGTCAAAAATTGTTAAAATTTTGAAAAATGGTCGATAATTGTCAAAAACTATCAAAAATGGTCAATTATTGTTAAAAATTGTCAAAAATTTGAAAAATAGTTGATAATTGTCAAAAAATGTTAAAGTTTTTGAAATATGGTCAAAAATGGTCAATAATTGTCAAAAATGGTCAAAAATCTGGAAAAATGGTCTAAAATTTTGAAAAATTGTCGAAATGGTAAAAAACTATCAAAAATGGTCAATTATTTTCAAAATTTGTTAAAAATGGACAGTTATTGTCAAAATTGGTCAATAATTGTCAAACATTGTTAAAATTTTGAAAGATGGTCGATAATTGTCAAAAGTATCAAAAATGGTCCAAAATTTTGAAAAATTGTCAAAAATGGACAATAATTGTCAAAAACTATCAAAAATGGACAATTATTGTTAAAAATTGTCAAAATTTTGAAAAATAGTTGATAATTGTCAAAAATTGTTGAAGTTTTTGAAAAATTGTCAAGAATTTTGAAATATGGTCAATAATTGTCAAAAATGGTAAAAAAAAATTGGAAAAATGGTCCATAATTGTCAATAATTATCAAAAATGGTCTAAAATTTTGAAAAATTGTCAAAAATGTTCAAAAACTATCAAGAATGGTTAAAAGTTGTCAATTATTGTTAAAAACTGTTAAAAAAGGGACAATTATTGTCAAAAACTGTCAAAAATGGTTAAAAATTGTCATCATTTTGAAAAATGGTCAAAAATTATCAAAAATTTGGAAAATGGTCACTAATTTTGAAAAACAGTCAAAATGGTCAATAATTGTCAAAAATGGTCAATAGTTGTTAAAATTTTGAAAAATGGTCAATAATTTATTTGTGTATTTAGAGCGTAAAGTAATAGATTGCCGCTTGAGAAAGAATAACTATTTCGTCCACAAGAGCCAGTCTTGTTAAACCATTATTATTTTTGAAATGGTTTTGACACTTCCAAGTTATTCTCAAAACTTTCAACTCAAATAAATAATTCCAGCAGCTCGTATTTTAGGCAAGATCCATCCAATTTTCAATTTTGAAAATTTTAGATGTTTCCTAATATTTAAAGCAGGAAACAAGTGTTGTCTTTCATATTTTGCATATAGTGCTAAAAAAACTTTTAATCGGATTCACCCGAAGAGAAATCCTTTTTTGCATCGTTTAGAACCAATTCTGGAAGCAGTTATTCCACTCGCTATAGAGTTTTTGAAGACGTTGAATGCATCTTCTTGGGACTGGAACCTTCAACCACGCAGTTCACTATTAATTTTTGGAAAAATAAAAAAGTCGTTAGGACCTAGGACTGTATGGATGATGGTGCAACAATTCGATGTTTTCTTGCTTTAAAAACCCAATTGTTTTTCGAGCTTTGTGGGAACTTGCATTGTCTTGGTGGAGGATCATTCGTCGTTGGGGGTTGGTTTTTCTAAACACAGCAATTACTTCCAGCAAACAAATCGATATGTACCAATTAGCAGTAACAGTTCTTTGATCTTGCAGAGGAATTGTTGCTACATGATTTTGGGATAAATCGCCACCATCTTTTTGGAAACACTTCGAGGACGGATAACTTCTGTCGGTTTTGGTTCATCTTGTTATGTTGTTATATGCAACACTTACAAGACAACCCTCGTATCTTTCTGCCTACTCCTTTTTATTTGAAGCCAGATAAAAAGATGAAGGGTGTTTTTGGCATAAGTAAAAAATCTGGCCTAAAAAATACCCCAAGAATTGTAGATTCCGATTTTTTTCTCTCTTCGAGTAACTTATTAAATTCCTAAAACAGTCATAACCCCGTAATAAAATTTTAATTGGGTTTTAAAAGCAATTTAAAAAAAAACATGTGGATGGAAATTTGCAGATACGAAGGAGTGTATTTCGCCTCGAGGAGATAATAAAGACGGTCTTAGTACACCAGCCATCATCTGAATAAATGTTCAAATTGAAAATTACAATTTTTATTCGACCCCGTTGCAATTTTATACAACTCCACCACCAGTGGTGTGTAAAAAGGGGATATATTAATATAAGTCTATTTTTTAAGTACATATTTCTGTTTGTAATTTATCCTCCTGTTTTAATTTCCTGTTTAGATTGATGCAAGGATAAAAAAGGATGTACACAATCTAACCCATACTGTCAAATACTTGGAGGAAGAGTTCAATATTGGACAAAAAAACTCTCTATTTAGTGCTATTATTCGAAATAAAAATTTCAAACTCCTTTCTTATGCTGTTTTTTTAGGCGTCAAATAGTTGATATTCTGCTTCTTCTGTTTCTTCTTCATTTACTTAATTTCTTCCTTCTTGGTGTTTTAAACCAAATATTTAATTCAATTTATTTCCATCTTATCCTCTCTTCTTTTGTTTCATATTTTCACGAATGGAGCTTGTAGTTGGCCCTGTAATTATGCGTTTTTTCTTTATTTAGCAAAATCTCCATGTTCTACATTGTTTCATTTTAAGACTTAGGGTTGTTGTGAGTGGGTCTGTGACTCACAACTATTCATATTTCACCAAATAAATTCAGCTTCGACCAAAAAATATATCAAAGGGACACCACTGACTGTAAGCAAGTTCATTATACTTTCTTAATATCGTATTCAGAAATTATATTGAAGTAAATTTGATAAAGTTAGTTTATGATGCCATAATCGTGTCTGCATTATAAAGTTACCTTATTTAAAAAAACGTATTTGTAAAAAATGTAATCTGTTGAACTTGATAATATTGAAAATAACAAAAAAAAAACCATCACCTTTGCGTGAAATATGGTATTTTTAAAATTATGTTGAAAGAGCCTTCACGGGATTCATAGAAAACTTATACAGAGTAAAAATATAGTTAGAACCATCATCACCGAAAACGTCCGATTGCTTGGCAACTGATCACATGTTTAAGTCTCAGCGGCGTCCAGTAAACATCGTTTCTAGAAACCTTATTCTGGTTTCGTTTGTTGTTGAGTTACGTTTTGTTCATATGTGAATGGAGATCTTTTATTTATTATTAATTTTAATAATTTTGTGATAAGATAGACTTTGACTTTTAGGTGTATATTTTAGGAATTTAAATAGTAAATAAGTTAAAATGCGATACTAGAACGAGAATCGGTTGGAAACTATCACATAGATTAGAGACGTGCCAGTTACTGTTCTCTATCTGCTTTAACTCTACCACCACTCTAACTTTTAGAGACAACAATCCAACAGAAAGATCCAGATAGAAAACTAAGAAACTGAAGATCCAAATTAAGAAGCAAAGAGTACTGAAAATTAATCATAGACTAGGCCAAGGTTTATCAAGGACGAGCATCATTTTTGAAATCTTTTAGGAAGGGGTTTACTGAAAATTGGGGATCTGCTTTTACATTTATTATGTAAAGAAGAAAAAATGGGCCACCAATACGATTTGAATGCGGGAGAAGCAAGAGCAGCTATACAAAGATGTCTGCAAATGTTAAAAATATTTCATTTAAAAACTACCGAGATATTGGGATGAATCCATCTTAACACACCATGCAAAATTAAAGATTGGGAGAGAGAAAAGAAGAGGTTCAACATTTTATATATCCACTTTCATTAGTAATCCTAGCTGCTCGACCAAACAGAAAAAGTCTTAAAGTATTTCCAGCCATTTGCTTTTAATTTGACGTTAAAAACTGTCATGAATATACAAGTACAATTCCGTATTGTTAGTCTAATTTATCATATTGTTTTTAAAATACTATTTTGTTAAAATGTCCTAACTGAAAGTAAGACTATTGTAATTGGTGTTAGCGATAGTATACTGACTCAACAAGAGGTATGCACATCATTTTATGAAATTCACCCAAAGCAGCATAGATAATAATTGGTGTGATAACCGTTAGATCAGAACAGTAGATCATATTCGGATTCAGACCCATATATGCGAGGTAAGCATTCCACGTAAATCTCCTATCAAGGAAGATTTGCTTTTGTTTATTATTCATAAATTACTTTATAAATAATAAATTACCATGAACAGCTTTTGTCCACCCTGCGTTACTTTTTGGACGCACTGTATATGCATACACTATTGTAATGTAGAGAATTCTACGTCTGTATACCGGAAAAATTAATTCCAAATGAAACATTCTCAATTTATATTCCTTTAAAAGTATTAACATTCTTCCCAAATACCTTTCTTTACAATGAATAAGTTGACTGAAAGAGATCCTTATCGTACGTAATTAAATATGCAGCAAAATTTTCAACATAAATTAACTTTCTTTTGAAAGGTGTATTATGCTGTAAATAATGAAAATATGGTACAGTCACTGACTTCGACACAGACAAACAACAGAAATATGTCAAAATAAAGGTGTTAACCCTGGAAGGGACTCTAGTTCTATAACATGGTACAGATATCCCTTTGAGTAACCAAGATGCACCAAATACCTCAGAATCCTTCAGCTGTGAGTTAAGGCTAGCTTAAAACTGCAAAGAACTCTTCAAACAAAAGGACATTTAAGAAACATATAGTAGGAAACCTTAGGACCTTTCAGCCTCTCTCAATCTTACTAAACTCCCACAGGGAGGGGTGCTTTCCCCCCTTTTGTGGTCAATACTGGTTGACGAGCTCCTGGGTGAATTATCCAGTCAGGGGATAGATGTGCAGGGATATAGTAATAATTATTAGAGGCCAATTTGAAGAGATCATTTCTAACATCCTTCAAACGGCCCTAAACATAGTGCATAGGTGGTGCGAGAGGGAACAGATGTCTGTGAACACCCTCGAAACCGTAATTGTTCCCTTCACGAAGAGGAAAAATTAGTGCGACTCCGCCAGCAAATTTCAGCATTCCATTTGCGATGGAGGTGAAATATCTAGGGGTAATTTTAGATAAACAACTCACCTGGAACGCTCACTTGGAAAGAGTGATAAACAAAGCCAGACTATCCCTCTGGAATCTCAGAAGGATATGTGGAAAGTCTTGGAGTATGAACCCCAAATAGATTTACTGGATTTACCAAACAATGGTTAAGCCAATGTTCACGTGTGGCTCAGCTGTCTGGTGGGCCAAAAGTCTGCAAAAGACAGCTAGAGCAAATCTGCAAGGCTTGCAGCGAACAGCATGCCTGGCCATTACCGGAGCAATGTCATCCTCACCAACGGCAGCTATGGTAGCCCTCCTGCAACTAACTCCTCTCCACATTCATTTGGAGAAGGAAGCCATGAGAGCAGCACATAGAATGCTATCAGTGGAGAGGCAAATAAAGGAGAGACTCTGAGGGATCACTCGGGAATACAAAATCACCACATTCTTGGGATGCCCTCGGATCTCTATGTCACAAAACTTCACGTGGATAAGCCCCTTAAAGTCCTCATCTCCACGAGAGACCAATGGGACAGCGAAGGAATCTCCTTCCTAGAAACGGACTACGTGATTTACACTGACGGATCCAAAACCGGAAACGGAGCTGGAGCGTCGGTTTTCAGCAGGAAACCCAGAGTTGAAATCACAGCCAGCCTGGGCAGGTACGCTACCGTCTTTCAGGCTGAAGTATACGCCATTGAACTGGCTGCAGAAGAGCTAATGAATCAACCTGTTGTTAAAAAGAACATACACATCCTGTCAGATAGCCAGGCTGCTCTTAAAGCACTGAGCTCGAACAGGATAAAATCTAAGCTAGTATATAACTGTCTACAATCCCTTGATATACTAGGGTCGGAAAACAGAGTCACTTTGACCTGAGTGCCGGGGCATCGAGGAGTGGAGGGCAACGAGAAGGCCGACACTCTGAAAAAGAAGGGATCAGAGTCTCTATTTATCGGACCTGAACCATTTTTTGGCATTGCGGAAAGCACTGCTAGATCAGCCATAGCTACCTGGGCGGAAAGGAAAACCTTCACGTACTGGGCAGAAATACCGGGATTCTCTCACTCGAAGGCGTTCATATACAACCCTCCGAGTACAAAAAATAAGCAGATCCTGGAATGGAGCAGAACAAATCTACGCATTTTGTCGGGACTGCTTACAGGACATTGTCGACTAAATTACCACCTAAAGAAGATGAGTCTAGCTCAGACCTCGAATTGTCGGTTCTGTAATTTGGAGGACGAAACTGCTGAGCACATACTATGTATAACATATTCGGTTCCAGTACCTTAGAGCCGAGCGACTTCAAAAAAGTATCACCAAATACAACCATGGACTTCGTCAGAAGCACAAGCTTGTGGGGTGAATTATAATCCCTAGGGGTGAGCCACAATAGACCCACGGGGGTCGCAGAGGAGGTGGCGAGAAGGCCCCACTCACATAGAACCTAACCTAACATATAGTAAGGAACCTTAGGACCTTTTAGCTTCTCTCAATCTTACTAAAATGAAAATTTTTATAGCTTCACTCATATATCTACAAAAAAGATCCCCACGTCCTTCAGGATTAGTATTAAAATAGAATTGTTAACCCTGAAAGGGACTCCAGTTTTATAACAGAGTACAGATATCCCTTTGGGTAACCAAGCTGCACCAAATACCTTTGAAGCCTTCAGCTGTAAGTTAAGGCTAGCTTAAAACTGCAAAGAACTCTTCAAACAATCATAGAACATTTAAGAAACATATAGTAAGGAACCTTAGGACCTTTAAACATCTCTCAATCTTACTAAACTAAAAATGTTCATCATTTTACTCATACATATACACAAAAAACGATCCCCACATCCTTCAGGATTAGTATCAAAATAGAATTGTCAACCCTGAAAGGAACTCCAGTTCTGTAACTGGTTACAGATATCCTTTTGGGTAACCAAGCTGCACCAAATTCCTTAGAAGCCTTCAGCTGTGAGTTAAGGCTAGCTTAAAACTGCAAAGAACTCTTCAAACAATCATAGGACATTTAAGAAACATATAGTAAGGAACCTTAGGACCTTTTAACGTCTCTCAATCTTACTAAACTAAAAATGTTCATCATTTTACTCATACATATACAAAAAACGATACCCACATCCTTCAGGATTAGTATCAAAATAGAATATTCAACCCTGAAAGGAACTCCAGTTCTATAACTGGGTACAGATATCCTTTTGGGAAACCAAGCTGCACCAAATTCCTTAGAAGCCTTTAGCTGTGAGTTAGGGCTAACTTAAAACCGCAAAGAACTCTTCAAACAATAATAGAACATTTAAGAAACATATAGTAAGGAACCTTAGGACCTTTAAAAGTCTCTCAATCTTACTAAACGAAAAATGTTCATCATTTTACTCATACATATACACAAAAAACGATCCCCACATCCTTCAGGATTAGTATCAAAATAGAATTGTCAACCCTGAAAGGAACTCCAGTTCTGTAACTGGGTACAGATATCCTTTTGGGTAACCAAGCTGCACCAAATTCCTTAGAAGCCTTCAGCTGTGAGTTAAGGCTAGCTTAAAACTGCAAAGAACTCTTCAAACAATCATAGGACATTTAAGAAACATATAGTAAGGAACCTTAGGACCTTTTAACGTCTCTCAATCTTACTAAACTAAAAATGTTTATCATTTTACTCATACATATACAAAAAACGATACCCACATCCTTCAGGATTAGTATCAAAATAGAATATTCAACCCTGAAAGGAACTCCAGTTCTATAACTGGGTACAGATATCCTTTTGGGAAACCAAGCTGCACCAAATTCCTTAGAAGCCTTTAGCTGTGAGTTAGGGCTAGCTTAAAACCGCAAAGAACTCTTCAAACAATCATAGAACATTTAAGAAACATATAGTAAGGAACCTTAGGACCTTCAAACGTCTATCAATCTTACTAAACGAAAAATGTTCATCATTTTACTCATACATATACACAAAAAACGATCCCCACATCCTTCAGGATTAGTATCAAAATAGAATTGTCAAACCTGAAAGGAACTCCAGTTCTGTAACTGGGTACAGATATCCTTTTGGGTAACCAAGCTGCACCAAATTCCTTAGAAGCCTTCAGCTGTGAGTTAAGGCTAGCTTTAAACTGCAAAGAACTCTTCAAACAATCATAGGACATTTAAGAAACATATAGTAAGGAACCTTAGGACCTTTAAACGTCTCTCAATGTTACTAAACGAAAAATGTTCATCATTTTACTCATACATATACACAAAAAACGATCCCCACATCCTTCAGGATTAGTATCAAAATAGAATTGTCAACCCTGAAAGGAACTCCAGTTCTGTAACTGGGTACAGATATCCTTTTGGGTAACCAAGCTGCACCAAATTCCTTAGAAGCCTTCAGCTGTGAGTTAAGGCTAGCTTTAAACTGCAAAGAACTCTTCAAACAATCATAGAACATTTAAGAAACATATAGTAAGGAACCTTAGGACCTTTAAACGTCTCTCAATGTTACTAAACGAAAAATGTTCATCATTTTACTCATACATATACACAAAAAACGATCCCCACATCCTTCAGGATTAGTATCAAAATAGAATTGTCAACCCTGAAAGGAACTCCAGTTCTGTAACTGGGTACAGATATCCTTTTGGGTAACCAAGCTGCACCAAATTCCTTAGAAGCCTTCAGCTGTGAGTTAAGGCTAGCTTTAAACTGCAAAGAACTCTTCAAACAATCATAGGACATTTAAGAAACATATAGTAAGGAACTTTAGGACCTTTAAACGTCTCTCAATGTTACTAAACGAAAAATGTTCATCATTTTACTCATACATATACACAAAAAACGATCCCCACATCCTTCAGGATTAGTATCAAAATAGAATTGTCAACCCTGAAAGGAACTCCAGTTCTGTAACTGGTTACAGATATCCTTTTGGGTAACCAAGCTGCACCAAATTCCTTAGAAGCCTTTAGCTGTGAGTTAGGGCTAACTTAAAACCGCAAAGAACTCTTCAAACAATCATAGAACATTTAAGAAACATATAGTAAGGAACCTTAGGACCTTTAAACGTCTCTCAATCTTACTAAACGAAAAATGTTCATCATTTTACTCATACATATACACAAAAAACGATCCCCACATCCTTCAGGATTAGTATCAAAATAGAATTGTCAACCCCGAAAGGAACTCCAGTTCTGTAACTGGTTACAGATATCCTTTTGGGTAACCAAGCTGCACCAAATTCCTTAGAAGCCTTCAGCTGTGAGTTAAGGCTAGCTTAAAACTGCAAAGAACTCTTCAAACAATCATAGGACATTTAAGAAACATATAGTAAGGAACCTTAGGACCTTTTAACGTCTCTCAATCTTACTAAACTAAAAATGTTCATCATTTTACTCATACATATACAAAAAACGATACCCACATCCTTCAGGATTAGTATCAAAATAGAATTGTCAACCCTGAAAGGAACTCCAGTTCTATAACTGGGTACAGATATCCTTTTGGGAAACCAAGCTGCACCAAATTCCTTAGAAGCCTTTAGCTGTGAGTTAGGGCTAACTTAAAACCGCAAAGAACTCTTCAAACAATCATAGAACATTTAAGAAACATATAGTAAGGAACCTTATGACCTTTAAACGTCTATCAATCTTACTAAACGAAAAATGTTCATCATTTTACTCATACATATACACAAAAAACGATCCCCACATCCTTCAGGATTAGTATCAAAATAGAATTGTCAAACCTGAAAGGAACTCCAGTTCTGTAACTGGGTACAGATATCCTTTTGGGTAACCAAGCTGCACCAAATTCCTTAGAAGCCTTCAGCTGTGAGTTAAGGCTAGCTTAAAACTGCAAAGAACTCTTCAAACAATCATAGGACATTTAAGAAACATATAGTAAGGAACCTTAGGACCTTTAAACGTCTCTCAATCTTACTAAACGAAAAATGTTCATCATTTTACTCATACATATACACAAAAAACGATCCCCACATCCTTCAGGATTAGTATCAAAATAGAATTGTCAACCCTGAAAGGAACTCCAGTTCTGTAACTGGTTACAGATATCCTTTTGGGTAACCAAGCTGCACCAAATTCCTTAGAAGCCTTTAGCTGTGAGTTAGGGCTAACTTAAAACCGCAAAGAACTCTTCAAACAATCATAGAACATTTAAGAAACATATAGTAAGGAACCTTAGGACCTTTAAACGTCTCTCAATCTTACTAAACGAAAAATGTTCATCATTTTACTCATACATATACACAAAAAACGATCCCCACATCCTTCAGGATTAGTATCAAAATAGAATTGTCAACCCTGAAAGGAACTCCAGTTCTGTAACTGGGTACAGATATCCTTTTGGGTAACCAAGCTGCACCAAATTCCTTAGAAGCCTTCAGCTGTGAGTTAAGGCTAGCTTTAAACTGCAAAGAACTCTTCAAACAATCATAGGACATTTAAGAAACATATAGTAAGGAACCTTAGGACCTTTTAACGTCTCTCAATCTTACTAAACTAAAAATGTTCATCATTTTACTCATACACATACAAAAAACGATCCCCACATCCTTAAGGATTAGTATCAAAATAGAATTGTCAACCCTGAAAGGAACTCCAGTTCTATAACTGGGTACAGATATCATTTGGGTAACCGAGCTGCACCAAATTCGTTAGAAGCCTTCAGCTGTGAGTTAGGGCTAGCTTTAAACTGCAAAGAACCCTGGAAGGAACTCCAGTTATATAACTAGGTACAGATATCCTTTTGAGTAACCAAGCTACACCAAATTCCTTAGAAGCCTTCAGCTGTGAGTAAAGGCTAGCTAAAGACTGCAAAGAACTCTTCAAACAATCATAGGACATTCAAGAAACATAAAGTAAGAAACCTTGGGACCTTTTGACGTCTCTCAATCTTACTAAACTAAATTTTTTTATAATTTTGCTCATACATCTATCCAAAAAGATCCCCACATTTTTCAGTTCTATAACAGGGTACAGATATCCTTTTGATTAACCAAGCTGCACCAAATACGTAAGAAGCCTTCAGCTGCCAGCTAAGGCTTATTCAAGACTGCAAAGAACTCTTCAAACAATCATAGACAATCGTAGGACATTCAAGAAACATATAGTAACCTTGGGACTTTTTGACGACTCTCAATCTTACTAAACTAAATTTTGCTCATACATATATTTAAAACGTTCCCCACATCCTTCAGGACTAGTGTCAAAATAGAGTTGTTAACCCTGGAAGGGACTCCAGTTTTATAAAACGGTACAGATATCCCTTTGGGTAACCAAGCTGCACCAAATACCTTTGAAGCCTTCAGCTGTGGGTTAAGGCTAGCTTCAGACTGCAAAGAACTCTTCAAACAATCATAGGACTTTCAAAAAAACTAGAACCTTTTAACGTCTCTCAATCCTACTACACTAAAAATGTTTATAGTTTTACTCTTACATGTACCAAAAACGATCTTCACATCCTTCAGGACCATTCTTTAATTCGTGGCAAACCTAAAAATAAATATAATAAACGCGTTTGTCTTGCTTATCTATAACACTTCGTCGACAGGTAGTAAAATGGAAAAAAATAGCGACCTCTACAATTTGTAGCCAGTCACTGTGATTTTCACATATTATTTTTACATCAATCACAGTTTCACCACTCTATTACTACCGACCCGACTATCAATCAATTCGTAGAGATGGAAGGCATTCGTAAACTATTTTTGCACGACGCCAAAAAGTATTATTTCTTACATATAAAAATTATATTTAGGTATATTTTTACTTCGATGTTATAAATTGGTAAACAATCGAATTGATTGTACACAAAAAACATACTTGGATTATTTGCTTAATCGTTAAAAAATAACCGTTATAAAATTAATCTTCTCTCTGCAACTAACCGATCAGAGGCCATCAATCTCCTGGATCACTTTTGAGTGACTACTGGACCGGTCGTGAGGCACCTGCGGGGCGGACGCGTCCGTCTGTCTGTCACACTGTCAACTTGCCACTAATCATTCTCCAAACTATTTATTTTATACCAAACCAGCAACTATTTTTCATTTTATAGGGTGAAATAGATATCGTAATACTTCGTCTTTTATTTACGACACTACGGATTTATGGTTATTACCAGCTAAGCACTTTCCTAACTTATTTCATATTTATACAAAAAACTAAAGCATAAAAAGTATAAAATAATAACTATTAGTATTAAATTTGAAATTTATAGACTCTCTGGAAATTTGAACAGCATGGCAATATCGCAATCTCGTCTCGTATAAATCTAACCCAGTTTATGATAGTACAAAGAGACAAAGCCAGTCTAGTGAAAACGCGAGGAGGTAATTGATAATGCTTCTATTCTGCACTACTAATAAATCAACTTCAGCATACATAGACAAGCAAGAAGCGGCACTTTTATTTCATTTCGGTTTAAATAGCGCTTTTTTTTATTATTTTAATAAATTCCTACACTGAAATGTACAAAATAACATTAATTGCCACTTCTTCGGTTTTCATTCATTATGTCACGTATCAGTAGCGGCGCGACTAACGTGAATTAAATAACCCTATTAAAAAGTATAACTATCAACGCCCATGGTCGACTTTTTTGCTGGTTCAATTTTCTGTAGATTGATCGGTAGTGTAAGGATAATAGCGTTCCTATTTTTTATGACGAAAACACATACTGCGTTTAACTATTGTTACAAGGGACAGAAACAGACTAAGCAACACACAATTTACAAACATTGTTGATACAAGTTTTTCATTTACAAAATTTCTTTCTGTCCCTTTTTATTGCGTCAAAAATTGTCCACTTTAATACCTTCCCAGTATACAATATTTAATTATAATCCTTAAATATCATATAAAACTGTAATAAAACAACTTACTGTTTGTAGTAGAGTATTTATTTTTAATACAGTCATTTTAGTCAAAAAAAGAAGTCGACCATTGACTGCATTTTTGCATAAACCTTGATTTTGTTATTACAAATGTTGTCTCAAAAGTCACATATGCCAATGTGTGAGCCTCCTTAGAAATTCAAGGTCAAAGGTACTAAAAATCAGTTTTTTGAGAATATCTCTTTTTCTCCGCTTCCAATCTTATTTGCATTATTCATAAAATTTGTAGAGGATAAAATTCTCTGCAAATATTTTTTATACGTCGAACCGTTTTTGAGATAGAGGGCGCAGACCTACAAGTGCAGCAGATCATGAACATATCAATCGTGTCTACTACCTAATTCAAACTTGGTAAGGCAATTATTTAGAACCTCAGGAATGGGGTTGGGTGCTACAAAATGAAGCCCTAGATCCAGTAACAACACTTTTACAACCTGCACCAGATGAACTGCTCACTGCAATATTCTGCAACTGCAAGAATGGTTGTTGCTCGCGGTGTGGATGCCGTAAGTTAAGGTTGCAGTGCTCTTTAGCTTATGACCCTGAAATTTTCGAAGACATGGCAATTAATGTCAATGATGAGAATAAATCTAAAATTGCTGGCAGACTGGAAGAAGAAAACGACTATGAAGAAGATGAAGATTAATAATAACATTGAAATGAATAAAAACAACATTTTCCGTCTAAAGGAACTACTAATCTCTTTCGCCCTCCACATTTTGCGCCTCCTATCTCAAAAACTGTTTGACGTATAAAAAAACGTTTTAGATAAAATTTTTAGAGAATTTTCTCCTCTACATTTTTTATAATAAATGCAAATTGGATTGGAGGCAGTGAGAACGAGATATTTTCAAAAAAATGATTTTTGCGTCCTTTGACCTTGAATATGTAAGCACGCTTGGCATATATGTGACTTTTGAGACAATACCAAAATGAAGGTTTGTACAAAAATATTAAGCTTATTCCGTTAGATTCCGAGGTGAAATCCCAAGATGACTGGACTATTTATGACTCCTCTTTTACAGAAAGATAAAATCAACATGTGTCATATAAACATATTGTTTGTGTGTTTCCTCTAATTCTGCTTTTAGTGCTTTATTTGCCGTATAAAAGACCGGGTGAAAAGTAAATAGAGAGAAAAGTTTGTCTTATCTCGAACCAAACTCCGAATTTAGTATATAGGGCTACTGAATTATCTCACGCTGTGCTGGTGCCGGGTTAATAATTATTATTAGTTACCGGGATATTGTACAACAATACACCTGAATGTATAGTTAAATTTTCATAAAATTGGGTGGTTTATGCCTTATGAATATAACAGGAAACTATGAAATATATAAGCGTACAGGATACATACAATAGAAGAATTAATATAGCCGAGAAGTTATCACAGGGTTCTATCTTGGAACAAAAAGAAAAAGAGTATTTCATAGACTTTTAAATACACATGCTGGGATTATTTATCAGCATTTAAAAAATAAAGTGTGTGAAATTTGGGAAAGAATTCTAATATCACTATCATGAGCAGCAGTGGCGGCTCCTAAGAGGCTCAGCCTCCTCACCAATTTATCCAGCAAATAGCACTAGAAATATTTTGTTGAAAATTCTCCATTTTATTTCCTGTTTATCTAATAATTTTTAAATTTTACAATTAAATCCCCGTTTTCAGTAGTTATTTTTAAATCTAATGACAGTGCCCTAAGGCTATATTCTACAAACATCTCAAAACCTAAACAAGTGTTGCTCAACATAGTTGCCGTTTTGTCGACCAGTCGAATTGCTTAATACCGTAAAAAATAGCTGAAATGGCAACACTCTCAGGAGGCTTGCCTCTAGCGGTTGCGGTGATACGTGAACTACTTTGTTAAACAGTCACCATTCCTGTCACGTCGGCATCGTTGAAGAGATCATTTTCTACTCTCAAACGAATTAAAACTTATCTGCGAAATACAATGGGCCAAAATCGTTTATACAATGTTAGTTTAATATCTATTGAAAAAGATTTAGTAAAGCACTTAAAACAAAATGATACATTTTATGATAATATTGAAAAAACAAAAAACGAACAAAAAAAAAATTTGGGCAAGATAAACTCTATACCTACTCGTTGGTTCTTGCTGGGCAACAAATGGTTTACAGCGGTACTCATAAATTACCCACTGACGGGGGCAACCGCATTTTATTGTAGCATCTGTACCAGCTACCCTCGAAATCTGAAATTTCAAGGACATTTGTGGAACGAATAACCTTAATTTTGTCACTGAAGTAGCTGCTATGGTCGCTGCTTAAAGGTTAAATTAATTGGTTGAATAGAGTATATTTTTACAAAAACGTTTTATGTCCAGCCTCCTCTCTTTAAAACTTCACGAGCCGCCACTGATGAGCAGACGAGTTTTGTCTCATTCAGATGCCAATAGGGCCATCGGGATGTTAGAGGCAGATGCTGCAAAAGTGTTCAATGTTTCGCAGAGTGTTATCAGTCGTTTGCACCAACGCTGGCAAGATTCTGGAACCGTATCTGCTAGGCGGCAAATAGAGAAGATCAATTCTTAAGATTATTAGCACACTTCGTGTTGCCCAAATTTCAGCAGAAATACATCTAGCCACTGGCGTACGCTTAGATAGGAATACAATAGTCCGACGTTTGGAAATTTTTAAGCTTCGCTCTCACATCGTCTATGGCGTTCCCTGCAGAATGGACTCGAGTTATCTACACTAATGAGACAAGGATAGATTAGATTTGATGAGGTGGCTAATCGGTCTATTCCACTGCGACCTTTTCAGATTGTGGTCCTCTGAATATAGACGGTGGACACCTGGAAATCGCGTACAGCCTGGTCTAGTACAGGAAGTTAATCCATATGGCGGTAGTGGAGTTGTGATGTGGACCGGGGTTTTCCTCGAATTGTAGATTTGTGAGCGAACAATGAATGAGCAGATATACCGTAACAATATTATAAATGATATCGTAGATAACATCAGATTTGAGCTTGATCCAAACTTCATGTTTTGTGATGACAACGATCGCACCCATCGCTCTAACAAATTGAAGAAAGTGGAATCAACAATTTACGATAAAATCACCTGATTTAAATTCCATCGAACACTTTTGGGATATTCTGAAGAGTGGATAATCCACCTCCAATGAAGGTGAACAGCTAAGGGAGATTTTGCCCAATCTATGGGATCAACTACCAGGTTTACCAGAAGAAGGGATAGATAATTGCATTCTTAGTATGCCTAGATGAGTGCTATTAAGTAGAGTATGAATTTTCTTCTTCTTTTACCTCCAAATTCCTTACTTTCAGTTTCAGTAGCATTCCCAGTTACCTAAGTTATGCCATTGATTGAGTTGACATCCAACGGGCTGGTGGTGCTGAATGATGGACTACTGCCCATGTGATGAATGGCTGGAGGGAAGAGTGAGTAGTTGGAGGGTGCTGGAGGATGAGGAAAGCTTGAGCTTACATAGGTATGTGGAGACGGATATAAGGAAAGGGAATAAGGTATTATTGGAAGAGTGGGGATGGAAGTGGTCGAAGGCCGAAGCTGAGAGTATGAGGAAGAAAGTAAGAGAGGAGATATAAAGGGCACTTGGACATGATGCAGATGAATTGTACAATGTGATACAGGGCTGTAAAAGAGAGGGCAAGAGGGGCAATAGGCGTGAGCGGAGGGCGAATTACTGGTGAAATGAGGAAATAGACGAGCTGAGGAGGGAGTGTAAGAAAGAACGAAGACGGATGCTGAGGGGAATAGGAAGGATAGAGGGAAGAGGAAGAAGAAGGAACTGGAGCGTAGGGTGGAGAGGGAAAAAAGAGGGAAGTGGGAAGAGTTACTGGGGGAATTGGAAAACAATCCTTGAGGAAAGGCGTATGAGATAGCGGTGAAGAGGATGGGCGGAAATAGGAACGAGGTGATAGAGGGTTACTGGGAGAAGGAGATTATAGGGAATTTGTTGACAGGGGGATAAGGAGGAGTGGGGGGCAGAATTCGAGAAATCGAGGATTCTAGTGGGTAGGGAAAATGAGGGGGATAAGGCCGGTAGAGAAGTGGGAAGTGGAGGTGGGTGGGAGAAACATTAAAGTAAGGACAGTCCCAGGGATAGATGGCCTGAGGGGTGATATGATGAAGAGGCTGTTGGATGACAATGGAGAGCACTTCTGGGAACTATTCAACAGGGTGCTGGGGGAGGAAGAGTTCCCGGAAGGATGGAAGGATGGAAGGTGGCGAGGATGATAAAGATGAAGAAGGCGGGTAAAGAGGGGAAGCGGGCAGGGGACTACAGGCCTATCAGCCTGCTGTGTGGTATGGGTAAATTGATGGAAGGGATAATAAAGGATAGGATTGAGGAGGAAGTTGGTAGGAATGGGGGTTTTAGGGTAAACCAGCACGGGTTTACGAAGGGGAAATCTTGCATCTCGGCACTGGGCAGGTTGATAAGCTTGGTTGAAAGAGCTAGGGGGGCAGCTGGAGGAACAATAAATTGGCCCTACCCGTGTTCTTCGACGACGGGAAAGCGTTCAACAGTGTCATCAAACGGGCAGTGTTGAGCGCGTTGATGATGCTTGGAGTTAGGCAGGGGTTGGTTAATCTGGTGGCGTGACGTGGCGTGTAATTGTAGACTACAGAAGGAGAAGGTATGATATGTAAGCTGGAGTGCCCCAGGACTCGGTTCTTGGACCAACGCTCTGGGAGTGTGTGTTTGATGTGGTTTGTGAAGAGGGATGTGAGATTACAGTGTTTGCGGACGATGTGAGTATGGTAGGTACGGCAAAGGGAGAGGCGGAGATAAAAAGAAAGGCGGAGAGAATGTGTAGGAATATTGTGGAGAAGTTAGAGCGGTGCGGACTAGAAGTGGCGGAAGATAAGACGGTGGGGTTGCTAGTGAAGGGACGGAGCAAAATGTGGGAAATGGGGGGTGAAGATTAGGAGAATTCGTATGTAGAAGTCTGTGAAATACCTAGGGGTGTGGTTGTATTGTCAATTATCCTTCAAAACTCGCATGATAAAGGCGCCAGAGAAGGGGAAAGTGAGGGCAGCATGGCTGGGGAGATTGATGTGTAATGTGAAAGGGCCGGGAGAGTGGAAGAGGAGGGTAATTGGTGGGGCGGTAGAGGAGAGTATGCTGTACGGTGTGGAGGTGTGCGGTGAAAGAGCGGGGGTGAATGCGAGGGTTAGGCCACTCCTGCGGGTGCAGAGAGGGATACTGATGAGGGTGGTGCAGGGGTACAGGATAGAGGGTGGACTGGCAGCAGCGGTGCTGGCAAGGTCCTACACATTGGACGTGATGGCTAGAGCTAGGAACAAACGTTGGAGGGGTGCGACCAGAAAGGAAGTACAGGAATGGATGGAGGAGGGAGGAGTATGGGAGCGCGCTAAAAGGAGAACGATTGGGAATAGGAGAGATTGAATGGTCCGGAAATTCGGGGAGGTGAACTACTTCTTGACACAGGTGTTCACTGGACATGGGTCGAGAGTAGGGTACCTCCAAAAGATTGGAAAAAGAGAGATTGGAGTGTGCAAGAGGTGTGAAGTGGAGGATTATGTGGGGCGTGTGTTTAGATGCTGGAGGAGCGAGGAGGTGCTGAAGAAGTTGGAGAGCAAACTAGGGGAGGCGGTGTACTGGGAGAACATGGTGGATATAATGTTGAGGGGGAGCAAGAATGGTTGGAGTTGAGTGGAGTAGTAGAGAGCATGGTTAGGAAGAGAGAAGGACTCGATATGGCATGAGAGGTAGGAGTGATAGTAGGGAGAAGACGACGGTGTGAGCGGAGTGTGTGCGAGGGACCGCCGCCCGTCTCGAAGTATGCTAGGGTAGTGATTCCGAGGCGGTGGTAACGGCGAGTTTGAGGTGGGTTTGGTAGGTAGGCATTCCCTTTGGGGATGAGTCCAACACTGTTTGGGTCCTGGACCCATTTGAATATGAGTTTCCCATCTCGACCCAAAAAAAAATCCATTGATAGTGTGTCTCATCTACTGACCCTTTCAAGTGATTCCAAAGTCTGTTTTCTTGTATAGAGACTATAAATAGTGCAGATATACCTGATTTGTTTTAATTGAGTGGCAGTTTTGAGTAATTTGTATATTATACTTCTTTCCCATTCAGTTAATTTCGAGTAGGTATGTTTATTAGTCGTGTCTTTCTTCTTCTAAAGTCCCCTATATCTGACATGTATAATAGCAAAGCGAATGCAGGCCTTTTGGCAGACAAATAACGGCGAAATTATTCAATTATTCAAATTTAGGACATGGGAGTGCCTATTACAGTTCTCATTGGGTAATTTTACGTCTATCGGATTTTAAAATTGGTTGTAGAACGTATATAAGGACAAAGTGAGCGATGATATTTATAATAAACTGGATTAAGATAGAATGGTGTATTTGTTAAACGTAATATCCAAATTCTCAGCTGTTTGAACGTTTTAATTTTCGCGCGACGGGCTGGATGAAAACACCGAGTATCATTTTTGCTCAGAAGGGTCTACTGTGTGGCTACTGGACGAGTCACACTCCAGACCCTAGGTGTTACGCTTATTTACGCTGGACTTCACAGATTATGAACCTTGGGACGATTGAACTTAAAAAGGACTGAGGTACCATAAACAGTACTGCACTGTTTGGAAAGGCCGCTCATAGAAACCGAACCAAACCTATGAAATTAATTCTTAAGTTTTGTATCGGGCCTAGGTGCGAAAATAGCATTAGAAAGAGATCTAATGAGTTATTTTCTTGTTCTTTAAGCTCTACAATACGAAAAGAATGGTATAAGTTATAAAAAAATACACTTTTGTGTACCTAATTATATTTTATTATGAATACCTTTCATTTAATTGATAACAACAAACTAACATTTTGTCAAAGGGGCATTTCTTTTCTGTCCTAGATGATTCCTGATTTCACTAAGATGCTGAATTTTCATTGACCATATAAAAAAACAAAAGCGAAACCAGATCTGTAACTCACCAACTACTTCAAAGTTAGCAATAAATAAGCCAATCGCCCAGTGCTGACCATCTAAGGCATATCGAGGACCAAAAAGTGGATGCTTTAATGGGGTAACTCAATGAAGCAACGGCCACAAGATATAGCTTTAACGATTCCCACAGGGTAGAAGAAGTTGAAAGGCAGGAAAGAAAATACAGTTGCTATATTCATAGACAACCAAGCTGCACTGAAGGCACTCGATTTCATAGAGGTTAATTCTAAGCTAGTATTGGCCTTGAACACTCACGGGGATCGTTGGAAGGTCATGGAATCCTGAGTCGGAACGAAAAGTCGGTTTGAATGGCCAGAAAAAATCATCAATGCCATTCGTTGGAACCCTTGTGCGGCGTCGCAAAATCGACAATAAACATGTACACAAGAAAGTGGGTAGCACAGAATACTCTAGAATGGTGAGACAGGACAGAGACAGACGAAATAGTAAATTAGATGACATCAGCCAAAAAAAACGGCAGACCTAATAAGCAAAGATAGGGAAGCTGTCAAATCCTTATGCTAACAAGGCACTGTAAGCTTAATAAGTACGCAAAGCTGGGGTTGACAGAGGAAGCCAGATGCTGATTCTGTCACCTAGAGGAGAAAACTGCAGAACTCATCATATGCCATTGCGACTGCCTGATGTGACTAGACGATGGGAAGTCACCGGCAAGAAACTACATTAAAGCTGATTGGATACATAGAGTCGGGCTGGAGAATGTAATCTAGATTCAGATGACCCCAATAGATCTGGAAAGGTCGCTGTGAAACTGGTCGATTAGCAACATCATCTCTTCTAATTTAATTTAAAAAAAACATTTTTTTTGTTTATCAAACGCTACAGACACAGTTAGAATTTTTTTTTGAGAATAAAATTTGAAACCGAATTCCCACTTCTTATCTTATCTGGTACGTTACTGCATCGGGGGCGGATTGGAGAGTTAAGAGTGAAGGGGTAGACAACAACTCGTCGAAATTATTCAAACAGATGTAAACGCAGAAAGGATTGATGCGCTGATTTTGGATCGAGACTGGCGCTGGATAAATGTATTCATTGGATTGCTGGTTTATTTACATAGAACAACCTCTCTCTCTATACTCGTATATATATATACAATGAGAATGTTATAACGTTGTTTGGCTTTTCTCTGAATTTGATTACCGCCAGCTTTTCTGCGAAAGTGATTTTGTAAATTTCATAGTACAATAGTTGGAAAAAACAATGGGTCATCATTTTAATGGGTTTTGAACAAACAAAGATAAAAAAAGTTGATAAGCTTGGCTGGAAGATACTGTTCTGGTCACATGGTTGTTGTATAAAGGAAATAGTAAAGAATTGGTTATAAGCAAGCATGGCCAATAAAATGATCATTCCTGGGACGGGGCACTAGACGAAGTGCCAAAAAACTTAGATAGGACCAAAATACCATTTTATGATTAAATGTATAAGCCATCCATTGTAACACTTATGGCTCTAAGCCAGCATAAAAATGTTGATCGGGGCTCAAATACGGGGAAGTTTGGACAGTTCACAATAAATTGAATTGTTTATTATCAGATTCCACACTTGAATGGTATGGTTTTGTTACTGATAAGGCGTTAAATATGTTCAATATACGCTTTCCTTTCTATCCAATAGAGAGATTCTATTTGAAATCTGTTGTCGGTAAATTTTTTGATCCAGACTTTGTCCAAAATAAGAAACAGACTGGCAGAAAACTCCCATCCGAAGATAAGCAGATTTCTGTAATCCATCTACTTCAACTAGAATTGTAGCCCAAGATTGTGGAGTAGATGAAAATACAGTTTTAAAGAAAAATAAGTTCCATCCTTACAAAATAAAAATGGTGCACGAACTAACAGTATGCCGTACTAATGATCCAGGGGTTAGAGAGTAAACCAAAAATAGGTTGTACTCTTTACACCAAGAAGTGAGTGGGGAACATTTTAAATACTTTCCCGGCCCATCAGAGTTTTTTTCTTTTTATATAAAAATAGGTGGTTATGAGGAGGGGGGTCGGTGATACTTATTCCAGCTCAATGTATAAACAGAGTAAGATATCTGGAGGGGGAATATTATTGGAGAGAAACATATTTCCAATTAAGGTAACATTCTTTTTTTCTTTTTGGGGAGCACTGCAGCCTGTTGGCTTACTATACTCTACTCCCACATTTAGTCCACCCACTCTATTTTATGCAGGTGATCTTTTACCGGGTCGTGATCCGTTAGATAACCTGTAATGATTCTTAGCTGATTACTCAGACAAGCAAGTCTTTGCACCTTGCCTAGTCTCATCATTGCATTATTTTGTGTCGTCTTTGTCCACCAGACCAAAGAAGCAAATGTTATTATAGGATCAACCACTACACTATATATCCAGTGTATCATGCGCGAACTTAACCACCATGTTTTCCCACAAGTTCGCCTTGCCATCATTAATGTGGTCTCCGATCTTGTTGCTACTTTTTCCAGTTGTTTGGTCCATGTTAATCTCGAGTCAATAATCATCCCGAGATATTTAACATCAATCATCATTGGAATCTCCGCACCTTGAAGGGATAGTGGTCCCAATCCCACCAAGTCCCTTCTTTTGGTATAAGGCACTATTTAAATCAGCTGACATGATATTGCTGTTGCTTTAATTTATTGAGGGAGATTCAATTGCACCAATTTGATATACGTATGAATTACCGTGTATATATGTATATATTTTAGTAAACTTAACACTGTCATTTATTCTTTTCAATGGTGATTTCGTTACATCCTTTGTTTTTGTTTGGTTTTTTACAATTCGAACATTTTGCAGCAAACACAAAAAAAGAACAACTGAATCGAATCAAAAGTCGAGCCCGGATCGATCGTAGAGATAAACCGTTATTGTTTTCTCAAAGTTTTATTGAATGAATGATGACGGGAAGAGAGATTGAAACCTCGAATAAGAAAATCAGAAAAGAGCGTATCGCGGATAATACACTGTCGACCGGTAGGAATAAGAGAGGTACATGACAGATGACAGGTGACTGATGGGCGATTCGATGTGATAAAAACCCAAAACAAACGCAAATCCGAGAATATATATAGTATGCGAAAAATTGAATACTGGGGTCACCTTTAAATTTGAATAAATCTCAATATTTTAAATGTAATTTTTTTTTGTTACATTTTAGATGTACAAAGTAATGCCATATTTGGAATACAATTATGTATTCATTATTTTTTTTTGGAAAATTAAACCAGAACAGTAAAAAAATTTCCCTAACTGACGTTTACAAAAAATTCGACAATTAGACAATCAATGAAAATATTTAAGTTTAAGACTGCAAAAAATTGTTGTATTTAGTACTTTTCAGATTTTTGTTTAAATACTCACACTCCCAGAAGCTAGGAATATTGGAAATTCAAACTATAATAGCACTCATCTACGAATAATGCAATTATCCATCCCTTCTTCTGGTAGTTGATCCCAAAGATTGGGCAAAATGCCCAGCATTCGCTTTGCTATTATACAAGTCAGATATAGGGGACTTTAGAAGAAGAAAGACACGACTAACAAACATACCTATTCGGAATTAACTGAATGGGAAAGAAGTATAATATACATATTACTCAAAACTGCCACTCAATGAAAACAAATTAAGTATATCTGTACTATCTATCTTTTCTTATTTTTTTTCGGGTCGAGATGGGAAACTCATGTTCGAATGGGTCCAGGACCCAAACAGTGTTGGACTCATCCCCAAGGGGATGTCTACCAACCAAACCCACCTCTAACTCGCCGTCTCACCCGCCTCGGAATCACTACCCTAGCATACTTCAAGACGGGCGGCGGTCCCTCGCACACTCTCCGCTCACACCGTCGTCTTTTCCCTACTATCACTCCTACCTCTCATGCCATATCGAGTCCTTCTCTTCCCCTATATATGCTCTCTACTACTCCACTCACCTCCATCCTTTCCCCCTCCCCTCTCAACATTATCTCCACCATGTTCTCCCAGTACACCACCTCCCTTAGTTTCCTCTCCAACTTCTTCAGCATTTCCTCTTTCTTCCAGCATCTGAACACATGCCCCACATCATCCTATCATCCTCCACTTCACACCTCTCGCACAATCCAGTCTCTTTTCCCAATCTTGTGGAGGTACCCTATTCTCTACCCATGTCCAGTAAACACCTGTGTCAAGAAGTAGTTCACCTCCCCGAATTTCCGGTCCATCCAATCTCTTCTATTCCCAATCGCTCCTTTTAGCGCGCCCTAATACTCCTCCCTCCTTCTCTCCATTTCCTCCTCCATCCATTCCTGTAGTTCCTCTCTGGTCGCACCCCTCCAGCGTTTGTTCCTAGCTCTAGCCATCACGTCCAATGGGTAGGACTTTGCCAGCACCTCTGCTGCTGTCACTGCCACTGTCCTGCACCACCCTCAGCAGTATCCCTCTCTGGACCCGCAGGAGTGCCTTACCCTCGCATTCACCCCCGCTCTTTCACCTCACACCTCCGCACCGTACAGCAAACTCTGCTCTACCGTCCTACCAATTACCCTCCTCTTCCACTCTCCCGGCCCTTTCAAATTAAACATAATCTCCCCAGCCATGCTGCCTTCACTTTCCCCTTCTCTGCCGCCTTTAACATGTGAGTTTTGAATGAAAATAGACTATCCAACCATACCCCTGGGTATTTCACAGACTCTTCCATACGAATTCTCTTTCCCTTCACGATCACCCCCACTTCCCTCGTCTTGCTCCGTCCCTTCACTAGCAACCCCACCGTCTTATCTTCTGCCACTTCCGGTCCGCACCGCTCTATCTTCTCCACAATCTTCCTACACATTTTCTCCGCCTTTCTTTCTATCTCCGCCTCTCCCTTTGCCGTACATACCATACACACATCGTCCGTCCCTCTTCACATACTATCCCACACACACTTCCAGAGCGTCGGTTCAAGAACCGAGCCCTGGGGCACTTCAGCCTCCGTCTCATACCACCTCCCTCTGGAGTCTACAATCATACGCCCCGACAGGTAGTTCTCCACCAGCTTAACCAACCCCTGCCCCACTCCAAGCCTCAGCAACGCGCTCAATACTGCCCGTTTGCTGACACTGTTGAACGCGTCCCTGACGTAGAAAAGCACGAGTAGGGCCAATTTCTTGTTCCTCCATCTGCCCTCCCTAGCTCTTTCCACCAAGCCCATCACCCTGCCCAGTGCCGAGATGTAAGATTTCCCTTTCGTAAACCCGTGCTGGTTTACCCTAAAACCCCCATTCCTACCAACTTCCTCCTCAATCCTATCATTATCCCCTCCATCAATTTACCCATACCACTTAGCAGGCTGATAGGCCTGTAGTCCCCCGCCCGCTACCCCTCTCTATCCGCCTTCTTCATTAGTATCACCCTGACACCTTCCATCCTTCCGGGAACTCTTCCTCCCTCAGCACCCTGTTGAATAGTTCCAAGAAATACTCCCCATTGTCATCTAGCAGCCTCATCATCATATCACCCCTCAGGCCATTTATCCCTGGGGCTTTCCTTACTTTAATGTTTCTCCCCCCCTCCTCTACTTCCCACTTCTCTACCGGCCTTATCCCCTCATTTTCCCTACCCCCCTAGTATCCTGGATTTCTCGAATTCTCCCCCACTTGGGGAGCTCTTTTGTACCGTGAAAAAATGAGAAAATCGAACCATTTTGAAGATCTAGAAGGATTAAGACAATCAATAATACCCCTGGGAAACTAATATCAGATGAGATCAGAAGAATGCCTACGCCAGAGTAAAACTGCACTACATAGCACTATAGAATCCCAGTGCACAAGACCTAGAAGACTGCTGAGTGGAAGATGGACACTTACCTAAACTGAAGCCTTAGGATATCCTAAAATTTCTCCCGGAAACAGGACCAAAGGAACATATCGATTTTTTCGGAAAAAATCAACATCAGCATTTTCAGCTACCAGATTCAAGTTTAAATGTTTTCAACTCCCCTTCAAAAATATACAATTTCAAAGTACATTTAATGAATCCAATTATAGAAATTCTTGCGATACTATCAAAAAATTACAAAATTTTCTAAAGAAAAATTAATTAACTGTTCTCTCGTCTTGCTCTCAAATGGAACAGGGTATCATTTTGTCGATCTAGAACGTAGCATGGCATTCGGGAAATAAGTGCACAACATTTCTAATTAAACTGCACTGGCGGCATCGAGAATTCAACCACAGAAAGATCCTTTTTGTTGATACAAACTCAAAGAATACTTACCTGGTTGGAATGTTTAAAACTATTTCCAATCAAATACATGTTTAACCAGAGATGGACTATTAAATTCATTATAAATATACACTTTTTAGTCATCTAGAGAGTATGCAAAGATAAAAGTATTCAATTAGTTACTTCAACTATCAACATAATATAGCTGAAGATTATAATGGTACTCTTCAATGGACTAGAAGCATCTACCTTGGATAGCCAGCACAAGAAATCTGAAGATTTCGAGGTATTTGAACAGGTAGTCACAATGAAAAAGTTGCAGAATATGAATACAAAGAGAGTGTTGAGAATAGGAAACAAAGGAAGACGAAGATATGGCTGTGAATACAAGGAGAAGAGTTAAGATGAAGAGTTTGTTATCGATAAACTAGAGACTTCCTTTTGAATGTCTAGTAACACTGATACCTCGTTTTTCAAAAAGGTTCAGAAAGAGCTGTAAAACTGAAAGTGAAAAATGCACTAGAAGATTGAATAGCTCAATTTTGCAAGTCCCATCCGGAAATTCTGAATTAGAACAATAGTAGCCGGGAAAATGGAATTATTAGAGTCAACACTGTATAAGAAGTAGCAGCAGAAATTGAAATGAACATCAAATTATCCTCTAATGAATTGAGACTGCTTAAAAATAATGGAAACATATATTAAACTCTGGAACTTGATACCAGAGAACTAACAGACCATAGACAAAATTAAAGCCTTTAGGAAATACAATGGTCCATTCCATAATCTTCGATGTGGTAACGTCTTGTATTTAAATAGAAACTTTGGAAACAAAAACTAATGCAGGAGTGCCACAGGGCAGTGAAGTAGAACCAATCTACTATCTGTATTAATATTTCCCAATTAAAGTATGACATACAGTAGAAACGGTGAAGCTTTTCCATCACGTGATCCAATCTACGATTTATGCAACACATATTTTCTGTATACTATCTTCTTCTATCAATGTAAATCAAACATAACAACCTACGATCGATTGTCTTCTTCACAAGACCAAATACAAGACATACGTAATAGTTTCCTTAAATTTGCCGTAGTAATCGTAAAAAGAGACAACGATGTAATTGACGTAACGTGAATAACTGATCGAACTAAAGGTTGAATTTGACATTACCGTATTTGAGGTTATGCTTGCTTAGTTTACTGTCTTGGTTTTAGCGAATTTTTGGATTAAAAGTGTATTTATTGTTAAAATCAGTTCTTGTAAGAACTAATTTGACTCTTTATTCCATTTAACATTGGTAAGTACGAATATAATACATTGTCAACTTCATAACACCCAAAATACTGTGAGACGGGAGTATTACAATGCTTATATTACTACTTATTGGTGGTAAATAGTATTTATAATTCTCTACAATTTGTAAATCTCTGTAGAATTTTCAAATTTGCATGAATCAAGTGTCTGATTGTACTTGTAACGATATATTAACCAATAGTTATTTTCAGAAAATGCCTGGCTTATGGCTTAATTCACGAGCACAGAAGTTTGTTATAAACTTGATTGAATATTTTGAGATGGAAAAAAACAACGGCGGACCCTTTCAACCTATTTCATCTGTTCAGGAGGTATTATACTAAAGTTAACATCTATTTAAGGACATTTCTATTTAATATTATATTTCAGAGAGTGGCAACTGCACTGAAAATATCTGTGAAAACGGTTCCCTTAAAAAAAGTAAGGAAAATATTCCAACTTTCCCAACGTCACTCAGTCAAACACCTCGATTAAAACTAAAAACAGAGGATTTACCCGAGGGAACCAAAATGGCAGTACGGAATACCTTATATAATAACATGTATGAACAAAGTAAGTTAACAAACATGTGAAACAATAATACAACACCTTCTAATATTCTGAACCCTTAGATTAAAGTCAGCTTACACTTTGAATAAAAGAGAAGTGAGATCATAGTACCTTAATAATTAAGATTACACTTCATAGTGCATGTAGTATTATCTATACAGTGAGATTTTTCACCAGCAGCTTATAGTGTGGTATATGAAAATCTTAGAAAACTAGTAGGTAATTTAACGTAAGTTCGATTATTGAGGTTATGAGTAGGTGATAAAAGTTTTAAAATACAGAAAGTTGTGCATATTTTGAATTTGAATGTGATAAATTATAGCTTCTACATGTGCTGATTTCTAAGTTGAATACTGTCCGTAAATGTTTACCAATTTGTTCGGTCTGAGTGTAGATTGTGTTTTTCACAATTTAGTTTTCTAATTTGAATTTTTTGATGTCACATATACGGGTTTGCTTTATACATTATTTGGTACAAATAATAAAAAAATATGAATATCAAAAATTTGTGTTCAACTTTAGTATGAAGTAAATATAAAAAAATCCTTTGTCTTGCTTGAGATAATGATAATTTTAAACTTTTAATTTTTTTAGGAAAACGTGTTACTGTGAAAACCATAAATGACGAACTAAAAAATAAGGAAATTCTTTCCGTTGGAAATACCTCTTTATTGGTGTTATTGAAACATTTGGGATTTAAATATAAAAAGGAAGACAACAGAAGAGCATTAATAGAATGAACAAATATTGCCAGCCAAAGAAGATGCTTTCTTCGTGATTGTGTATTTTCAAGAGAAATATTAATTTTGGATTTTGTAACTTATTCACCCAGTATATCTATAGTTTTAATAAATATGTCGATGTTAACCATATAAATCAAATAAATGCTTACAATTAAAAAAGTTAAATTTCTTGTTTAATTACCAATTCGTAAAAGTTCGACCTTTGGAATATTAGTCATAACGATTATTCCTATTGAGTTGACAGAAGTTTTGATTTGATTCATATGAATAATATTGCTGACGTAACAGTCACGTGATGGAAAAGCTTCACCGTTTCTACTATAATAATCAACTTCACTAAAGACTCTTCGCAGTTGTAGAAAATGTTAAAAAAGAAAACAGTTCAATAGAATTTTTGTTTAAGTGCTTCTCCTGTCATTATTTTCTACATATTTAGATTATGTTCCAGAGTGGAAATGTTAATTGCACGTGGAATTCTCATATCTAAAGTTCGATTTAAAAGCATAAATTATTAGGAACCTTATTTTTAATTTTTTCTATACGCTCGATAAAAGTTAGACTATTTAGACTCCAAATGGTAGATCCATAATCTAGGATTGTCCTAACTAATGCAAAGTATTAAAGTTTGAATACATTGTTACTACAATAAAATTCAGAATAAAACCCAACACTTTAGCTGATCGTGATGCAATATCTTCAACATGGATATTGAACTTCGTCTTGAAATCAAATATAACTCCTAGATCTTTACAATTTGGTTTTAATTCTAATTGATCGTATGATCGTTATTAAACTGGTTTAAATAGTTAAACGCCCTTAATCTTGCCTTATTCACCATACGAAGTTTAGTTAAACCTGAAAGAAGTTTGACAACGTCGAAAAATATAGCAACGTTTTTGAGTGAAAAACGTTCGTTGGTTACAATGCTTGACGTTATTTGAGTTTTGAGTAGGTACACTCGTTTACAGTTTCGGACGTGACGGTTGTTATTTGAATTTCATTGATAAAACAGTTTAAATAATTATAAACAACTTTTTCTTGACAGCCTCCTCATCAAATCTAACCAACCTTTTATGAGACATTGACATAAGTTATATCCAAGTGTCAAAAAGAACAGTTTATAGTTAAATCTCCAATATTGGGCCTTTGAGTTTAAACTGGTTTAACTTCCATCAGCATCCAAAATCATCAGCAAACAATAGGAATCGTGAGTTGGAGATTACATTTGAAATGTCATTAACAAAAACAGAATTGGGCCAATATGTGATCCTTGAGAAACACCAGATGAGACCCGAATTCTATCAGTCAAATAACTGTTCACCTAGTCAATTAAAGGGGGAAAGCTTCTGGTTCACTCTATCGAATGAATGTCTTCGAAAAATCCGTATAAACAGAGTCAACTTGTATTCTCTCTACCAATGCATAGGTATGTGATACAATTGTGGTATAATGTTAAATTTGTGATGGTTGACTTATCTTGCATGAACCCATGCTGTTCTTCATTTATAATTGAGGATTAAACGACTTACCTGTACGAAGTTCAATCCTAATTATACGAGATTGTACACGTTCTCCTACCTAGATCACCCCTGTAGTGTACTTCTTATCACTGCTGTGCTCGCAAGTTTAAAGAGAATGAATAACCACCTACCTGACCCGTACCTAGACCCGTCATTAAGCTTCTGGAGTAGTTGGGTTCGCCTGTGGGCCGGGTTTATCATAGCATAGTTTCCCTTTTTAATGTGTTATTTTGCTATGAATTTTAGGGAGGGTTTGATCTAAGAGGACGTGTCCAATCTCGTATAATTAGGATTGAACTTCCTACAGGTAAGTCGTTTAATCCTCAATTATACTTCTATTGTACACGTCCTCCTAGATCACCCTGTAGATGTATAAAGATATAAGTAGGCGATCCCCAAATAATAGACACCCGAAGGAATTTTTGCCAAACATAATATATTGCAATAATCATTTCACGAACCGTTAATACTGGTCTGTTATAGAACCTGCATAAAGTGGGACCAACCTGCTGTGTTTCTTATACTCTCTATATCTGTCCCTATTCTTAAGGCAGTGGAGGTGACAGCGTGACGAGTGCTTTGTCCCTTAAACTTCTCAATGTTGATGCCACTCCATTTTAGTCCTTCTTTTATCCAACGGCTTAAAGCTTGCGTCGAAGCTGGGTGGTGTGATTTTTTGATAGTTAATATGAGAAGTTCTTCTTTTCCTCGAACTTCTTTTGTTTGATCCATGTAGTAAAGTAAGGTAGTAGCAGCACAGAGCTCTGGCATCTTCTTAGGTGCAGATGTTTTAAGCATATCGGTTATTTTGACTTCCAATCTTTGTTTCGTCGATCTAATGTTTCCAAGTGTTATCTTAGATAGGGTTTACACCCTCTGTGCTGTGTATAGCGCTAACAATAGGGTTAGTTTAATCGTTGGCTTTTTAAGATCCAGGCTATCCAAAGGGTGAAGTTTTTCTAATATGAGCAACACTGGATGAGGATCCCAGATTTCCTTTTATCTCGGGAAAGATGGTCTGGATTTAAATACCCCCCTCATGAACCGCTCCACCACACTTGTTTTCCCTGCTTCTGATAATAAATTTAACGCTGACCTGTGTGTATTAATGGATGAGTAGCATTTTGGAATTCTCGGGTCAGAAACTCTAGAACGTCTTGTATAGTGGGCTGATATATTTTGTCTGATTGTCCTTGACAAAAGGTCCACCACTTTAAAAAAGTTGAATTGTATTGCTTATTGGTGCTAGGACTTAAGGCAGTAAATATTTCCATGGCATTTTCTGTGCGTACATCAGTGATAAGAAGTACACTACAGGGGGATTTAGGAGGACGTGTACAATAGAAGTATAGCACAATTCCAAGAAAATCTAGTATCTAATTTAGGAATTTCAACCAAACACTGTTCTATAATTATCGACTTGATCACGAGGTCCCTTTTCATGTATAGGTGCCAGATTCCAGAAATCTGGAAAAATTCCTTGATCTAAGGACTGGTTCAGATGCAGCTAGTAGTTTAGTCGAGTGGTCAAGTAATTTAGTTCTTGATAAGTCTGAACACCTTCATTTTAGTCGAGTTTACTGGCCTTGTCGAGTTATCGGTCGAGTTTAGTGAATCGAAGTATATTCTATTTTTCGGGGCGAGTTGCAGTCCCCACCACAAAAGACAACCAACTAGCGCAGCAACTAAACAGGCAACAACTTAGTTTAGTAGCTAGAAAATATAATTCTGCCACGGGGTGTGCACTGCTAATTGCAGCCGTAGTCCCAAGTTTAGTTGGGATATTCCGATAGATGGCGTTGTGAGACGTACTTTTTTCTCTAACCATATGTTCTGTGTTCTGTGATAACTGGTTCTGTGTCCCTAACCTTTATCTTTGATGTAAGCTCGCACACCTATAGGTGTGAAAAATTGTCAAAAATGGTCAAAAATTGTCAACATTTTGAAAAAATGGTTAATAATTGCCAAATATGTTAAAATTTTTGAAGAATTGTCTAAAATTTTTTAAATATGGTCAAAAATTTGGAAAAATGATCAAAAATTGTCAAAAACTGTCAAAATTTTGAAAAAATGGTTAATAATTGCCAAATATTTTCAAAAATCGTCAAAAATGGTCAATAATCGTCAATAATCGTCAAAATTTTTGAAAAATGTTTAAAATTTTTGAAAAATGTTTAAAATTTTTGAAAAATTTTTGAAAAATGGTCAATAATTGTCAAAGACGGTCAATAATTGTCAAAGACGGTCAATAATTGTCAAAACCAATCAAAATTCGTCAAAAATTGTCAAAAATGGTCCAAAAGGATCAATAATTGTTAAAATTTTGAAAAATGGTCAAAAGTTGTCAAAATTTTGAAAAAATGGTCAATTATTGCCAAACATGTTAAATTTTTTGAAAAATTGTCAAAAATGATCAATAATTTTTAAAATTTTTGAAAAATTGTCGAAAATTTTTAAATATGGTCAAAAATTGTCAAGAATTTGGAAAAATCGTCAAAAACTGTCAAAATTTTGAAAAAATGGTTAATAATTGCTATATATTTTCAAAAATTGTCAAAAATTTGGAAAAATGGTCAATAAGTGTCAAAATTTTGAAAAAATGGTCAAGAATTAGAAAAAACTGTCAAAAATGGTCAATAATTATTAAAAATTGCCAAAATTTTTGAAAAATGATCAAAATTTTTGAAAAATTGTCAAAAATGGTCAATAATTGTCAGAACCTGTCAAAAATGCTCAAAAATTGTCAAAAATGGTCAATAATTGTTAAAATTTGGAAAAATGGTCTAAAATGGTCAAAAATTTTGAAAAATTGTCAAAAATGATCAATAATTGTCAAAACAGTCAAAATTGGTCAATAATTGTCAAAAATGGTCAATAATTATAAAAATTTGAAAAAATTGTCAAAATTTTGAAAAAATGGTAAATAATTGCCAAATATGTTAAAATTTTTGAAATATTGTCAAAAATGGTCAATAATTGTCAAAGACGGTCAATAATTGTCAAAATTCGTCAAAAATGGTCAAAAATTGTCAAAATTTTTGAAAAATAGTGAAAGATTCACGAAAAATGGTCATTCTATTGTGCATAAGAAGCAAGCTTCTGTCGGCGGTCCGACGACCGCTCACCTTTTTTTTTATCCTTGTTAAAATTATTCGGGATATTGTTGGCTTCCACATATTGAAAAGCGATCGTTTTAACTTGAAGTCTCGACATTCCATAAAACAACTTCGACATTTTAATTATATGATTGCACAGCTCGTCCTCCTGGGCAGGGTTAAGAACTGCATGTCTTCCCGATTTCTTATTATTTTGAACGACTTTGCCTCTAAGACGGTCCTGAAGAGTACCATAAGGAACGTGATACGTTCTAGATGCTTTTCTTATTCCCATAGATTTAGTTTTGACGGCGTTCATTGCCCGAGTCATATTTTCTAGAGACCATGAACCCCGGTCTGTTTTTCAGTTGTACTTGAAAGACATTTTTACAGCATCTGAAAAAAAGAAGAATAATTATTATGAATTTCGGGTAATACCAACCTGGCTCGGGTAAGACCGACCAACATGCATTTAAAAATAAATCCCCACGGCATTATCAGAAAAATGAGGTTATATGTCCATCCGGTTTTTGCATAACAAATGATCAAGCTAATAAATGCCATACAGATATAGGGGAAAAATCACTTATTTGCGGAGTACTTACCTATTTTAGAACTCAAGACAGATATAACGATTCACGTGGAAATATGTTTTTTCGCACAAAATTCCACAAAGCTGAATCACAGCGTCACCGGCACTTGTGCTCGACTGTCTGGCCGTATATCTATCTGTGGCGTTGCATTACACTGCAGTTGACGCGCAATTTGAAATTAAATCGCCTGGTCGGTCTTACCCAGCTGGTTGGTATTCCCCATATTACCCCTATTTTTGAAAATTCACTACTGGTACTCGACTTGCTGCTATCGATTTCAATTAATCCTACTGACTGCGCCATAGTATGGTGTTTATAATGAAACGACAATTTGGAAATTGAGCATATTGTTAGTATGGGCACTTTATGTACAAAATAAAACATATATTTATAGACCAGGTCATTTATAATAATACTTATAACAATACTTATAACACTGGCCCCGTGTAAACGATTGTTTTAACTCGATTTAATTAGGCAAACTCTACTAATTAACTTGACTTGTGTGAACAGTAGACACACTCGACCAAATCAGTGGCTACGTCTGAACCGGGCATAAGGATTTGTTGAATATTATAGTTAATGGAGTAGCGGGAGTAAAAATATTGATAACCGTATTGTTTTATATCTAATTTCTCTGTTGATAATTTTATTCACAATCTTTTCCCATTAATCTTTACACTTTCGATAAAATAAAAAACGTAGTGGTAGATTATTCTGTGAAACCTCAAGAATAAAAAAAAAGTCCACGAGTCTGACAAAAAAAGCCAAGAAAACCGTCAAAAAAACGTAAAAAAGATCCTCCGATTAGCTTTTACGATTACAAGAAACCCCAATGGCGATACGTCCCGTCTTCATCGCTCGTTGAAAACACAAAAAAAGAGCTAAGAGCTGATAAAACACGGTTTGGGGACAATTTTCCTAAGTGTATGTGTGATTTTCCCGAGTTTGATGGCCGGTAATTTCAATAATCGCCTCGTTTCATCCCGAGGACAGCACTTTTTCAAGTGAAAGTGCTGTTTCCACTTGTTTTATGTTCAACTTATTGTCGTTACTGGTTTTTATGCACTACGTTTTTAGTAGGAGAGATACTACCGTTTAAAAATTTATTGGAACACATTAAAAATTTTACGATAACAGTAATAAGAGTTGGAAATTAGAGAAGAGAAAGAGAGAAAGAAAATTTATAAAAATTTCATAGACAAAGCAATTAACAAGTTATATAGTGAAAAATAAAATCAGAAATTTTATTAGATATATATAAAGGGTGTTTCCATCCATCCAGTATTTTTGCATCGTGGCATACAATTTAATGCGCTAATAATAAATAAAATCAATTAACAAAAAATATAAGCGAGAGCGTTGAGCTGCAATAGCCGAGTAATGTAGCAGTCACTATATCTGTAAGCTATGACTACTTAGGTTGTCATGAAATTTGTTTGACGTTTAGAAGTCAGACCATAAATGACGTTACGAAATCTGAACACGTGTTTAAGTAAATCTATGTATTTTACTTCTACTTAGTTCCTGAGGAAAGTCTCAGAGACTAGTAGCTCCTTTAGTCCTATTTCCCGGAGGAATTTCAGGATATCTGCAGGCTTTAATTTAGGTCAATGTCCCTCTTCTATCCAGTAATCTGCAAGGTGTTGTACCCTAGGATTCTGAATTGCTGTGCAATTCGCAAGTATGTGGAAGGAGGTTTCTTCTTCCATGCCACAGAATCTACATTCTTCCTCCACTATTTTGAGCTTTTTCAGGTGCCCATTCAGGCGACAATGTCCCTTTAGAATCCCTGTTAAAACTCTTAGTGCAGTTTTACTTTGACTAATGCATTCATTTGATCTCAACAGGTTGAAGTCACCCAGAAGAATATTTGATTGTCTAAGCCCTACTAGATCTTTACAATGGTTAGATCTTCTCTTTTTTCGACTTTGCCTATTTCTTCCAATATTACATTGGAGCTGTTACCACAAAAGGGTGTTTCAGTTCCCCTCTTTGCTAGTTCATCTGCTATTTCATTTCCTTCTATTCCAGTGTGTCCTGGAATCAACAGTAAGGTGACTATATTGTTCTCGCCTAGTTCATTGGGTTTGCCTGTGCATTCTCACACCATTTTGGATCTGATAATACAAGAGCTCAGTGCTTTAATGGCTGCTTGACTATCCGACTTTATGATAATCCTTTGCCTTCTATATCCTTTATCAATATTGAACTGGGCACATTTTCTTATGGCGTGAATTTTCGCTTGAAAAATACTTGGAGTTCTTCCCAAGCTTTCTGAGTGTTTGGTTCCTGGCCCGTACACTCCTATTCCAGTTCCTTCTATTGCTTTTGAGCCGTCTGTGTACCGTCTGTGAATGCCATTCTTTCCAAGTCTGGTAATGGTATTTGGATCCCATTCCTTCTTACTTTTTTAAATGAAACTAAATGTTTCTAATTAATTCCACTATTTAATGAAAAAATTATGAAAACTCTAAGATATTGATAATTATTCCGATATTGACATATCATCGTCAGAATGACAGAAGTTACATTTTATGTGATACCTACTTGATGTTTAATATTTTGGCTAGACCAAATAGTAAGTGACCTATCTTGTTATTGACTTAATATATATGAATAGAAAAAAGAAGAAGATATGATTTTACAAATATTAAAGCTTAGGTATTATTAGTCCTATGGGGATATCCTGGATATCTTTTTTCCTATTTAAGATCAGAATAACTGTGTAATGATATAGGAAACCAAGGAAAACTATATCTACTGATCTTTACAATTGTTAGTTAAGAAGACAATTTAATAGTGGAGAGCTCCCTAGATTTATCTGTTCATTGACAACTTCATACTGTGGGTCTCTTAAGTGTCTTCTTATTTCTAGTTCTTCAAGGAAATCTAGTTCTTGTTTCTTATCACAAATATGCAGTACTTCTAGTTCTGTGTTAGTTGTTAATGAATTCTAATCTGTATGCTCGTGAGTGTTCATTGTATCTAATTTCAAAATTTCGAATTGTTTGACCAATATAGTCAGCATTACATTCTGGACATTTAAGTTTATATATTCCAGACTTTTTTAATGGTGTTTATTTTTACATTTAACAATTTTTTACTCACATTGTTTTCTGTTTTAAAAGAAATTGCTGTATTTGTTGAACAAGATATTATCTTTGAAATATTATTAGAAATATTACCAGCATATGTGATGGTTTTGTAATTTTGTATTTCCCTAGTTTTTTCAGGAAATCTTAATTGTAATTCCACTTTATCCTCTTTTTTATTAATTTATTAATTTATTATATGTAATGAATAACCGTTGGATGTGGCTATTTGTTTAATTATTTTAATTTCTCTATCAAAATTATATTTGTTCATAGGAACTGAAAATGCTCTATGTATCATTGTAGTATATGCTGCTAATTTATGTGACATGGGATGATTGGAATTGTATGGTATAGTCACATCAGTATGTGTTGGTTTTCTGTAAATTGAAAAATCAAGTATATTATTGACTCTTTGAATTTTAATATCATGAAACTTGATTGAGTTATTTTCTTCAACTTCCAATGTAAATTCAATTTTTGGATGTAAATTATTAATATGATTGAACAATATATCTAATTGTCGTTCACTACCTACAAAACAAGCTAATATGTCATCTACATACCTATACCAAAATAATATATTTTTTGAAATGTTACATTCAAAGATTTTTCTTTCTAAACTGTCCATAAAAATGTTTGCTAAAATTGGTGATATAGGGCTTCCCATTGGTAAACCCTCATTTTGAATATATACCTTATTATCAAAAGTAAAATAATTCTGATTAATACATACATCAAACAAATTAAGTATATCTGATATTATTCCTGAATTGATATTTTTATCCTCTAGTAATTTTTTAACAAGCGTTATGCACTCTTTGGGAGGAATTTTAGAGAACATATTGGTAACATCAAATGAAATAAGTTTAGAGTTATCTTGTAACTTGTATGTTTTTAATTTTTTTATTAGTTCTATTGAATTTTCAATTGAGTATTTAGTTATACCTCCATAGCTATTAAGTATATTGTTTAGTTTTTTAGCTAACTTATTATTAGGAGTATTAACGTAAAAAACTACAGGTCTAATTGGTTTCGATACTTTATGTAATTTAACAGTTCCATATAATTGTGGAGACTGAGGATTTTTATTAATCATGTATTTTTTCTCATAATCATTGAAAACATAATTTGAACTATTGACAATCTCTCTAACATTATTAGAAAACTTTTTTGTTGGGTCAGCCCTTAGAATTTTTACATCACAAGATTCTATGAAATTATCAACTTCTTCGGATTTTAAAATGACAGTGGCATTTCCTTTGTCAGATTTTGTTATTGTGAGGTTATAATCTTCTACTTTATGTTTAATTGAATTTAATGCTGAAATATCATTTTTTGTTTGACGTTTAACCTTTGAAGGTTTCATATTTTTAATCAAATTAATTGTAACTTTTCATAAAGAAAACTATTTGACTGAGATTTTAAAGCTATTTCTGACTCTGTAGCTAAAATTTCTTTAATACTATTCGTGAATTTTGGTGGTATGCTGTATTTTAAGCCTTTATTTAAAAATTCTATCTCACTATTTGTGAAGTTAGTGTCTGAAAGGTTTTCGAATCGTGGTGCAAAGTGTATTGTTGTGTAAGTACTTAGTTTTATCATGTTCAGTGTATTGAATGTTATGTTTTATGTATTCCAGTTGTTGTAGTTTTCGTTCTTGTTTCTTATATTTCTTGTGCTTCATAATGCTGACACTTTCTCTGATTTTGTCATCTAAATAGAAAAATTTAACTGGATGAAGTTTGAATGTGATTTCAGAATGTACAATTTTTAAGTATATGTCTAAGGGGTCTTTTATTTTAAACCATTTTTTACTCTCCTCTTTAATCCAGACTCGTTGAGCACATTTCACGGCTTTTTGGTCTTGAGGTGTTTTCGTATGGCATTTTATGGTGAGGGTCCAAACAGTAAATTCCATTCCTTCTTGTTCCTTAATTCTTTGAAAAGTTTTCCTTTTTCATCATACCATCATGTGGCATGTCCCAGGTATTCTGATTTCTAAGAAGTAAGGAGGTGGTTTTTTTTAATGATTCCCTCTCTACTTAGTCTGTATCTTGTTCTTTCTGCAGCAATTTCCACCACCATACGTATAGGTGTGATGTTGAGAATCACTTCCATGGCTGCCGTTTGGCATGTTCTCATTGCTCCTGTAATGCATATACATAAGTTAATTGTTTTTTCTTCACCCTTTTACCAATTTTTTACCATCGCTTATCAACCCTTAGTATCACTTGGATTTATATACCATGTTGTTTTTGAAGATAAAGTAGTACCCAAGGAATGCATCCAAGTAAACAGAATCCATAAGTTAATTGTTTTAGTGTCGTGAAAATTACAAGATTTTCAGCGTCGATTATCCAGTTTGGGTATTATTCTACTTGTTTTCCACATGAAACTCGATGGTGAAGACGGCTTCCATTCGAAATAATGAAGCCTACAAGTGACACATGGGCTACCGGTCTATAAAGGTGCGTATTAACCGAAAAAGTGAGCAGTCTGCATCAATAATTTTCTGGTGAGTTCGGGCTAGCGAGCGAGCGAATGTTTGCTTGTTCGAGTACAAAAAAGATCGAGAGGAAGGCGGTACATCAAATAAAATACTTCTTCGTGCTCGTTCATTGTGGACGGTATTTTAATCTTCAAAATTTTTCATGGTCAGCCATATTTACCGCGCTCGCACTGCTCGCACAAAGTAGATGGATCGACTCCTAACTTATTCGCTTACTCGCTCTGGTGTGGACGAGATATCAATATATCGAGTAATCACGAGCAAAGATACACGAAAGGTCGCTCGTGCTCGCTTTTTTAGTGAATTCGCGCCTTAAGAGGTACAGCTTCCTAAATAACAGGAAGTCCATTTTATAGAAAATGGAGATATGTTTCAGCATTCAATAGTTGAGAAAGGAAAAATGGTCCTAATAAATAATCGTCGATAATACCAATCCAAACATTGACCAAAAAAATAGTGTTGGCACCGTGCTACAACTGTGGAATGTGGATTTACATCAGCCCATGTATGGTTATTATGAATATTCATAATGCCATGTATTGGGAAGTGTCAAAACAGTGGTAGGTAGCAGAATTGGGTTTGTTTGCAATTTTTCTTAAAATCCATTGACAATATACTGCATGTGGAGTAGATAGTCATTAGGTACCAAATGTTGAACACGTTGAGCAAACACTTTTTTGTGAAAAACAATTACTGGATGTTGGTCAATAATTTGAAGAGCCTGATTTTCCAGTTCTCGCAGTTCTAGGTCCAATAATATTTCTTGATTTTGCAAAAGTTCCAGTTTTTTGTGAACGAAGATGCAATTTAGTAAACGTTTCAGAACATGGTATGCGGTTATTTGGATAACGTAGAGCACACATGCGACTGGCATTACCATTGGCTAATCCATATAAAAATGCATAATATTAGTCATTTCAGCATCAGTAAATACAGGCATCGTTATTAACTGAACACAAACGTAAGCAGAGCTGGTGCAAATTGCAACAAAATTATAGTATATTTCAGAAAGGTATAGAGTAATAAAATGGGGAATTCCGTCCAGTTCGGCTCAATTTCGGTGTCGGCCATAGGCGTAGGTCTTGAAATAGTATTGTTTGTAATATTAAAATTTCAAGTAATTGCGTAAGAGAATTAGGAAAAGTATGTTTTCTGGCCTGAAGTGTCAATATCGAAATATTGTGTAGGGATTACTTAGGTAGTAGATTATACAGTTACGTTTTGCGTTTAACAGGTACCGTTTAACCTTCTTTTGGTGCCTCTGTCTAATTCCAACCCTGTTTCAGATTCGGCTCAACCATGCGCCGCAAGGTGCCTTACCCAAAATTTTTAGACCTTTATAAGTATATTTGTTTAGTTTAACGCATCAGATTACCCGAAATTTACTGTACAAGAAACTGTCGACCGATGTTCCCGAATGACTGGAGTTGGAAAGTCCAGCGTTTTTAAATTATTGCGGGGGAGAAAGATAGCAGGCCAAGTGGAGCCTCCCATGAAAAGTCCAGGCAGACCAGTAAAAGTCCTTGATGAAACACCAAAAGTGTAATTCGAAGAAAAGTTCACTCTTTTTATTTTAAAAAAGAAATACCCACCCTAGATAAGATTTTAATGGAGCTTGGCCAGGATGACAGTATTCCGTTGATAACTAAAAAACTTTTATGGACCACTTTGAGAAATATGGATTTTGCCTGGGAAAAGCATAACCGTAAAGCACTTTTACTGGAAAGCGATGAAATTGTTTGCTGGCGACGAAAATACTTAAGAAGTATAAAGCAGTACAGAACAGAGCAGAAGAAAAGCTTTTATCTTGATGAGACGTGGATCAATGAAGGTTAAAATGTGGCAAGACAAAAATATAACCAGTGCTCACCAAGCTTTCATGGAAGGCCTGTCAACGGGTATTAAGGTGCCTTCAGGTAAAGGGAAAAGACTAGTAATCGTCCATATTGGAAGCGAAGAGGGATTTTTAAAAGAAGGTTTGCCAACCTTTCAGTCGTGCCATACGGGAGATTACCACGAGGACATGGATTCGGATGTTTTAGAAGACTATTTTGGTGAAATGATAAAATATCTTCCAGCTGATTCAGTAGTAGTTATCGATAACGCGAGTTATCATTTTCGACGCATAGAGAAGACTCCAACTTCATCTTGGAGAAAACAAGAAATTATTGACTGGTTAACCACCAAAAGTATTGAATTTGAAGATAATTTGATAAAAAAAGAACTATTAGCTATAGCAAATTTACACAAACATCGTTTTATGAAATACGCCGTGGAAGATATAGCAGAAAAACATAGTGTAACTGTGCTGCCATATCATTGCGAACTAAATCCTATAACTTATATCGGCGCAAGTGAAAGTATTTGTAGCAAGACACAACACGACATTCAAAATGAAAGACGTTAAGCTACTGTTTGATCAAGCCATTAAGGAGGTGACACCAGATAAGCAGACCTGGCGAAAAGCAGTCCAGCATGTCATTAAAGAAGAGGAGAAAATGTGGGATCTTGACTACTTGATCGATCGGACCGTCGACCCGTTAATTATAACGTCAAGAGGAGATGACAGTTCCTGAGATGACGAAGAATATTATGATTTTTTATAATTTAATTTCTGTATAATGTATTTTTTGTATAATGTTCAATAAAAAATAAGTGTACCTAATACTATGTACATAATGCCTAATTTTTATTCTGTTAAAATAAAATTCTTTCCTTTTTACGAGTATCCTACCGGCACGCCTTTGGCACACTATTTTCAGTGTTTGTGAATGGATAACAATAGGTTAAACCCATATATTGACCCCAATCCGGGTGGTACTACCTGCACTTTATACAAAGAAAGAATTTTACTATGAAATCAATGCCAAACTATGAAAGTGGCTTAAATATTCGTTGGGTCACTCTGTGCTCCCTTTGCATACCTAATGAGGTTTTATTACTCTATACCTTTCTGAAATAAACTATAGAATAATAAACGTCTCGATTCCGTTCGATGTCAGGTTTGATACAGTGATTGCCAATATTCCAAATGCCACTTTTTGATAGGTTAGGTTCTATCTATAGCAGACACCTCCTGTCATTTATGCGCTCCTAGTTGAATCTAAATATAATTCAATTTTATTATCTTACATATCTTATTTTTAATCTACACGATAGAATTATCTGGTGTCCATAAAATATTGCTTATATAAATCCACAGCATTTAGTTCCCAGACAATTGTATTTGAAAAATTGAACAGTTCAGGTATACTGTAAACCATCGTGATTATTGTACTTAAATTAACGTACAAAACGTAAATAAACCAATAATTTGAGTACAGAAAGGAAATGCAAAAAAGAATAACAAAATGTGTTGTTTAAAAACTGCAAAGCAAACAAGTTTTTTGTTTTTAAATACAATTAATAGAACATTTAACACTTAAATAAGGACCGTACTTGCACTTTCAAAGCGAAGTATCGTTCCACAATTAATTGTTATTTTTGTTGCCAAATAAATTTTTCTGCTTTATTGTTACACCCTGTATAATTATTATTTAGACTGTTGGAAAGCATTTTCTACGGGCTTTCTAACGACGTATCTCAAGTAAGGGGTGGCCATTTAAATTTTTGTAGGTGGGGTAGGTGGGGCATAGGGGGTTGATGGGGTCATTTTAGTTCCCCCTCTCTACCCTAGAAACGGTTTTGAATTTTTTTTGAAATCTCTTTTCGTTCACGAGGTACAGCCCATTGTAAGTTTTAAAATTGACACCCTGTATTTGGTCCTAGTGAAAATGCTCAAGACACATGGCGTTATCAATGTGTTAGAAAGAGGGAAATTAATAATCTGGAGATATAGTTTGATAAAATTTTATTAGATATAGATAATTTTCTAATTTCTTAGTATCTTTTCCTTTCTGTGAATCATAGTTTCTTTTTATGACTGCCCTTTGTCAACAATCCAATATATTCTGTAATTTTGTAACTTTTTAATTTTCCTTTTTCACTAAAACACTCAAAAAGCTAATAAAAAAGACGAAAAAACGTTTTTCAAATGGATCTATCTTTATATTCACTAATAGGACGTCCGGTATATATTCAATTCATATCTATGACAAACCCTACTTATATTATAGGTAAAATTAATCAGTAGCGAATTAATTGTTATATCGGTTGGTCGTTTCGGGAGTGTGCGCTCGAAATTGTTGGTGATTTCCATTGATTAGAATTTTATATTTATGGTAAGTTTTTATTTTACTGAATGGTAGTTACTAGAATTAATGCACTTTATTTAAAAATGGTGTTAATAATATTTTGGATCATGAATAAATTGACTTGTTTCGGCACCGAACAAGTTAAACTTTCCTTCCTCGAACTGTATATTTGTTTGTTTTTAAAATTTTAAAATAAAAAAACAAAGTGATAGTAAATAAACTAATTTCCATAAAATAATTGCTTTCAATCACTACTAACTCTCTGAACAGTATTTTTGACACTTTTCAGTCAGTTATTTAAAAATTCTTTGTACAGTTCCGTTTTCTCCATCTACCGCTGAGACTAAAACGTTTTCGAAAAGAGAAAAAAACCATAGAACAGCAATCAACGATAGAATCTGACCAACTCCAACTGTCACCAGTGACAGTTACCGCTGCGAATGAAAAATCGAATAGGGTCTTGCGACATTGGTCGCCGCTCTTTTACACCAAGAAAAGAAAGATTCTAGTTAAAGATAACAAAATGACTCACCTAGACGTTTACTTACTTTTTTAATGTGAAAAACTTTGATATAAAAAACAGAAGAGGCGAGATAAATTTGAAAACAGTATTCGAAGATTGCATTATGCTTTTCTAATGAATCAATAAAGGAAGAGGGGTCGGTTTTAAACGTTTTTTATCAAACAAAAATGTTGAACATTATACATTGATGCTCCCTTACGAGAATTATTGCCAATTGAAAATTAACACGTTAACTGCCAGATATGTTTTGGTGGTACCTGGTGCTACAAAAATTTGTCATAGATCGTATTTATAAATTACCACCAACAAAATTCTGAATTTATAAGATATAAACTATAAGATCGCCAACATTCAATCTGCTACCGATTATTTAAAAGATACATGTCGTTTTTTCCTATAAAAACATTGTCTCAGACCGGAAAACGCTCCCTATAGACAATAATTTTCCTTCAAACCGCCCATTATACTGGCAGATACGTTTCAAAAATCAAATTTTGCATATAAATAGAGACTACCCCTTAACAAAAGCTGGTACATCAGATCCCTATCGAAAAGGAATAAAAAAATAATTCCGATATCTCGATACACCGACAACTGTCAATTTTATGGATAATACATTTTAAAATCCATTTAAATCTGGAAGAAAGTAAGTATCCGGGATAGTCGATTACAGTGGCGGGGACAAAAATAGCTTTTTTGTACTGAAAAAGACGAAGGGGGAGGTTTTAAGAACCTGGGAAGAGCGTTAAAATCGAAGAAAACCGATAGCTCTCTATATTCTGAGGTAAAAAGAGAAAAAACGCTAGTGCCAGAACCAAATGAAAGGAATGAAGAGAAAATATAATTTTTATACAATGCCCAGCCAGATCTGTATCGCACAGTTACATTGCAAAGTCTACAAGACATAAGCCAAACGCACGGTGCTGACTATCGAAAGCTAAAAGTGGATGACCAGATGTGGCAACCCATTGACGAAAGGGCCACGAGATATATAGCTTTAATAATAAGTTCCAAATAACTATATCAGGTAGGGAAGATTGGACGAAAGGTGTACCCATGCAGGCTGCAGCAATCTGGTATACAATCGGCTTCAAGGCAGAAGTAGGTGTAGGAGCCGGAATTGTAGGGCTAAGACAACTTTCGAAATGGAAGTAATGGTGGTTCACCACTGCGTTGAAGAAATTAACAGGCAGGGAAGGATATACCGTTCAGTTGCCATTTTCACCGACAGCCACCCTGAACTGAATGCACTTGATTCCATAGAGGTCAATTCTAAGCTAGTATGGGATTGCATAGGTGTGAAATGCACTTGGAGACTATTGCAAGGTCATGGTTGCCTGGGTATCAATGCCCTTCATTGGACAGGAACCCTTCTGCGGCGTCGCAAAGTCGACAATAAATATGGCCACAAGGAAGTGGGTGGTATAGAAATCTCTAGAATGGTAGGTAATCTCACGACGTTCGCCAACACGACAGACCTAATAAGCAAAGATAGGAAAACTGTCAAAGCCGTAGTAGGTATGTTAACAGGCACTGTAAGGTTAACAGGCACGCAAAGCTAATGGGGTTCAAAGACAAAGCCATGTGCAGATTATGTCACATAGAAGAGGAAGCTGCAGAGCACATCCTTCGACAGTACGACTGCCTGACTAATGTACGGTTTCTTGTAGTTTTCGGGTCGAGATGGGAAACTTATGTTCTATCCAGGACCCAAACAGTGTTGGAATCATCCCCAAGGGGATGCCTACCAACCAAACCCACCTCAAACTCGCCGTTAACCCCGCTTCGGAATCACTGCCCAAGCATACTTCGAGACGGGCGACGTTCCTTCGCACACTCTCCGCTCACACCGTCGTCTTCTCCCTATCTATCACTCCTACCAATCATGCCATATCGAGTCCTTCTCTCCCCTCACCATTATCTCCACCCAATACACCGCCTTCCCTAGTTTCCTCTCCAACTTCTTCAGCACTTCCTCGTTATTCCAGCATTTAAACACATGCCCCACATCATCCTCCACTTCACACCTCTCGCACACTCCAGTCTCTCTTTTCCCAATCTTGTGGAGGTACCCTACTCTCGACCCATGTCCCAGTGAGCACCTGTGTCAAAAAGTAGTTCACCTCCCCGAATTTCCGGTCCATCCATTCTCTCCTTCTCCTAATCGCTTCTTTTAGCGCGACCTCATACTTCTCCCACCTTTCCTGTACTTCCTCTCTGGTCGCACCCCTCTAGCGTTTTTTCTTGGCTTTAGCCATCACGTCCAATGGGTAGGTCCTACGGTTTCTTGCACTAGGCGATGAGAAGCCACCGGCAAGAAATTACATGGAAGGTGCAGTCTCGAGGTTGATTGACTATTTAAAAAGAGTTGGACAGGAGAATGTTATCTAGATTCAGAGGACCACAATAGAAATAATCTAATTTAAAAGGACGTGTTGGAAAATCTGCAAGACCTCATTTTAATGGAAAAAAAATCAGTTGAAATTGACGTTTTCTTGTTGATGGGTTTGAATATTTTGTAACTAAGCAGATTCTAAAAATAAGAAGAAAAACCCTTGGACAATTTTGTATTGTGGCAAGATGTATCTACGCCTTTGGAAAAACTGGTATATATCCCGTTTGCGTTTCTGTGTTTTATCTTTGCGGAAAACGATTCTAAAGAGACCAATAAAGTAAATGCAGTGTAGACCATAGAATAACAATCAGCGGTCTCGGATTTTGGTGGAAGTGATGCCGCTACAGCTTTTGTATGAATTGAGATGGAAATGAAACGACGAGAAATTGCAGATAACTCCACACACATCGCCAAAGGAAAGCTAGGGGAGACGAGATTTTCTACTTTAATATACAATGTGTTTGAATTATTTCAATTTAAATTGGAGATTAATTTTTTAAGTAAATCTATAAAATAATAAAATACATCATGTCTGAAAAAGTTTTCAACGTATGGGAAATATTTTTTTGTTAATGTTGTCAAGAATGATTAAGATTTATAAAATGTTGGTCCCTATCTGACACTAATGAATCAAAAAAATACCATTTAGACTTTCTCGAGCGTTTTTGAAAGTTCGAAATTCCATAGTCGCACTGTATAGATAACATTTACGAGTAGATCAACTAATATTAACATTTTCCACCCAAAATTCACAAAAAACCTTGTAAAAAAAACAATAAGGTACCTAATTTGAAAACCTCTTTCACACCCTCTTTTTTCTCATTGACAATATCAGATTATAATTTGATATAGATGGTCGAAAATATGCACATAAAAATGCAGGATTCATCCACTTAAAGGGCCTGTAAGTCCATAAATAAAGTTTGAACTTTGAATAAAAAGCAACTTCATTGTGAAGGGCCAACACATTAAGAACGTCGACTTGGCTCGTAAAACTCGAATTAACTTTTTATCATAGAGCGCTATGTAAGATGATATATGATTTCACAGGACCGGATTTACCCTAACAACTTTTAACACATTTTTACTATTGATTATACAACATGAACGTAGTAGGATCCTTTTTCGTCCTTACCAAAATCAAAATTCATAATTGACGATCAAACTATAATTACGTCCTTCCTATAACTTTGAACCTTCCCGCTTGCGCACAGCTGCACCGTATCTTAACATAATTAATTCATTGGAATCTGGGAATCAAACCGTAGCTCTTTTGGTTGAATACTGGACCTTAACAGCGAAATAAATATATTCATGTTACATGACGCATGCATTTTCTTGTGGAATACAAATTATTGGATATTTTTCGAGAAGGGGAAAGAAAAATACCATGACTTTTACGGGAAGATGGCATTCGTCCCCTATTCAACTTGAAAAATGTTAGCAGGTAAACTTTGAATTTGCATAGATTTCCAACAGTTTTTTCAGCATAATTTCAACATGTATGGCTCCATTTTTTCCAATGATTATTTTATGTAAACAATACCATATGTTGTGTAAAAATTTTTTCACCATTGCATAACATGTCGCCGACTGGACACGTTACCGCAGAGTTCAAAGAAAAAATAATTCAATAAAACAACTCTATGTATATTACTACACCTCAGAAAATTTTGAAGAGCCGGCAGCATACCAACTTGACTGCTAAAACAAAAGAAGAACTAAAATGACCCAATTACAGTATTTTGCATTGGCACCAACAACCTTGGTTAGTTATTTATGCTGTGTCGTTAAAATGATTTACAACATTAGTTATACCCGCCAGTGGCGCCGTGACCTGTTTAATTAGTATGGCATTCTAGAAACAATTGGAACGTACAGTTCGAGATGTTATATCGCGGGAATTTAATCATTTATAAAAGATATGGCGTTTGCTATCAATGGGATTAAAAATATCTCTTATCGCATTGACTTTAGAAAGAGTATACAAAATTTCATGATCGGTTGAGCAGTTAAGGCGTGAAAGCAAAAAAAACATTCATATTCGAATTTATAATATTAGTAAGGACTATTTACAGAAGATTAAAATACAGAAATCATCGAAACGATTTAATTCAAGTGACGATCTCAAATGTAAAGAAATAAATAAAAAAATATGGTTATACTGTGTAAAGGTGGCGACAGTCGGGAATGTCTAACAAGGAGAAAGTTGAATTATTGTATTCAAAGAGGGCGGCATATAGAATAGAAAAACAAAGAGAAGAAGAGCAGTCAACGTTAGTATAAATCATGATATCGTGTTTTGCAGGATCAGCAGTGTGAGAAAGATCAAATTGACTGTATAAATTCGATTTTTAAAATAAGACAATAGATAAGGAACTGTTTTAATCATTATTTTTGGTGAAAAATCCTCAGACTGCACTGTACTTTTTCTAAAAATATCTGCTTTTGCTATCTTTGTTTTACAATGAAATAGTCGATTGAGATGTTAATTTCAAACAAAGTGTAGTCAAAATATAGTAAAACTCTACAAATTAATGTCTTCTGGCTCAATAAGTCTGCTTTCCAAAACTTTTTCCATGTTTTCCTTGGTCTCCCTTGGAGTCCACACCATTTTAATAGACGCCATTTTCTTATCGATGTTGACTCCTAGGTATTTGAAATTTTCTATTTGCAGTAGATGGAAATTTATACTGATTTGAATATCTCCTTTTCCTGTCACCATTACTTTTGTCTTCTCCTCATTTATTTTCAGATCCCAAATTTCCAGATTTCTTTCTTCAACCCTTTCATGACTTCCTCGATGATTATTTCTCCTTCTTCTTGTTTATATTACCCTTTTTGGTTCACTTCTTCTTCAGTTTGGATCTGTAAGTTTAACAATTCGTGGAAATATTGCCTTCATCTATCTATTATTTCATTTTCCTTCGTCAGATCATTGCTTTCTTTATTGATCATTTGTTTAATACTCCCGTTCTTGAAATTTTTAAAACTCTGTAAAACAATTTTTGGCTTGTGCGATAATCGTCTCATGATTGTCTCTTTGCCTTCGTTATTATCTTCTAATTTTTTCCTTTTTTTCTTGTAGATATTGTGAGTACCTTCCTTTACTTTCTTCTCTTCACCTGAGAGGGTAAGATAGGGTAAAAACTTCAAAATAAAAGTTGCAATGAGAAGAAATTTGCATCAAAATGGTTGAAATAAGAGATATTTACTTTCAACGGTACATTTAGCTACTGTACGAGTCTTACGACGAAATAAATTATCAAATTTTAAAACTACATTATCTACACCTATCTCACCTAATCGTTCGTGAGCCTAATGCCTTGCCTGCCTACGCCTACCTCGCTCTTCTGGCGAGCCTGCCACCTGCACGCCCGTGCCAGTCACCCCCTCTCACTATCACATCACATTTTGGACATTTCGTAGATCAAATCCCACTTCTGATATATATATAAGCTAAATATTCTGAACATTGAAAAAGCGAAACCATCGTGACTCGAACCCGGGACCCTCGATTAGATATCCCTTACTTAACCCTCTGCGCTACGGACGGTTCCTGCCTATCAATGTTCTGTTCGGTATTATAAGCTACCATTAACCGCGACTGCGTCTTGCATTTGATTGCGACAAATTCTTTAACGGATTTGCTCAGTGTGGAAAAAAAACTCATATTTTATTCAAAACCACATAACATATATTCATCTTATTAACTTCCTTATTACCATCCTGATGCATATATTTATTAAATACTTCGTAATCCATGTATATTTATCAGTACTTACCGCTCACTTGTGACAGTTGTTGCTATCAGTTTTGAATTTTATTACTAATTCAAGAATGCTACTGCAATAACAAAATGTAAACAACCTAGCGGCTGTAGGCTACCCGACTTACCTATAAAATACAATGTTATGAACTTTTCTCAATTATTTATATTTTATTTAGAAAATTAAATGTCGCGATATATTTTTTAATTCTTACCTACGACACGCAGCATGAAGAAACAGTCTGAGTACAAAGTTATACCTTTTTTAAACATTCAATAACAGACATTTTTCAGGCTTCCTAATTTCTGACCCTGTCTTCTGCAAATTGTTCCTATACTCTTATTCTTAAGATTCAGATCGATCTTCAGATACACTACTCTTCGGTAGTCTTTCACCTACCATTTTGTCAACATGTCTTGCCTTTTCTACCCTCAGAAATCGATAATGAGAGGAACTAGAATCCTTCCAGTACCTTTCCTTTAAATATGTTTCAGTTTAGTAGCGAAACCTTGCATTATCTCCAAAGGAATTTAGAGGTCCTAGAATACTATTGGGATGCATTTTGGCCTAATATAATAAGATAACAATAATATTCAAATAAGAAATAAATTCCCTTGAAACTAATTTCAATAAATCATTAGAACGTTGAAATATTACATAAATATGAATAAGAAGGTCGACAGGTACGAAGTCAAGTTCGGAGCGTGAAATAAATATAAACATGTATTATTTAATATTTACTAACGGTGAACTTGACTCGTCGTATAAATATACAAGCGACAACGCATTCAAAAATCAATAATAGATCGATCAGTGATCAGTCAATAATAAATCAATCTAAGATGAATTAATCATCAGTAATCAATAATCCTTAATTATAAGTATGCTATACGGATAGGTACTTATATATATATATATATAGTTAGTAATCTTAAGTAGTGTAATGTGTAGTAGTAAAGTAGTTTAATAAATAGAACTTATCCCAGTGCCAGAAGTAGTTGTTTTACTCCATTAAGATGACCCTCCGAGCGACCAGCAACTCCACCACTTAAGAGGCCTATCCATACCTTTAAACCCCAACATTACACTATCATTACCTGCCCTTGTTTTAGTTACAAAACCTTCACATTATCTGCATAAGTAATAAACTTCTCAAAGAATTTTCAAAATCAGTTAGAAGAGTTAGTTGGTTCAATACAGATTATAGAGGCAATCGTTTCTGCTTTAAATAAAGACGTATATCAACCAAAGCTGAAGAACATTTTCTTTCTAGGTCCGTTTATACCAACCCTAGTGAGATGATTTGTCTTAGAACCATAGGTGGACCAGATGAAGTCTCCAGGATGACCTGGATGCATCACCTGTTCCCTAGCTGGGGTGATGATATTCACTCGTTCAGTGTCATGCTATCCAAACTCATTTGAAAGATGGGTTTATCTAGCATTGTCACAGTTGTATCAGTGTGTCCTTCTCGAACATTGTTCTGGCTCCAAATGCTTACCGATGTCAGCCTGATGAACGCCATCATCGCCTCCGCACTTACAAAAAGTTCCAGAGGAGGAAGGCCAATAAAGGATTCCATTGATGCCGTCTCCGTGCAGTTCATTGCACCAATAATACCAAGGACACGGACATGGGTCGAGAGTAGGATACCTCCACAAGATTGGAAAAAAAAGAGACTGGAGTGTGCGAGAGGTGTGAAGGGGAGGATGATGAGGGGCATGTGTTTAGATGCTGGAGGAACGAGGAATAGCTGAAGAAGTTGGAGAGGAAACTAGGGGTATTGGTGAAGATAATGTTGAGGGGTGAGGAGGAATGGATGGAGGTAAATGGCGTAGTAGAGAGCATGGTTAGGGGGAGAAAGGGAATCGATATGGCATGAGAGGTAGGTGTGAGAGTTAGGGAGAAGACGGCGGTGTTAGCGGAGAGTGTGCTAGGGACCGCCGCCCTTCTCGAAGTATGCTAGGGTAGTGATTCCGAGGCTGGGGTAACGGAGAGTTTGAGGTGGGTTTGGTTGGTAGACATCCCCTTGGGGATGAGTCCAACACTGTTTCGGTCCTGGACTCATTCGAACATGAGTTTCCCATCTCGGCCCGAAAAAAAAATAATACCAAGGAGAGCTTGTCTTTGGATTGATACTGTAGAAGACACTTCTGTTCTTCTACACCAGATTATCGTTCCATAGGTGATCGTATTCACTAGGTTTTGACCATAACTCTTATGCATTGTCAGAAAAGCCTAGATGTCCTGGTAGTAATTTTTTCCAGGTTTGTCCTCCAATTCACTTTGATATTTCCAGTTTTCCTTTGTACTCTACCTAACCAAAAATAGGAATGAAAATAGAGTATTCCATTATCAGAATAATGAAAATGGACGACACAATAAAAGTGAATGAAGATTAGATTATTCAGTTACTCATTTACTTATTTGTAAGTTACTTTATAATAGTATATTGTGCAACTAGTGGGGAAAGTTCAACTTTTCTCACGTGTGGAAGTTTGTGGCACGAGCCGAAAGGGCAAGTGTCGCAAACACACGAGTGAGAAAAGTACTTTCCCCACATGTTGCATACTATACTTTTTCTACAACTGCACAAATTTAAAGAATACAAGTAAAATATTAAGTATCTATTTTTATGGTTAGTAAAACAAAAAGAAAAGGTGAGCGGTCGTCGGACCGCCGATAGAAGCTTGCTTCTTATGCACAATAGAATGACCATTTTTGACCATTTTTCAAATATTTTGACAAATTTTGACAATTATTGTCCATTTTTTCAGAATTTTTGACAATTTTTGGCTATTTTCTTAAATTTTAACAGTTATTGACCATTTTTGACAATTATAGACCAATTTTGACAGTTTTTACAATTATTGATCATTTTTGACAATTTTTCAAAAATTTTGACCATTTTAGACCATTTTCCAAATTTTAACAATTATTGACCATTTTTGACAATTTTTGACCATTTTGACAGGTTCTGACAATTATTGACCATTATTGACAATTTTTCAAAAAGTTTGACAATTTTTTACAATTATGGATCATTTTTGACAATTTTTCAAAAATTTTGACCATTTTAGACCATTTTTCCAAATTTTAACAATTATTGACCATTTTTGACAATTTTTGAGCATTTTTGACAGGTTCTGACAATTATTGTCCATTTTTGAGAACGTTTCAAAAATTTTGACAATTTTTAACATTTAATGACCATTTTGACAGTTTTTTATAATTATTGACTATTTTTTCAAAATTTTGACAATTTTTGACTATTTTTCGAAAATTTTGACAATTTTTGACAATTGACCATTTTTTCAAAATGTTTGACCATATTTTCAAACTCTAACAATTATTGACCATTTTTGACAATTATTGATCAATTTTGACCATTTTTCCAAATTTTAACAATTATTGACCATTTTTGCCAATTTTTGAGCATTTTTGACAGGTTCTGACAATTATTGACCATTTTTGACAATTTTTCAAAAATTTAGACAATTTTTAACAATTAATGACCATTTTGACAGTTTTTTATAATTATTGACCATTTTTTCAAAATTTTGATAATTTTTAACCATTTTTCGAAAATTTTTGACAATTGACCATTTTTTTAAAATTTTTGTCCATATTTTCAAATTTTAACAATTATTTACCATTTTTGACAATTATTGATCAATTTTTCAAAAATTTTGACCATTTTTCCAAATTTTAACAATTATTGACCATTTTTGCCAATTTTTGAGCATTTTTGACAGGTTCTGACAATTATTGACCATTTTTGACAAATTTTCAAAAAGTTTGACAATTTTTAACAATTATTCACCATTTTTGACAGTCTTTCATAATTATTGACCATTTTTTCAAAATTTTGACAGTTTTTGACAATTTTTGACAATTATTAACCATTTTTCCAAATTTTTGACAATTTTTGAAAATATTTGGCAATTATTAACCATTTTTTCAAAACTTTGACAGTTTTTGACAATTATTGACCATTTTTCCAAATTTTTGACAATTTTTGACCATATTTCAAAATTTTTTTTTAACACATTTTCTAATATAATCTGACAGTTTTGTGACAACTAAGTAGGTATTTAAAGATGACAGTAGCCTACTAAGTTTTTGTCGATTTTATTTGATTCTCCACATAAATATATGTGGGCAAAGTGCCGTGAGAAATATTATTTCTCACAGTATGAGCAATATTTGGTTTTGAAATCAAGTAAGGTATGAGAAATACGTCACTTTTCATAGCAGTTGTAGAAAAAATGTTTTCCATAACTGGCTGAGCTGATTGATCACAGCCATAGTGAGACCAATCATTACTAAAATTCTCTCAGGAATTAGGACTAGAGAAACGATTAGTATCTAAAACTTTCCTCGGGAACTTATAAAATGTTTGTTTGACTGATAAAAAGCACAACTTTTGAATGTGACTTTACGCAGCAATACGTTTCATATTTTATATAGCCGATCATATCACTTTTTTACAACCTCTTAGCAGAATTATTACATTTTTAATAGACTTTGTGTAAAAATATAACAATAAAAAACTTCGTTACGTTTAACTTTGAAGCAATTTTGAATTTAATGTACCGCTTTTATGAGTTGATGATAGTAATATCGATCGCTATCTAAATTTATGGATTTTTATTCGAAACCTTGTTGAATACATACACAGGGTGTCGAATTAAAAAAAAAATAAGAAACACAGCATGATTCATTTTTTTCTACTAACATAAACTACATTTTTTTGGGTAATATTTCTATTCTGTTCAATTCCAGTTACGCTTATAGTAAAATTGGAAGTTAACCAAGATAACAAATCATAGCTATATAAAGAGTCCACGGGGAAACATTCTAAAATGGAAGAAAAATTATTCCTTGTCTTCTTTTAATCCATTTCGTCAAAACTTTATATTCTAATACAAGTCTAGAGGTATTAATCGATATCTACATAAAATAAATAAATTAAGCCGAAATGCATCAATGCAAAGACAACCCTGAGACGCCCAAGTGCATGCAAAATTTTAGTTCGCAATACTTCACTGGTCCATTTTGTTGCAAGATGCGGGTAGGTGGCGCTCATGTTGATACAAAGGTAAGGATGGTTCCTAGATCTCGTAACTGTTTAAAACCAACCAGATACAGAAAACTTAAGTAAGTTTTGTTGAAATTAAAATAAAAGCAGACAGAACAAAGATTAGGAGAGAAATAATGCATTTTCTCAACCTCATCTTCACTATTTCCACAAAGCAAACAAAGTTTTCGTGACATTGTAACTGTAAGGGGCGCCAATTTGTAAAGGTAAACGCTCCAGCTTGAAGGGCTCCGGCTAGAGACTCCTCTCAAGGGTGATTCGACCCCAAGTTTATGTCGCACAAGGATAACAGAAAGGTTGTAAAAATTGAGGGCGCCACTACCTTTTTGACGTCGATAAAAAGTACTAAAAAATTAAGGTAGAAACGCCTTGTGGAATTTAGATTAACGTTTAAACAGAAATCAAAAAATAAAAAGTTACTTACAAAAAGGGAACATTTAAAATTTTACCCAGGGCGATATCACCCTCAACTTTTATAGTTGAGGATTTAGAAAAAAAATCAAAAAAATTGATTTTAAAACAAATTTTCATTTATTCTTCTGCCACAGGAAATGGAACAAATGTGAGGAGAATTTGTACGTTTATAGGTACTTAGCTTATGAAGTGGTTGCTTCCGCAAAAGGTGATGGTTGAAGAAGGTAGGTAAGTCTGCCTCTACGAAGTCTTGAGAAGATGGAGACTAGAACTCGAAGAAGATAGGAATATAGAGATGTCTTGATTAGAACGGTATCCTAGCTGCTGTGTCCTGGTCTTGGACTGTATTTTGGTCTGGGGCTGTATCCTAGTCTAGGGCTTGTATCCTAGCCTAGGGGCTGTGTTTACCTAGAAGTACAGGTGGATCAGGGATATATAGGAACTTGAATGTAATGGGCACATTATGTTGGTCAGCTTTTCAGGTTAAAAAAAGGAAGGCAGTTGTTTGGAATTAAAAAAATTGATTTAGTGAAACGGAAGGCAGTTGTTTGAATGTAAAAAATGTTCAATTTACTGAAAAAAAAAATAAAGAATGCATACAAAAATTATATCAGACAGTACTTTAGAAGAAGCTTATTAATTATAAATTATGATTTTGAACTTACCACAGCAAAATTCATTAGGTACTTAAAAAAATATAAATATGGTCTTTCCCCGTAGGCAGTCGGTAATAGAAAGGAAAAGGCTGCGTTTTAGCGGAAGGAAGATGCCGTTGACAAGTGTCAATTGTCTTAGCGTTCGGAGTAGGAGAATTTGAGATCACAGAACTATAATTGGAAGTGGCTAATGTGGCGCCGAGCGGTAATTAGAAGGATTTATTCTATAAAATCGAAACAGGTCGATAGACATGTTACAACATCTTAACTTCTATGCACATTAAACTGGTCGGAATTCTAATAAAGTCAAATAACTCAAACAAAACAATAAAGTAACAAATAACGAGAAAAATATAAGAAAACAATTGAAATTCTAATCAGATACAGAGCAACACACACATAAACCAAATATGACGACACAGCAAATGTCAGATGTCTATGTCAGCGAATACACGATACACGAAGTGCACAAAATGAGAATGGCCAGAACAGCCAATGGAATTACAGCGCTACTACCGCCACCTGCCTCTACCTTGAGCTATAATTAAAACCGACAAACTTTTGCTATTTCTTTATTATTTAATAGTTTCTAGTTTTCAACCGACTTAAAAAGGAGGATAAGTCAAATCGAAGTTTATATATACCTTTTTTATATTTTAGGATATATAGCATAATTCTTTATGAACCGATTTCAATTATTTTTTTGCATTGGGCTCAGTATAGCTCCAAGGTGGTCCCATTTTAGTTTCATTGGTATTGAACTGTGAACCTCGGAGATACACCAAAAAAACAATAAAAATCAAATAGCAAATGTGCTATTGTTAGATTTGTAGATTTTTTTAAACTTTTTCGGCGTGTCCCTATCTTAACTTTACTTATAATACAGGATGGACAAACATTCTTCATTTCTTTTGTATAAGATTATGTAATTATTAATGATTATAACACTTTGAAGTCGTTGCCAAGTAACACAATAAGTATTAAATTGTTGTGTAAAATATACTTTTTTCAGTGAACTGTGATTGTCGAAGTCGGTTTTTGTTTTATTAATCGGATTCTGTACACTACAAACCGAGACCGTTCATCTATATTTCTCACCTGAAAGTCTTTACCGCCATAACAAGTAGAGTAGGAGTCGTATATTTATGGGGGCTTGCTTCTAATTATGCCTTTAGAGGTTTCAAGTTGTTTCATTAAAGAAAAGACAGCTTCTTATTCAACTTCCGTTTTATAAAGATACATTTATATCAAATCATAAACTTATAACGATAGTTATTATTAACACGAGGGTTGTCCGGAGCGTATTTTTTCAGATTGTCTGAAACACCCTCAATTTCTTCAAAATTTAAAATTCTTTTGGTGGTTTCGTAATGTTGATTGTCATATTGCTTCTCCGAATCCGAATGATCGTTTTCTTCGCTGGAATCATCTGGTAAATTTATTAAGTATACATTTTTCGACGATCTCATCAATCATAGGCTATTTCTGCATATACGCATTTTCGAACGACAAGGCATGCTTGCATCTGGACCTCCAATCCTCTACACTACAGAAAAGTTTTGGAAGAATTCATCACAAAATTCTGCAGCCTTGTCAAATTTAATCGTTACACTCCTGTCAGCAACATATTTTTTATTGCACCCCAAACTAATAATTCTATTGGATTCAGTTCGGGATGATAAGGAGGTAATCTTACAACCTCAAAATCATTGGAAATTAAAATGTTATCGATCGCATATAGTTGATATTTTGGTTTATGATCTTTGATTATTGCATATCCTCTTCATTCCCGAGGAAAAAAAATATAAATTCGTATGGTTATTAACGAAAATAAGTTATTTTAGGTTCAAATAGGTCATTAAGTACATCAAAAGAAAAAATATTTATTCACAAAAAAAATGATGTGTCCAGTATATTGGACAACCGGACACTAGTAACATAGAAAGTAAAAAACAAATTCGATTAAACTAAGTATGGAATTCAAAAAAACATTATGTATCTGGATTAATGCATAAATAAAATACACAATAAAATCTTGTTTTTTTCGTACACCCTTCATTCCGGCATCTCATAAAATTATTTTTGTCGTTGATTCGACATATAGGCAGATGTTCGTTAGACGTTTTTCTTACATCAATCGAAGGCAAATCAACAACTTTTCATCAGAGTCATAATCGCTGCTTTCCCATCTCCCAGTGCAATACGGTCAGATTTGTATTCAATCCATGAGTTAGCTAGGGCCAGATCTATAAAATGCCAAAAAACTCGTACTGGCCATTTCTTTGTTCTCATACTCATTCGATAGTACGCAATTAATCGATCACAAAGATCTGCACCTCCCATAGATCGGTTGTAACTTTTGACGATTTTTAGACATGGAACTAAAATATACTTTTTATTTTTTTTTATCCCATCTGCGAACATCTTCTACAGGTTCTGACCCTGTAACTGTGGAAGCCAAAGTAACAGCACGACTATCCATCCACTTTATTAGCGACATATTTTTGTCATTTCTCACGAACTCGTCAAATGAGCCCCTCCTAGCACTTAGCAAGTTCTTATCGCTCCTAAATTTGTTTCTTACGGTTTTTGGTATTATTGTTCCCACTGCATACATTTGCTTGTGATGTAAATACTCCAAGAGATTTGTAGAGGTAAAGTATCGATCACAGTAAATAATGTGACCTGAGCCTTTTAACAACAGAACCACCTAACCCTAATGTTTTATCTGAAGAACCATTCGGCCAAGTTGCTGCACCTTGATAAATAAAGAAATCCAGTACCAATCCATTCGGAGTCGATAATATAAAGTTGGGACCATCTGTTCATCAATGGAGAGATGCTTTGATTTTGGAAGTGTACAGCATTTCTTCAATACAGCATCAAGTATTGACTAAACCTTCCAAAGTTTGTTATTTTTCTTAACCTGATTTGGTACTGCTAGGTTAACAAGAACATGAAGAAAATTACGTAATTTATAAATGCGATCCCTAGGTATTTGAGTAATAACAGGAATTTCCATTCCCTTTATGTAGTACAATCTTAGCGTTGGAAGTCCAAATATGTTCATAATTATGTCAATACCTACTAATTTTCGGTATTCGTCAGGTGTCGAGTTTAAATTCTTCGTTTCGTTGTGCTGCATAGCGTTAATATTACTTTTTTCTGACAACAGTTTCCAAAACTGATCTTTAAAATCAGTGGCGGCTCCTCCATTAGGTCGTTGGGTCAATGACCTCCCATTAAAAAATATTTTTAAAAAATAATTAAATAAGCATTTAAAAAAATAAAATATACCTACTATACATATAGTATAGTATTCCTCTTAAATAAAATTTGCCTAAAACGTTTCAAGACCCCCGTGTAAACGTTATTCCGCATCAAGCATCAAGTACTCGGCGAAAACCAAAATTGGAAAGCGGGCTGGTGGCCACCGTTGACCTCAAGGTGTTATATGGGAACGGAATTTGCCTAGCGCTGACGATCTTCGCGGCGTGAGAGAAGCACGCCCGAAGTTTACATGTGATGGGTCAAAAGCCCGGTTTACGTCGGCTGATTATTACACGCTTAGAAAAGAGATGAGTAGAGGGGTTGGCAGGCCGCACTATATTTTGATTTAAAGGAGAGCATTTGAAGCGAAATAATGAGCTGTGTTTTGACGTAATAAGTTGTTGCAAATACAAAGGATCGAAGGCTTCACTTGAATTTTAAAATGATTTAGAATAATTATCATTTAATTTAAGTTTGTCTTATTCAATATGTATAGAAATGAATAAAATATGGTTGTTTTTTAAGAGAGCATTATTTTTATATAAAATAAGCGTGGCCCAAAAAATGTTTTTGCCTCTGGGGCTTTGGAAAGGAACTCAACAAATTTTGCTTTTTTAACGATTTTAACCACTTCTGGGCAGAAATTGGGAGTGGTTTTTCGAAAAATTTAGGTTAGGCCTCCGGGGGACTGGTCGGTGGCGTTCCGTATTTCAAGATTTTGGTTCCATCACCTATGACCCCTCTATCAAATTAACCACGATTCGCCACTGATTAAAATACAGTATCCGCCAAAATAAACAGTACCGAAAATAAAAATAAAAATTAATTTTTAATTTCTGTAATGTAAGTGTTCAAAATGTTCACCATTTCGACGCAAACAAGCTTCATATCGATTTTGTAAGTCAATAAACATATTTATAAAAAGTGGTTGATGTAACTGCCGAAAAATATTTTGTATTCTTTCCCGTAGTTCGGCAATATTCGCCGGCGGATTTTCCGAGTGAAATATTTTGTCCTTCATTATGCCCCAAATGTATGCGTCAGGTGGCGTCAGATCAGGTGAATGAGAAGGATATTCGAAGTCTGTTCCCCGAGAAATTATTCTATTTTCCGTATGAACGAAAATAATGCTCTACCAAAAACACTTTTTCTTCCGTTGTTAGAACCATTTTTAAATCAAATTTAACTGCAGCGTACTATTAATATATCACCTAATGACAATTAAGTCAAATATGACAAATCCATATTACATAAACAACTCCACAGCACTATCTGTTTCGGTACTGTTTATTTTGGCGGATACCGTACTGTTCGAAATAATTCAAAGATGTCCAAAATTCATGTTCGTCATTGGGTTCCCAAACGCTTTCTTCTATATGGTAGATTCCTCAGGAATAGATTGTTCTCCTGTCCACTTTTTATTTTGTTCTAGATATTCCAATCTTTTCGTTAATAGCATATCATCGAGCACGTCATTGTAATAATTTTGTAAACCATCAGGAAGAACTTCAGCCGATTCTTCGTCATCATTGTTAAAATTTGGAAAAATATGATTTTCCCCAACAGGAAAATTGTCATCCTAGTGTTCACTATCATAGAAGTCACTATTTTTTATAGTTTCAAATAGTTCCTCTTCAGTTAGTGGTCTCTTATTACGGTCTGAAATCGAAAAAAGCAATAGCTGCAGTTACCAAATTTAATCCTGCTGTCCATTGTCCATTGTGCTGGACAGCTTAAAAAAATCCTTCTTTAGATCATTAAATTTCAATTGAGTCCCGTATTTTTATTCAACACACAAGAAAGTATTGTTATCTAAACAAATAAACATGATTTACTAATTAATATTAGGTATTTTTTCAAAACTTACCGAAATTTTGACGAGACATCCTCCTAACCTTCAGAACAAGAAATGAACGTTTGCACTGTTGGTTGCATAAATTAAGGAATCTAATTAAGTCTAGTCGACTGGGCTGTGGGACAATATCGATGCGATTTGACTTTGATAATAGTAGAAATATATTATACTATATCCATCGAACAAACAGAGCGACCCAAACAACGATAGATCCGTGATCAAAGTGTGCCTTTGCATCTATTGGCTAAAATAAACAAGCCTCCACGCGCTGGCCAATCGGATTTAACTGCAGAATTCATTGTCTTTGGTACAACCATACAGAGTCGGAGATATCACGTGCACTATGCATGATACTGTTTTGGAACACTCCGTTGCTTGGATGGACAGAGTATAGAATAATGTCCAGTCGGCGGACTTCTGGAGCAAGGAATCACGCTCTACTAATATTGCTCTATCGCTTTCAGTATTTCTCCCAGTGCTCGTATTTCTAGTCGCAGAGACTCCCTTCCTCCCTCATAATCATATTCAGAATTAAATTTTGCGTGAACCTGCTTTAAAGTAGGTATTCTTTGTTCAGAGACGTGAAACTCTAAGGTGAGTTTTCTCCAAATTATCTAGTGCAACTCTTTCTTTATACTAGGCCTTTTTTTGAGGGGTTGTGAAGATTCGGTCTCACTTTTTTCCAGCATTTTTTTCTCCTTGGCAATGCGGGCTACATAATTTAAACTCATGCCTAAAGCCGCAGACATCCGTTCGTAAACTTGGAACAAATAGTTATTTGTGTATTTAGAGCGTAAAGTAACAGATTGCCACTTGAGAAAGAATGTAATATTAATCGATTTTTAGTAAATCGATTTTATAAATTACGTGTTTTTTAATCGATTTTCGGAAACGGCTCGTATTATTTATTGACTATTTTTCAAAATTTTGACAACTTTTGTCGATTATTGACCATTTTTCAAAATTTTAACAATTATAGACCATTTTTCACAATTTTAACAATTATTCACCATTTTTTACAATTATTGACCATTTTTGACAATTATTGACCATTTTGACTGTTTTTCAAAATTAGTGACCATTTTTAACAGTTTTTAACAATAATTGACAATTTTTAACCATTTTTCAAAATTCCAGACCATTTTTCAAAATTATTGACCATTTTTGCTAATTATTGACAATTGTTGACAATTGTTGACAATTGTTGACAATTGTTGACAATTATGGACCATTTTTACAAATTTTTGATCATTTTTGACAAGTATTGACCATTTTTGACCATATTTCAAAATTTTTGACAATTTTTCAAAAACTAACAATTTTTGACAATTATCAACTATTTTTCAAAATTTTGACTATTTTTAACAATAATTGTCCATTTTTAACAGTTTTTGACCATTTTTGATAGTTTTTGACAATTATTGGCTATTTTTGACAATTTTTCAAAATTTTTGACAATTTTCCAATTGATAATTATTGACCATATTTCAAAACAGTCCTCGGCATTTGTCGACTTTACGATTTCATTTGAATATAGTAATTAGTCATTTTACGCGCGACTGTAGAAAAAAGTATTTTATAGAAACTTTAGTAGATGGCCTTCGTATTCCTGTGTGAGTTGGGAGCCAATCTCTTCGTTAAGATGTCTTATGTTGTGTAGCTTGAGTCAGGAATTATGAGGTGTTTATCCTCATGATATTTATCATTAATATAATGCTACTTGATTTACAACACAAATTTGTTTTTGCAACAAAATGTTAAAGTAGCGAATAAATAAACTTTCAACTTGACCCCCGTAGATCTTTTTCGCTAAAATTTTTTGCGGTTTCTGATAACGAAAGTAAACCCGATAAAATTCCTGTTTATTTATGCCGGTGCACCTTGGACGATGGCATCTGAGAAGGATATCGCATGGGTAAACACCCCCTTGAGAAAGGGTGCAGAGCTCACGGGGAATCCTGGGAGCCGTACACTACTCCCTGCTCGAGCATTTTGGGATTTTTTTTCGAATTTATAGAGACAGGGGGTTCTTTTGTAATAATAGTAAGTGTTATTCGCAGTTATGGTCTAGGTGTATATCTATGGAAGGGACATGTGCAGCCACATATGAGTATAAAAAAAGAAGAATTATACTTTTACAAAAAGTTTCATAAAGTTAAAAAAACTAAGATATCGAATATCGAACGGTTAAATGATGTTTTGATGCAAAGGCAGAGAAGTCTTATTTTATTAACATTTTTTATATGAAATGGAGTCTATGGGCATTAAATCTGGAGAATATGGTCCTAGAATCGAGTAAATATCGCTGAAGAGTCTAAAATATCTTAAAGCAGACTTTAAAAAATAAAGATGGGGTTGTTTTGGTTTTTTCTGTATAACTCGAGAATCCCCTGTAGATTTTTTTAACAAATATGGTTTACCAATTTCTCCATTTAATCGTCTACGTTTTTAATACGGTTTCGAATATAGTAATGTTACCATATGATAAAAAAAACCAGCCTGTATACCGGGCGAGCTAATAAAAAATCTTTAAAGGGAGATATTTTAATAACATGAGACGACATACATCAAAATTTATCTATTAACGAGGGTTCTTTGGGGTGGATTTTAATTTTCAGGGTTTCTTGAAGCACCTGCTAAGGGCGGAAAATTTAGTCTATTGAGATATAACGTAAATTTTAATGTATACAAGGTCCGTTTCGTAACGATGCCAAAGACATTTTTATTATCCTAATTTCCATTGTAGTTTAATTAAACAAACAAAAAAATGAAAATATTGGCAAAGTTACCGATCATAAAAATATCAAAAACTACCACGATGTCGACGTTGGCATTCATTCAGTCATATCATTGTGTGTGGTCGTTGGACAATCATATAAGAAAAACAATGGCAGAATAAAATTTATATTGTCGACGGCCAATTTGGATGAATTACAGGCACAAACATTGCGACTTTTTTCTCCATTTAAATTATTCATAACCCATAAATCGAGGTTTACACGGGCCCTGTTCTGTATTTAGATTGTTAACATAAAGCTGTCAATCGTTAATATAGCATTAATTACACGTCTTTCTGTATCATGGTATAACTTATTGTTCGACTTTTAAAAGACGATCATTTACGATCTAAAAAAAATTCGCTATTTATTACCGATTATTCTCTTTTAATGCCTCAATGTTGGATTAGAAACGAATAAAAGTAGCTGAATAAGTTTATTGTTTCAACCCTTATTACGTGGAATCTTTCAATAACTATCAAATTTGATATGGGTTTTTAGGTTGGAATTTAAGCACGCTTTTCGTAAGCTGCTCTTAACTTAAAGAAGCACTTAAGTTTTTCGCTTTTTGCACCTCTGCAGCTTAAGCAATACTTAGTAAATAACTGCTTAACGCATTGCGTACATGACAACACTTATTAGTGACTTTTCAGATTTGGTTTTGAATCGATTGACAGTTAGCTTTCGCCCGCGTCAAATGTGAACGCTTAACCTATAAATACAAAGAAAACAACAAACTTCAGAAATCAGCAATGTACTTACGATTAACGTGTTTATTTGGTTATCGCTCGTTGAAAATTGTACTGACAGTGTTAGCACATTATTATTTTCACTATCTTATGAATAGAATAAACCATTTTTATGTTTTACTTTATTATTATCAAAAATCTTACGTAAGCTGCAGTTTCACAAACAGTTTAAATTAAATCCCATATGTATTTCCAAGCAGCCATTCGTCATTAAAATTTTTATTTTTTTGTTCTGATCTACCCTAACCTTTTATTACATACTTCCTACACGTTCATTAACAAAAACACAAGATTAAAATTTTACCTCTCACCATTTATCAAAACCCTCAATAATTACACCACCAGACTGCTACGGTATCTCCTGCCATCAATTAAAACTCAAAAAACATTTGACTCTCAAGATTGTCTATACGTCCATCAAGTTCCAGTATCGGTCTAAGCACAAAAACCCACAGCGATGCTTTTGCACCAGATCCAAATTTTTTTTTAATTTCAAAAAACCAAAAAAATTTCACAGATTTTGCTAAAGGCTTGTAAACGTAGAAAAATGCTTGACCTTCCCAGATATAATAATCTATTTTTTAATTCCTGAATATTGGCAGGTTTTGTTTTATAAAAACGATGTTTTTTAAGTGACCCCACAGGAAATAGTCCAAAGGATTCATGTCGGATGATCGCGGGAGCCATTCGATAAAACCACGCCTTCCAATTCATCTTCTGGGAAACACATTATTCGGGTATTGCCTCACCACACGCGCATAGTGAGGTGGAGCACCATCTTGTTGCAGCCAAATATTGTCGTTTGGGATATTGTTATTGTCTGAATGTTTCGAATAATGAAATTTAATTGAAAATACTTACTTGGATTTGGAAATGACTGAACCAACTCAGGTATAATACTATTTTCCAATAAATCTAAATACACTGGACCCTCAATGAAAAAGAGACCAATTATTTTGACGCTCATTATTCCAGCCCATACATTCAGTTTTTGTGGATATTGTGTGGGATTCACGCATCCAACGAGGATTGTTACGTGACCTAATCGCAAAACATCACATTGCATAAAAAATTTGGATCGTTTTGATTGTAACATTTTTCCATCATTATATCTGTGAATTCTTCACGTCTATCATCATCTGACAACTCTTGATCTTATTTTGTATGGATGGTATTTATTTTCACGTGAAAATGATTGAGGCTTGTTGTCTTTAGAGAGAAGTTGCGGACGTCTTCCAAGTCAGTGAAAGTATCATTTCGCGGCTTCTCCGTAAATATCGAGCAGCTGGAAACGTTAGAGGAAGACCTAGAAATGAACGACAGGGTTACCATCTCCGCAAAAGATCGTAATCTGACTGTGTATCAGTCTTGTGTAATTTTCGAACGAACTAGTTCGAAAGAGCGCTCCTCCTGAGGAACTACGCGAACTGGTTCTCAAATCTCTCGCTCTGTAATTCTGTTGATAAGATCGACTTGTAGTAGGCTTGTTCGTAGTGCAATCACAAACGGTTGGAAACCGAACGACTCATGCGCACTGTATAAAAATCGTTGGTAGAGAGTCTCTGAGCATGAGTCGTCCAGCTGCCAACTGTTTGTGATTGCTCTACGAACAAACCTAATAGCGAGAGTGAGCAAATGCATCGCGGGCAGTAGCACCGCCCGAGCGAGTCACGTCACTAGTACCGCTCACCGTTTGTTTCATAGTAGAAGTACTTTTTGTTGATTACTTTCAAAACATAATTAAAAGAAATCAGCACAAGAAATAGTACAGGAACAGAAGCAAAACAGGCCTTTCTTTGGTTCGAGAGGGAACTGACGAACTAAAAGAGCGAACTGCTTCGCTAAGGAGCAGCGAACTGAAGCAAGCGCTCCTGATCGCTATCTACAACAGTGACTTTTGAATGCTTCAGGTGTTTCAGTTTCAATTGAAACAGCACGTCAAATATTACGTTCATGTCGACTTTTGAGAAGAGTTCCATTGACCCAAATTCATATGCATGCTCGATTGACAAGGGCTAATTAACATGTGAATTGGAATGCTCAATGGAGGTCCGCATTGTTCGCAGAAGAGTGCAAGTATGGACGGTTTTCTGATGGTCAGCGTGTTCGTGTATGTACTCTTCCTCAAGGGTCCATAAATCGAAGAGCAGTGCAGGAAGTTCATCCGTTCAGATGCGGTAAAGTTGCTGTTCGATGAGGCACTTGATTTGATAGTGTTTGATGGGAATATGACTGCGCAGATTTACGTACAATACGTTTGTTTAATGCTGCTATTCGACCATCTTTCCTTTTTGCCTTGGACTTCCATGGTATCCCGCATTTGGCACTGCTTCCTCGATCGCCCAACCTCAATCCCATTGAGCATGCTTGGAACAAGCTGCAAAGTGCATGAATTCCCATGAACCAGTCCCTCCAAGAACAAAGACAGCTTTTACCGCAACTTTGGAGACAAATTGATCAAGGTTACTTCAACGATCTTATTGAAAATATGCAGAGGCTTTGTTTGACTTTAATTGAAATTTGACGAAAAGCGCAAACAAACGCTTATATTAAAGAAAAAATATTCAATTTTTAACACTTCCACCCAAATACAGCTAAAAGGTTCACAGATTTTGTTAAAGATTTTTGTTGACGTAGAAAAATGCTCGACCTTTCCAATCCTGTCAACTTAATTGTAATTTTTCATCATGCTCTAGCGATTTGATTTAATTTATTTTCACAGATAAATTATTCTTTGCAATACGGTCCTGTTCGTTTGAACGTAACTTAACCGTGTAGTTAAGTTTGGTAGTTAATTATTAGTTTTATTGTAATCGACGATTATCAGAGTCGAAACTTTTAAAATATATCTGCAAATTACATGTTAGCGAGATTTACCCGTATTATTGAACACTCGGTGAAAATTGGTAGTTATCTAGAAGCAGAATCTGTAAAAATACATTTCGTTTGGTTTTCATTGGCACAATTGACCAAAAATTATAAAAATATACGGAGGAATAATGTCTAATATTAGATCGAAGATAATATAATTAATAACATTACAAGGTTTTGAATAATACTTTTCAAAAACAATGACCGTTTAACTAAGAAGGAACAACTACTTCTCGGGCTATATACCCCGACAGACATTGAATTACACTTCTAAGCTCTGTATCTATAGAGTAGGGAGGGTGAGTTTAGGCACACAGCACTTGTGAGCACATGTGACCCATTGTACGTCCTCCCGAGGAGCTGTCCTCCTAGGTTATCGTCCATCCTATTCTTTCCAGGAAGGTGTACAGGTCACTAGGAGACATCTCCTTTATATCGGCAGGTGTAGACCAAGACTCACCGAACACACTCTCTCTCATTGACGATAACTCCGGGCACTCACATAAGACAGTTTCGTCTTCCTGTTCACACATCCTGGTTAGAGGTGTGTCCACTAGCCCCATTATATGTAGGTGCTTCCTTAGCTGACAGTGGCCAGTAAGAAATCCTACTGTTAAACGTTGGCTTTTCCTGGTCATCCCCAAATATTTCTTCGACTCCAGCTTCCAGGGTGATCCTGGCAAAACTTCATCCCTTGATTTTATCCCATCTCTTTAGGGATTGAGCATGGGTGTAAAGTTTAGCTAGTTCCGCAGTTACCGAACTCGTCAGGCCGTTGGTGTCGCTGGGTCCTAAAAGTCTTAGTACACTTCCACGTTAAACGGGGTTGATATATCTGCTAGATGTAACCAACCATTCTGGTTTGTTTTGTGACCGTATCAGTCGGTTGTTCGTGACTTGGCCGCTAGAGTGGCCACTCGACACAGTTGCCGGCATGAGACTCTTCTCAAGGGTGGTTCTACTCCATGCTAGTGCTGCACTAGGTATGTCAGAGGTCAGACTATAAGAAGCTTTAGGGCGCCACTACCTTTCAGACGTCGACGAAAGAACAAAATTAATTTAAACAAAAAGGTGAAAAAGGTAGAAACACCTTGTAGAATTTAATTAAGATATTTATTTAAAAAAATTAGAAACTTACTTTAACCCGGACATGATCCCGTACAGCTCTTATAGCCGGGTGGATAAGAAATTAAAAAAAAATTAAAACATTAATTTTATTCTTGCCAGGAACTGAACAAAGATGAAATGAAGCCTGTACTTTTTCTGGTACTTATCTTAAGTATTTTCTCCGGGAAGGGTGTGCAGAGAAATGGACCTGGAGGTATCCCAGTGGTTTTCAGAGAGCTCCTTGAGGTATTTTGAAGGTGTCTGTAATATATGCGTCGTCGATGGATACTTGGTTAGATTATAGGTGTGGAAGGGCCTCTGAATAGGTGGTGTTGCAGGTCACATGGAGGATCATCTCAAGAGAATGAAACAACTACTTCTTTCACTGGGATATGTTTGTTTATTTACTAAATACATTAAACTACTTACTAAACTAATGCTATGCATAAGTACCTAGCCGTATAGCATACTTATGCGTAATGGTTACTGATTACTACTAGCTGACTATTCAACTATATAGAATAGTTTTCTTCAAGTATTCTGCATCGACTCCTTTTTTTGATCAATACCGAATGTATATTTATATCACCGGTCAAGTTCGAACGAAACAGATAAACATATAATTGTTTTGTTTTGCTTCACGCTTGAACTTGACAATAACCTTCTTTATTTATATTTATATAATAATGAAATGTTCAAACGTTTTGTTGAAATAAGATCAAGGGAATTTAATTCTTATTTTAAATATTTATTCTTATATTATTATATTGGGCCAAAAGGCATCACATGTCTTTGAACTAGCGATATCTTTGAGGTATCCTAGCAGTTAACGGTATCTTAGCAGCTAATGGTATCCTAGCTGTTAACGGTATCTTAGCAGCTAATGGTATCCTAGCTGTTAACGGTATCTTAGCAGCTAATGGTATACTAGCTGTTAACGGTATCTTAGCCGTTAACGGTATCTTGGCAGCTAATGGTATACTAGCTGTTAACGGTATCTTAGCCGTTAACGGTATCTTGGCAGCTAATGGTATACTAGCTTTTAACGGTATCTTAGCCGTTAACGGTATCTTGGCAGCTAATGGTATACTAGCTGTTAACGGTATCTTAGCAGCTTTGCTTACCACAACAATTTAGATGAGAAAGATATGAAAACGATAAATATGGAGGTCTTTCCTCGAAGAAGGTCGATAGCGACAAGGGTTTTGTTAGTGGCGTTGTAAAAATGGAAGCGCCGTTGGCAGATGTCAATTGTCTTATGGTCAGGGTTGAAGATTGGAGTGGCTAATGAGACGACGAACAGGAATTAGAGAAAGGTTTGCGATATAAATTTAAAAGTCGAAACAGGTCGATAGACATATTACAGTTATTAGAAGGAAACTGTAATTAAGTAAATATCTAATATTAATACACAAACTTGTTCTATAATTTTTTCATAGATGATACCAGACGTTATTATTATAAAATTACGGCACTCCCTGTATTTTTTTTGGACGCATAATGACCAATTATATAATATTGATTCACATTGATTGTGAGTCGAACATTCTAAATTCATATTATGCTTTCACTTTCTATCTAAAAGTTGTATTATAATATATGGAAATTTTATATTAATATATACGTTTAGATTAATTTTTTTTATAACATCTTTGACCTACAAATTGTCATTCAATTTTGAAACACAGAAGTTTTTTAAAAAATTAACTTTTAAAATATTTAAGTTACTTTGTTACATAAGAAAGTGTTGCATGAATATCAGTTGTGGGTACTAAAACATAAAAACAACAGTCATAAAAGATTTTTACGTTTATTTTTATGCTATTTTTATGATCTAGAATTGGAGAATAACAATTTAAAAGGCATAAAAACGTTCCTATCTTCGATCTGTACCAAGATAAATGAAAGAGACAGTAGCTCTCACACGGCGTTTCTATAAAATGTGTCATTTTACGATAGATCCGTTAATTTTCAATGATAGTAATAATATTTGTTGCTACATACACTGAAAAAAATTACTTACATCTATAGTGTACCCAATATTGACAACTGAAACGTAAAATCTACTCAGTAACGAATATTGGAAGAGGTTTCACGACGAGCTTACACTATCTATATTTTGGAGACTACTCACACGGTTTCTATAAAGATATCCAGATCGACCCCGACCCAGCCGTAACACAGTGAAGAGAATATTAAGCAATTTAACACAATTTTGTTGTTTTCAAGCAAAAGTTAAGAAAGTGAAGCCTGTTGTAGATAATAGTGATCATGTTTTTGGATACTATGCTGCTTATCCCGAAGCGTCATTACGTTGTGGTGCGAGAGATTTAGGTGTACCAATGGTATCCATTCAACGAATTTTAAAAAAACATAAGTTTCATCCCTACTCTTTTAACCCAGTTTTCAAAGTTTAAAGCAAACAGTCTATAATAGAAGAATATAATTTACAGAATTTGTGTTGGTAAAATGTCAAAAAATAGCTGATGTAAAATTTTGGAAATACAAAAGGAAACAACTTGTTTTAGGTAAAAGAACACTCTGTAGATACAAATTCCCAGAAATAATCGATTGAAAAGAAAGTGTGAAACGTCAAAAATCTATCTCATTAAATCGAAATACACTTTTATTTCCCTGCCTCTCGAAAAATTTCTAACAAAAGAACCATAGAGTGTGTATGAGACAATTAACCTAAGAAAAGGAGGATTGGCACCCCGCGGGTTACTAAATTGGGTAGTACCAAGAAGGATCGATGCCCTTTTTATCAACAGGTATAGACTTCGTAGTGACAGGGTAGATATTCAAAAACATATGGTATAACATTTAACTGTTCATATAATTGAAACTTTTCGAAAATTAGAAATAAAATAAATAAAATTTGACAGTTCAATTCAATATATTTAACCCATTTAAAAAGCAAGGAATAACTTAGATGGTAAGTACTTGGATAAGATGCATTACGAAATTTTCCTCTTACATGGTGGAGAAAATAATTTTTTAATTCAAATGGATTTTTTCCAGAAATTATGCATTTGAGAGGCATGCAACTGGTACAGGGTGTTACTGTATTCGACCGACAACGCTCTACCCCAAAGAGCTCTCGTTATTTGATAAATTTTGATATAGGAACATTAACCCCTAAAGGGCTTAGTTACCGAAATACAGGGTTGAAAGTTTGAAATCAAAATTCAAAATTTGCCATATATCAAAAACGCCTTGAAGTTTTTTTTTCAAATTTGGTCCCCAATATGATCTCTAAGAATGTAATATTTTGACATAAAGTAACTTTTGAGAAATTTAACTAATGTGTCAAATTTTTAATAGTTCGTCAGTTTGACCAGATTTTGGTAGATTAAACAATACTAGTTTTTAAATTAATTTGATTGTTGCAATATAAATTTTTCATTTGAAGAATTGACCGATTTGTTAATAATCTACGGGGAAGCTCAAAAAATGGTAGAATAGCAACTCGTTTGTACCAAGAGAGATTCCGCAATCGTCGAATTCCACATCATTCTACATTTGGAAGTATTGAAAGAAGACTGAAAGAAACTGGAAACTTGATCATTAAGAGAAGTAATGCCGGAAGGTCACGAACAACAAGGACTGTGCGTATGTAAGAGGCAATATTAAATAATATTTCCGAAAGGCCATCTTTAAGTACTCGAACTCTAGACCATGCATTAAGAGTGGACAATTGTACTGTATGGAAAGAACAAATGTTGCATCCTTACAAATTCACCAGGGTTCAAGCATTAGAACCTAGAGATATTCCGATACGTATGGAATTTTCAAACTGGTATGTCCAAAAGTGTCATGAAAATCGAAATTTCCCAAAATATGTGTTGTATACAGACGAGGCCAAATTTACCAGGGAAGGAATTTTTAATTCCAGAAACAGTCATGTTTGGGATGAAGAAAATCCGCACTCTGTTCGTGAACGTGGATTTCAACATAAATTTTCAGTGAATGTGTGGGTGGGTATGGTTGGGGATTGTTTAATCGGGCCTTACCTTTTGCTAAATAAATTAAATGGAGATATGTATACGCGGTTTCTGGAAGAAGTGTTAGATGCATTATTGGAAAATGTACCGTTAAATATTTTGGACAACACATGAGGTTTCAGCACGATGGGGTATCTGTTCATTTTGCTGCAAGTGCTAGAAATTTTCTTAAACAGACGTTTTTGGGAAAAATGGATTGGCCGAGGCGGACTCCAAATTTGGCCTCCAAGATCACCCGACTTAAACCCGATCGATTTTTTTATCTGGGGCTACATGAAGTCCTTAGTGTACGAAACCATTGTCGAAACTGAAGAAGATCTGATAGCTAGAATTCAAGCTGCGGCAGAACTCATTCAGTCCAATCCCAATCCGGAGTTATTCTCAAATACATGTTTTTCAATGAGATAACGGTGTAGAACGTGCTTCCAAGTAAACGGCCGACAGTTGGAACAACTATTGTAGTTTTGCAATGGTTGTAATACGTTTGTTTTTTTATTTTTATTAAATTGCAGCAACTGGGCTCAGAAATTAAGCCCATAAATAGCATGTATTCCTTTTTCAACTATTTACGCTCAGTCATTATTCGGAATCAAATCAATAGTATGGTTTAAAGCAAATACTTACTTGTTTAGTAAAATGCCAACGGGCAAATTACATTACAAATCATAATTTGTAAATTATTATCTCAAGTACCTACTTACAGATTTTTGTTCAGAACCAAATTTCTACAAAACCGTTCATTTTAGCTCCATAAAACTAAAACTAAAAATGAACAAAGAATTTGAAAAAAATTTAAAAAAATATTTGTTCCAGTGGCGTACAAAATAAGGGGATAAAAGTTGCCACTAACCCCGATAGCGCGCCACTGGTTAAATTTCTCAAAAGTTACTTTATGTCAAAATATTACATTCTTAAAGAGCATATTGGTCACCAAATTTGAAAACAAAAATTCAAGGCATTTTTGATTTATGGCCAATTTTGAATTTTGATTTCAAACTTTTAACACCCTTTTAACGAGATATTTCTGGTGTAGAGCGTTGTTGGTCGAATATAGTAACACCCTTTATATCTATTTTAAAGCAAATTTAATGCTTTTTAAAAATAATTAATAAGTATTCAAAAATGTCTATTTTTGAAAATAGATATTATATTGTCACGCCAGTTCAGAACGCCCTCTACATGTTATTTAACAAACAAGCTGGTATTCGTTTGTATGACCCAAATAAGCTTTATTTCACAAAATTTAGGTATATTTACTCAAAAATAAAATTAAATTGTGGTCAAAATTTTCTTCTCCGCCCTGTAACTACTTTTTTGATGGGTGGAAACCTGCTCACAGGCAGCGGGTACTTGCTCTTCGGTTCCCCGGTTTCGTCTAGCCGGGCTCCAACCCAACTCGGCTACCCCACACGCAGGGAATCCGAGCAGCGTCGATCTCCGACCAAAACCGACCACACCAAAACCATCCCGATCTCCACCGTTCGCATCCCTAAGCTCTGGAACCACCCTTACGAGTATAACGTGAATGCCCAAGATCTCAATGTCTGCTCTTATCCTAAATCTCTTCTATGCCTCTCTTCTTGTTCTTTTTTTCACACGACCGATCTTACATATCCCCTAACACATTCGTAGTCCTTCTCCTTTGCAACCATTATATCAATTAATTTTTTTTTGGTGTTGACCTGGTCTAGCTTATTTTCCATGTTCGTCCTTTCATACGACCATCTATTACAATGGAACAAGGTATGCTCCGCATCATCCGTGCTCTGGCGATATGCACAGCTATCATCTATGATCTTCAAAATTCTTTTTGTGTATGTTTCGAAGCAACCATGTTCTGTTAGAAGCTGCGACAAAAAAATAGTCCAGTACACGATGCCTGCAGTCCAACCACCTCGCCGTGTCCCTTATGATTTCCCTTGTCCACCTTCCCTTCTCTCCATTCTTCCATCTGTCCTCCCATTTTTACGCATCTCATATTCTACCTTGCTTTTGTTTTCTCATCCCCACTTATGCAGCTCTCACTTCTCTCCATGACTAATAGGTCTATCGGAGGAATCCCTGTTATTATTTGCAGTGCCTCATTTAAAGTGATTTTATAGGCAGACGCTACTCTAAGTAGCATCTTCCTTTTTCTTTTTACTAGCTGGTCCCTATATTTTGCGACTTTCCAAACCAGTGCACCGTATAGAGTGATGGAAAGAATCACTCCCCGCAACAATCTTCTTTTAGCCGTCAACGGTCCTCCAACATTTGGCAAAATCCAGCCTAGCTTCGCTGCCCTATCACTGGCCTTTTTTTACCGTTTCCTCAACGTGTATTCTGAAATATAACCCTTCTGATAGGCTTCCCAGGTATTTCTGGTGATTACTCAGCGTAAGGCGAATTTAATTTAAAGAGATATCTAGTTCCCTTCTTCGAGGACCATATAACACCGTTACCTCCGTCTTTTCGGGGGCCATCTCCATTTGTCTCTCCTGCAACCAGCGCCCTGTAACTACTCAAGCTCGCAAAGTAAATTAACTTAAATGAAATTATTTTTGTCCAAGCCGACTACATCTGAAGTTTGGCCCATTTTTCATCGTACACCATGTATAAACATTTTTTTTATATTTAAACGTTCAACCATATTCACCTTGTATATTCCTATTATAATGTACATCTTTAGAAATGAAATACTTAATTACTTTTGGCAACATATCCATTGATTAATGGAGGCACATGTGCCTTTCCATCCACTACAATTATAATCTCTTAGAGGAGGAGCGAACGAGGATCACTGACTGGTCCTGAGTTTCAAATCGCTACGTCCATGTTTGCATAATCTTAATGATTGTTTTCACTATTTTAATCGCCGTTCGACCAACTGAGGTACGAGGCTCAGAAATATTATTTCATACAGGAGTGGAATCGAAATATTCATTATTTGTAATTTGTGACTCATTTGGAAAAGGACCTGTCAAATTTGATACGTTGTATATATTATCTAGAAAAAAACAGTAGATAACTTTTAAACACTATTGCTTTCCAAAGTATTCTGCACGAAGAGAAATGCATTTTTGCATCATTTGGAACCAATTCTGGAAGCAGCTATTCCACTTGTTTGTTGGTACATCCAGAATAGAGTTTTTGAAGGCGCTCACTGCATCTTCTGGGTGCTGGAACCTTTGACCACGCAGTTTATACTTAAGCATTTTTGCATCATTTGGTACCAATTCTGGACGCAGCTATTCCACTTGTTTGTTGGTACATCCAGAATAGAGTTTTTGAAGGCGCACTCCGGCACCTTCGCGAACTTCCAGCACCGCATCTTCTGTGTGCTGGAACCTTCGTCCACGCAGTTCATATTTAATTTTTGTGAAAGTAAAAAAGTCTTTATGACTTTTTGGAAACACTTCGAGAACGGATAACTTTCGTCGGTTTTGGTTCATCTTGGAACACCCAAATAGCCGACTGACGTTTATTTTCGGGTTCATAAGAGTAAATCCAGGATCCATCACCACTGACAATACTCTATATATTTTTTTGAGTTTCCTGCGTTTAACCGGTTTAGAGTTTTTTGACTTCGATTGACTCTAATTGCTTTCTGTTCTTCCGTCAACAGAGGCAGTATCCAACGGTATAGATAATTCTTCAGGCCTTCAGCTGACATGACTCTTACTACTTAATAGCAATGCTAGATCCGAATTGTATTGGTAATACGATTTTTCCTATATTTAAGTTGCATATACTGTCCTTCAAATGTCATTTAATTTTCCATTTTTCGAGTCTACATTTATCTATTTCAATGATTCTAATATTGTTAAATTATTCGGTTTAGGTTCCTTTTAATTAAGGTTGAAGTTTCTTTAAATACCTTTCTTCGACAAATGTTTAATTTTTCAATCTAGCGCGTGTCTGCTTATTTTGCAATTGTTACTTATATCGATAATTAAATTATAATCAAACTGCTTAGTCGATATATTTTATAATTACAATAATTATTATAACTAAACACATACATACTAAAGTTAATAACCTATAATTTAACAATAAGCATAAATTCTAGCCTAAATAATTAAATGTCCATTACACAACCACAGAACAAGTATTTAGTATTATTTCCTATTTGATATTTGACAGTTTTCTTGGTGAATCTTCCAGGTCCAATACCCATGAAATTCAAAAGGGACTACCTTGGAGCAATACTGGATCTAATGAAAAAAGATTCATTGAAATCGGTGTATTAATAAAAAAGTTATTCCCGAGCTTCGAATTTAGAACTTAAAATATCAAAGGTTTAGTTTAGTTTAATACGATCCTGTTTTAGTTTAATCGCACCGAGCGCATCCCTTTTATGTTCGAAATATAATACGAGTAGGATATATGTGTTTAAAATGTTATCAGTATGTTTGCATAGGGTCTTATTATTGGAAAATTATGCGAAAGTTAATCTATGTTTCCAGTCAAACGATTTGTCATATTATTGTGACAACTGTATATCATTTAATGAAAAAAAATGTGTATAATCTTCATACAAGACCTCCACATGGCGTTATGTGAATCTTTCAAATATCTTTCTTAATGGATATTATTTACAATATTTATAAAATTATAATTTAATTCGTCTGATGTTTGTAAGATGTTGAAGACACCAAACATGGTCTACCAGTCCAGTAATAGCCGAAAAAAGCGAGAGTTGTCATTTTGGGACCTTAACAATAATTACCAGACAAAGATACAGTTACTTAGATGTACTAAAATGTGCCTAGAGAGATTGTGACTCCGCCCGACCGACGACTATTCGTCAGACGTATAAATTATGATGGCAGTGGCGTTTAAAAACCAAATTGCACCCGCAATGTTATTTGCCAAGCGAAGCCGCAAGGGTGCGAAAGAGAGGAGGCGAGATGAAGTCGTGCTGCCGAAGTGCTAGTGACTAGTGACAACTGCTTAGCGCCCGGCCGGCCGGTGCGGCGGCACCGAGTTCTCCTGAATACGAACGAACTAACAAGCGACAGCGAGTACTCAGTTATTCAATCAAACAAAACAATAACACTTCTCATTTTCTTAACTCTCTATGAGTTCCTTACGCCATTTCTTCCAATAGATGTATGTTACTTCCAAAGAAGTGGTAGTTCATCTTGACTTTCAATAACTAGTACGACTAGGGCTTCACGCGAGACGAGAGTATCAAAAATATCGTCTCGATCTGGTCAATTCTGAAGAAATTGAGTCCCGTTCAAGTCTCGTTACCGGTTGTCTCGTCTCGTCTCGCTTATAAGTATAATAGGTATAATGAAAAAATTTTAATTTATACAGTGCATAAATTCGGAATTTTAAGAATGTTTACATGGAAATAAAGTACAAAAAGTGTCTAAATACGAAATTCTACGAATATTAACAAAATTATTGAACAAGTTTACCTGGAAATTCATTCACAACAATCACTCCTGACCCATCTTCTAGAGGGGGAATGGTTAATATCTATTTGGTCGTTATGAAGATTACCTGAATATTTATTTTATTTATCTCAAGAGCTTCTAAAAGATTTAATTTAAAGGCTTATCATATTAATGAATCCTTAACCATTATGCCGAATTTTACAACTCTATTGTATTTGAGGCGATACAGGACGTGTCGATTTAATTTTGGTAAAACCGACCTGTTTTATCATTTTACTCAAAAAAAACAATTTTTTTGGCAATAAAATATTTCACAGATGGTCACCAGATTTTATATATTGTAAAATGTATTGTTCTCTATGTAGACCTTTTCTAATGTTTCTAATTAAAACTCCTTAAAAAAATTGAACGAGACTCTCGGGTTGCGCTGTATGTGGACTCGGTATCGCCCATAATATTCTCAAAAATCTCGCTTTTTCGAGACGAGAACGAGACGAGAAAAATCTCGCTCTCGTGTGAAGCCCTATGTACGACGTACATTAAATTTATTGAATCTAATATTTTATTCACAATCACATTATAATTGGAGTTTTATCCATATCAAATACCACTAGTGAAATAATGAAAAATACCGAAACTAAATAGCAACCTTTCAACACTTCCCAATTTTTTTTTATTAATTTCAATAATTTTTGCTTCACTCTCGGGTCTAAACTTTCTTGCGCTGATAAAACACTATCTAAAACACTTACATAATAAATAACTATAAACTAATAATTTCCGGTCGACCTTGGGCAGCGAAAACCCACGCTGAGCCACTGAAGAAAACATTGATGGCCATTTGCACCAATAGAAGTATAAGCTTAGAATATGGCGAGCTTATAATTTAAGGGTCGCTTATTTAAAGTGTTCGAAGATTTGGCAACCTCGCTATTTAAGTTGAGTTTCTAGTAACTTTTCGTTTTTGTGGTTTGAAATAACGTACACTCCGTTTCACATAAGAAGAAGCCACGTGAAGTTTGCCAACTGTCTTGCGCAGAAACCAAAATCGGTCCTGTTTATCTATGACGACCGTTTCATGCCATTGACGTTACAAACGATGTTTCATACAGACATTCATTTTATTATTGACATTTGAGGTTGTATTTGAAGCAATCATTTTTTAACGATGCCAAGTATTTTCATATACCAGTGACTATGGTATGTGATAATATCTCGAAAAGCCATACAAAATACCTACAAAATGTGAAAACCTTACGCTACTGATTTGAAGTCGAATGTCAATTTTACAATATGGCGCTGGTTTTGACAACAAGTACGCGCATACGACTGCAACTTCACGTGGGTTCTTCTTATGTGAAACGGAGTCTATTAAAAGTCAATTCAGTCAATTTATTACGGATTTTATTATAATGGAAAACACAGTCAAAAATAAGAAAGGCAGATCGGCAAATTATACAGTTCGTGAAAAGGAATTGCTAATATGGCCTGTCTGTTTCTGAAAATAATGAAATTTGGCGAAAAATTGAATTTGAAAACGAAAACCCGAAAACATAAAAAAGGAAAACATCACAAGAATGTTAGGTTAGAAATCTCTACTTTGAAGATAAGTGGAGAATAAGCGGGTGATTTTCTAAGCTTAGGTAGGCTCAGCTTAAAATGATCAGTTGGTGCGAAACAAAACTTTCTTAAAGCGCCACTTAACCTTAAGTATACTTAAATATCACTTGGTGCAAACGGCCATGAATATATTAAATACTGTGCTTACGTTTTTTTCTAGTTTGATCACACATCTTATAACTTTCTAACACAAGTATAGCTTGCACGCTACTGAGTGTTTTACACTGGTTGGGTGTTTGCTCGAATATGCTTAACCAATAGCCGTCAACATGAAACAATCGAAATCGCTATGTCACTTGTCTAGTACATCTAAGTAATTGGCGACTTCTGTAACAAAAATCAAGATATATTTATAAATATATTTAGCAGCGCAAGCAGGCAGAGGGAGGTTGCCAGTACCACCGTCTATAGTGAGTTTCAATAGTTTTTTGCCGCAAGGGCTTATTAATGTGGTAGTAAAAAAGTTTTTAAAGAAATGTATTGTATTTTGTAATAAATAAAGCGATAGTGTACGTAAATAATGTAAATAGCTATTAGTAGTAACATCGGGGGCAATTTGGCGTGTTGTGAACCATTAAAACTGCCAGTAAAAATACACACAAGTCGATCGAGCGAGATTCACACCTTATACCCGACGTTCGGATTCTTCGATAAATGTTTGTTTTTGGAATAAAATTTATCTGCGGGTTGTGCCAATAAATTGACAGTTTAGCGTCTCGTAAATTTCTGATTGTTACTTTACGCTGTTTATATTTCTAATTTATGCGCTTACATAATTTTTATTGGACCATATTTTTCGAAATTATTGCTCGAGATTGGTTTAATGACTTCATCGTTCGGTAAATATTTTTCGTTTTTGTTTGATTTTTTTAATAGTACCAAATATTGGTACTTCTTAAAACTATCTAAACTTTGTTTCTTATTTTCCAATGTCTTGGTAAATAATTGATAGATCTCGTATTGAGGCTCTTATGGGGAATATCTAACTATGATATTCACAAACAATCCTTACTTAGTTTATTTTCCAAGAAAACGTATCTCAGGTAGAATGCACTTCAATAGTTCTAATGCATCGTATATAATTCATGTAGCGACTCCTAGTTCGAATTACAATGCAAAAGTGGATAAAGTATGTATGCAGTGGGCGGTTAGACACTACCGACTTGGGGACTTGGGGGATCCCCTTGTCCATTCGGACCATGTCCGCCGTAAACTAGAGACATTACGAGACTTTTGGGAGCTACAACCTCTAATATCCCTTGTTCGAGTAGTGTTAACGTGAGCGGATTACCTCACTTCTGAAATGTCCTGTGAAAGGATGTTTGAAACTTCAGGGAGGTCTTTATCATAAATTAATCAAAATCTACACCAAAGAATTTTTTTTTAAATAAGAAAATTTTTAATATTATAAATGAAACTAACTGTTTCTAATTAATTCCACTATTTAATTACAAAATTTATGAAAATTATTAAAGGATATCGATAATTATTTCGATATTGACATATCATCGTCAGAATGACAGAAGTTACATTTTATGTGATACCTACAGTAAATTCAAGAAAATTTTTACTTCCTTCAGCTTAATTCCGTAAGAATAAACTAGTTTTAATAAGTTTTGGTACTTTAGTGATGATATTTTTTTATTCTTACACTCTAAAGAAAGGTATAAAGTATTATACCGAGGATAAGACAAGAATAAGCAAAGTAACTACTAATAAACTCGGAATAACTGAAGTTATACTCGGTATAACTATTTAGTCGAAACTTATATCTACCCCTACCCTAGTTTAACTACGTTATAACCTAATAATCATTTGGCGCATTTTAACGCTGATTTCTTATTATTCAACAAAAAATGTTTTTGAGAGCTGTAGAAGCTGTTGAGGAAGTAAATAACCTTATAAATAATATAGAAAACAACAGAAAAAGGAAAACTTTCAAGGAAAGAGAAGACCCATTTACTAAATACAATTATGAAGAATTCAGAATGAAATATCGTTTTTCAAGAGATGGTGTCAGGTTTTTAGAACAGTTAATTGGTAATTCTCTTAATATTGACAAACGTGGTGGCGGCTTATCTTCCACTCTTCAAATACTGGTAGCTTTAAGATTGTAACGGTAATCGTTGGGCACCAATTTGTAACTGTAAATGCTCCAGCTTGAAGGGCTCCGGCTAGAGACTCCTCTCAAGGGTGATTCGACCCCAAGTTTATGTAGCACAAGGATAACAGAAAGGTTGTAAAAATTGAGGGCGCCACTACCTTTTTGACGTCGATAAAAAATATTAATGAATTTAAAAAACTAAGGCGGAAAAGGTAGAAACGCCTTGTAGAATTTAGATCAAAAAATAAAAAAAGGTACTTAAAAAAACAGAACATTTAAAATTTTACCTCCGGGCGATATCTCCCTCAATTTTTATAGTTGAGGATTTAGAAAAAAAATAAAAAATGGAATTTAGAACAAATTGAACAGCTCGCATTAATTTGTGTGGTTTCCTTTGGGAACAAAATACTAGATTGAATTCAAATCCGGTCTTTACAGTGGCCACTCAGACATTTAAATCTTGAATCTTGATCTATCTCCAAAAGTGTACCCTGGAAAGCAAGTGTATCATCCAGTTGGAGAATTTAGACTCACTTTGGCTTTAAAACAAAAATATCATCTTCCTGTGATTTCCGCTCATTTTAATATTTTTTAGACGACTAGAGCAGAATTTTTAAAATTTATAACAATTTCGAGCCATTTATGTAACTTTTTCTTATATTTTATATTTTTCGTTTTATGAGGCTTACGGCAGTGGCGGCTCGTGGTAAAAATTTTAAGGTGTTCCTGCAATTTTTGAAAAAAAGTTTACCTTGTAAGGGGGTTGTCTCCCATCGATTTTATCGTCCTTTCTCCGCCTTCCGTGTTGAAATATTGGATTTCTAGAACGATTGTCAATTGCCACACAAGAAAAATAACTACCACTAAGCACTACTTCGCTAACAAAAAATTATTTCTTATAAGTTAAGTATATTCGACGTAAGAGTCGCTAGGCACTACTTTTCTAACAAATTATTTCTCATAAATTAATTCTTTTCGGTTCGCAAATCGCACCTTTGGAGAAACGCTGACACAAATGCAAATTCATTTATTGTTCAGTAAACGCCTTTGAAGTTTTTAAATTTATTTTCGGTTTTTGGCAGTAAATAAGAAACCAGTTAGATTAAAAAATAAGCATATTGTTAGTTGATATGTATATTATACGAAAAAATTGATATTTTTGTTTTTCTTGCGAAATAATCCCTCTTAAATCCAGGAAATTTTGGAAAAAGTTAGAGTTAGTCATTATTTCTCTAACATTTTTCTGAATTATGATAAAGAAAAAGTGCATTAAAAGACAAATTTATGGTTGAATTTGTACTTCATGAAAAATAAACTCAAAACAGATTAATAATAACCTAAAATTTAAAAGGGTTCATAATATTTTGGAACAGTATCAGTGTTCACTTAAGTAGGTCTTTTTTTTCTCCCAGAAATAGGAAATTGGGAAGTGCACTCTTGCTTCAGTTGTAGGTTTTTTTTTCTTATTGACGAAATTTTATTTTTGCTGATATCCATTCGCCACTATAACTAGTTTTGTAACGGTAAGTATCAGCTGTGAGCGACCATTGCATAAGCTATATCGAGTTACGAGTTACAATTCTGTCTTTGTTGTACCTGATATAGTTGAGTTTAAGAATAATATGACATTATCCACTCATTTTTGGGAAATTTTCGCAATTGTGTTACCGTTTCTCCAAAGGTGCGAAATGTTGTAATCACTTTGTCATTAAAATTGACTATTTCGGAGATATATTTTTTTCAATAGATTGCATGGAAAGAGCTGTTAAACGATCTTTGGTCATTGAATGTCTAAGAAATGTTTTAATTCGTTTCAGTGTTGAAAAACATCGTACCGCATCTACTATGAACTTAAATCGAACCGTACCGTATGCCTCGATGCGCTGGACTAAATGCAGCGATTTTAAGAAGGAAAGGTGGAGAAGGGGGGAGAAGTGTGCAGCGCGGGTGTTTTAAAGTCTCAGAGACGTCCAGTAAACATCGTGTCTAGACGAAAGCTTATTCTTGTTTCGTTTATTGTTGAGTGACGGGTTGTTCCTATGTGAATGAAGATATAGTTATAGTAGGTAGTAGGAATTTTTAATAACTCTAAATGAGGTGAGACTCTGGATCGATAATCGGTTGGAAACTAGCGCATAGATTGATGACGTGCCTGTACTGATCTCTATCAGCGTTAATTCTACTAAAGAAACTGGTGGAACACTACAAAATTAGCAAAAGGCAACTTCAAAGCGGTGACCCTAACACATATTTCACATGACAGCAACAAGATCCATAAATTGATCAATATTAAAAAAAAATTCGTCAATATATGCCACAGAATCATTGTTTTTGTTTCTTTATAAAACATCATTCTTTTTTCAACAAATTCTATAGTAGTTTTAACACCGCTCGGGCTTAATACTTAAATATAAAAAAATACTCATGTTTTTTAACGGTCCAAAAATGCAGTATCACTGTCCCTAATTGCAGGGGCGAACATTTGTTGAAAAAAGCGCTCCCTCAACAGTATTTTATCACAGTATCATTTACCAGTGGTGTAACCAACAAGGATATAAAATAGTTGTAAATATCCAGCTAACTAGTATAAATTCCCAAAACATCATCTTCGAAATTATACATATATACTTTTATTTTTATTTAAACCTTTAATATTTAACGACAACCGCCGGTGCTAGTGCTAAAAACAATAAATTATTTTTGCTCCGATGCCGGTAAATCACACCGGTAGCCGGAGCTGGATGAAAAATGGCCTCGACTAAAACTAGAATTATAGTCGAGGATTTTCAACAGGTTTGTGTCTCTTACAACGCGGAAAATTTGACAAATTAATGGTATATGTCTCGTGTTTTATAGACAATTACGTTGTTTTATTAGGTTTTTGCTATTTTAAAATTATACAAACCACACCAAGTGACTCTATTGTATTTTTTCTTTAAAATGATTTCACTTTTCATTTATATAAAACCACCAAAAATTGAAATTCCCTTCTCAATATTTTTCCTTGTGCTTTTCTTCCCTTCCTTTATCAAAACCTCATACTGGAAAGGGGAATAGAGATCACCAACGTGTGAGCCTCAAAATAAAGCCAATACAACAACTATAACACATATCTGAAAGGAAACCTAGCATATATCTAGAGGAGAGAAGGGACTAGACACCATCTTGACCTGGAACATAAGTCTGACGACTCGAACGGGACAATAATTAATGCCTTTGGATTGAGCAGTCCATTTTAGGAACAGCGAAGTAGTAGGGATGCACTTTGAGGAAATAACCATCTGTCAGAATTAAGATCTCTTACCCAGGATCTCTTTAATGGAGCAAAACTCACCGGGAACTGGTAAAGATAGACTTAGTAGCGCAGTACCTACTACAACGAAATTAGAAAAGCTGAAAGAAATAGCTTAAGAAAATTCTATGAAGACATAAACATTACACCTGCTGCGGCCTAAACTAATCTCTCTGGTATACAGAGACAGGCTTGTCTGGCGATTACTGCACCTCACCGTCAGCAGCCATGGAAATCCTTCTGAATCTTAATTGCGCATATTTCCAAAGGCACAAAACAGGCTTATACACAGCGTAGCAGATTGCTGGTGGACACTGAAAGTCACAGTATTCTGGGAATAACCTTTGACATAATACCTCCAACGATCTCTCTTCCACTGTGGCTCGAATCATGTTTGGCAGGATCTCTCTCTCACCAAATAAACTGAATTTGTTTGGTGAAATATGAATAGATGTGAACCTCTATAAACTCTTGTAAGTCGCAGTGGAGATGGTACTTACCACAAACCTAACTTAACATCCGCTGCGTCAAAGCTATATAAAGTCATGTCGAAAATTAGGGCCAACAAAGATATAGCCTTAAGAAAGCAAGACAGGAAATACACCGAAAATGAGGAAGAAAGAGTGCGACTCTTACTAGAAACTCATTTTCCCAGAAGTAACCCAAATATGAGAGTAAATCCTCTCGAAGGTTACAATAGACCTTCCAAGAGAATCACTACCAACGCTAGACAGACCGAAATGGGTAATGAACACCTTTCTTCGTTTCAAAGCACCTGGAGCCGATGGCTTTTGGCTAGAATTAGTCCAAGCAGCTTAGATTAGATTTGATAAGGTAGCTAATCGGCCTATTCCACAGCGACTTTTTCAGATCTAGTGTGGTCCTCTGAATCTAGATTACATTCTCCAGCCCGATACTTTTTAAGTAGCCAATCAGCCTCGAGACTGAATCTTCCTTGTAATTTCTTGCCAATGGCCTCTCAACGCCTAGTACAGGAAACCACACATTCACCAGGCAGTCGCACTGGCAGTTTACTCTTCTAGTTGACAGAATCCGCTGTTAAGCTTAACATACCTACTGTGGCATTAACAGTTTTCCTATCTTTGCCTATTAGGTCTGCCGTTAAAGCAGCTTAGAACTGGAACACATATCAGAAGCATGGAGAAGGGCAATGGTCCCTCCATTCCAAACACTTAATAATTTAGACCAATTAGCCTAACATCGTTTGTGCTTAAAATGATGTAGAAAGCATTTGAACTAAAATTCTAAAGAGATTACCTCTCCACTCACATCAAGTGGCTTACAGGGCGTGCAGATCTATGGATTCAAGTAGTAAAATTGTGTTGTTTCTCATATACACAAGGTTTTTCAAATTTTTTCCTAAATCCTGTCCTGGCCTTTTATTGTTATTAGTAAATGATTCGATTGGGCTGGGATTGAGAAAAATTTGTACCAAATATCAAATAGATATACTGGTTGATTCGGTAGTTATGGATAAATGGAGTATTTCCCTCTCCCAATATTGAAGTAACCCTCGTAAAGCAGAATATATATATATATATATATATATATATATAAGTAAAAAAAAATGGTATCTTAAGCAAACGATTAAAACATTCCCTTTGATTATTATTATTCGTTTCAGTCTATGTAGTGATAATAAATTTAATAAAACTGTTGATACCGACAAAATTACGCATGTCTGCATTAAACACATGTTCTATCTAAAAAGGGTAACGTTCGTTTCTGTATATTGTGCGCGAATAGCTGATATAGGAATAGGAGGGATCGAGGCTGCCATGAGTGTGTACTTGTCTCGCCATTGGTTGATAGGGCATTAGCATGTACCGACGCACTCCCACACCTGAAGATCAAAGTAAAAATCGAAAATTTGGGGATATTATGGGCGGAAAAGGTGGGTGAAAACCTTATTTTTATGTAACTAAAACGTATACTATAAACTATTTCACGAATTTACGCCTGTTTCGGATTTTATGTGATAACAAATATTTAACTTGGTATATAACTTACAACTAAGTATATTTAAAAAGTACGAAAGTAAACTCATCTAATACGAGGGGTGGTCTTTAACAACATTGTTTGCAAGTTGATGAGTCAGTCGAAAAATGGAAATAAGCCGAGAAAATTTTTTCCCAATAATTTTTTACAGTTTTTGACAACAGTTGCCTCAACAAGCATGCCTTGCTGAGTTGGTTTCTGTTTTCGGCAATGATAATTTCTCGTTTGTATCGAGAATCTAAACGTGGATGGATTAATCAGAGCGACGATCCAAGAACAGGTCCACCAACAACGGCAACCAGGAAGCTGATCCGAGAAGATCGACATGTCACATATCGTGAAATTGGAGCATTTCAGAGACCACAATTCAAAAAAATGTACAAGAAAAACAGAAAGCAATTAGAGTCAATTGGTGTCAAAAAAACTATAAACCGGTTTAACGCAGGAAACTCAAAAAATATATACAGTATTGTCAGTGGTGATGGATCCTGGATTTACTCTTACGGACCCGAAAATAAACGTCAGTTGGCTGTTTGAGTGTTCCAAGATGAACCAAAACCGTCTCCAAAAAGATGCCTCAAAAGCGGGTCACATAGCAACAATTCCTCTGCAAGATCAAAGAACTGTTGGACCATCCTCCATACAGTCCCAACCTAAGTTATAAAGACTTTTTTACTTTTCCAAATTTTAAAAAGGTTAAAAAAGGGTTATCAAAAAGGTTATAAAAGGCCACCATCGTATTCGTGAAATAAGATATAAGTACTTAAAATATTTAACCTTGGTTGATAAGAACTATACGAATAACGTTGTTGTTAATATTTTTTACAAGAGAAATGCATTTGAAAAGGAAGAAAATTTATTTGTTGTTTTCGTTGTAGAATGTTCAAAATGGTTTCTGTGAAATGCAGAAATGAATTTTTCATCATAAAACTGTATACCGGTAGTTGTCTAAAAGCGCATCCTGAATAATTTACATCCTCATAAGCAGATATTTAAATAGATAAGAGGCATGCAGAGAGACCGGCCAACGAGCTGGGTTTTAATTTCACATTGTGGGCATAATTAAGTCTTTCGGGTGGCTTTCTATGCAAAACTGAAGAACTAAAATTGCATACATTCACACAAACAAACACAAAACAGACACAAACATACAAAACAGAATAGAATACAATGAATTTCGTTCCGTTAACATTAAATGTATTGCTTTTGTACTCTAAACTAGGGCCGTCTTAAGGGTAAAAACTTTGTCATTGTCATACGCATGAAAATATAAAAAACAGACAAAATCGACAAAAATCGGTGACAAAAGTTTTTATTCAAAACCGTACATAAATAGAAAGAAAGGAAAGAAGATTCACCAGCAAAGTACTCTTTCGCTCCAAAAAAAAGTCGCGTTCAAAACATAACCTAACTTCTATCTTCTGATCGCAAAACTCTAAATACCAGTTGTACAATTAAAGTTTAAATAAACCATCCTTAACTCTAAAATCAGCTTAATAAACGTTGGCAGCTGTACTTTGTAGATTTTATGAGAGCTCAACTAAGTTCCACTCAAAGAAAATATGTTAAGTTGGAAGTCTGTACTCATGCGCATTAGTTTTGATATCAGACCAGATAACAAGATCAACGAAGAGGTAGAATCACTAGCCCGAAATGAACTTGACGTACTCCCATTGATCCAGAACGCTGTATTAGTGTTCCAGCTGGAATATAAGCATTACTGTTTCAGTATTTTCCAAACTTTAACAGCAAATTTGATCTTGCGATAGTGCCAATATTATCATATGAGAATAACGTAAATTATCTCAGCTGCTTGATCATGGACCAGAAGTTTAAAACTCTTCTTGATATACAATTTTATTTAGCAAAACATTTGACAAAAGTAAGCAAGGTTTCCCAATTTTAGAGACATACTCGAAACTACAACTCCAATTATTTAGGTTGCATCCCAAAATCTTAGATGTTCGTTACTCTTACTTTCCAAGGTTTCAGGGAAAAAACTTGAATACCAAGGCGGAAAATGAATCTTCACTATGCTTTGATACTTAATAACTGCAAATCTCTTAAAAGATCGTTTAATTAAATGTGAAGTGTTTTATTGAGTCGTAAAAATCACTGGAAATCTCTTTAATTGTAACGGATATTTTGACTCAAATTACCAGGACAAATTTGGTAGGGTAGGGCAACTCCTAGGTGCTGCCCAGGCCCCATTAGGCCCTTTCTGCATCATCCTGGAAAGTCCCTCTCAGTACCTCAACCAGCTTATAGTTTTAACACAGTTGATAACGTCCTCAAGAGGAACTCATCTAAGCGTGTCTGGTGTTAGAGAAAACTCGCCGAACATGGATTCACGAATGGGTGATAGAGCCGAGCAATCAAAGAGGAAATCGTCTCATCTTCCTGTTCACAGCCTCGACCCAAGGCATCATTCTATGAAGATGTTTGCTTAGTTGATAATGTCCGGTCAAAACCAGGGTTGCAGACGTAAGCTCCGTCCAGTCATCATCAAGAATGTTTTTGCAGCTGCACTGACAGTAATTCCTTGGCCAGTTTGCAGTATTTTGTTCCATTCCACCTTTTTGTGAGTATATTAAAAATCTGATTCGAACTTTGGCAGCATCCTGAATTTTAAGGTTTTAATAATAATTTTTCAAAATATTCCCATCCAAAAAAGGTGCATACCACCCTGCATCGCATTAAATATATTGCTCGCGTAGTTTCCACGGTGGTAAACGCAACAACCGGACGTTTAAATTTTGACGGTTAGCTTTTAGTTCATCCTTATCTTACTCATTTTCTATTCATTGTGGATTTTAATTTAGGTCGTTGTGTGCGATTTATATGCTATTATTATCTTTATCTCCATATTGATGATGATACAACCCATAAACTGTTTTTATTACGCCAGTTCTGCTAGAAGTACTTCGTTTATTTTCTAATTGTTGGTTAAAAAAAAATTGTTTAACGATATTCCCATGACCAATCTTAACGAACATAAATGTTGTGTCATGTTGAGGCAGTTCTTGATGAGGCTATAGCAAAAATATTCACATTCCTGTGACGGAAAAGCTCCAGCTGGTTATGAAGTTTTCAGGCTTTTGTAGCTGTATGTTTTTGACTACAGCTAATTTTGTTGTTCAGAAAAAAAAGAGTAGAATCCGTGGATACATATTTTTGAAATTCTCCCGATTCTGATCAATATTTATTGGCTTTTCTTTATATAAAGGCGTTGAAGACCAAGCTACAAATGGATATCATCTTTCTTAGCTGAAGAAATGATGATGCAAAAGAAAGTGCAAGAGAATATGACGAAAAAAATGATTTTGGAAAATGAGTCAATTAATAAGGATTACTGGATTGGAAGAAATTAATTGTTTGAACCATTACTACGTGGAATAGTTCCATGATTATCAAATAAAATCACAAATAGACATACAGGGTGTTTCTAAATTAATGTGAAAAAATTAAGAAGGTGATTGGCCGTATAAAATTTTTATGGGTCTTTTCTATCACACAATTTCCTCAGCTCACCCTCTTCCGAGATATTATCCATAAAAGGTGCTGAGAAAAATTAAGTTTTTATTTTTTTTTTCTCAAATTTAAGTAATGGAAACTTGGAATTTTGGATCTTATCGAACATAAATGTTGTGTCATGTGGGGGCAGTTCCTGATGAGGCTACCGCAAAAATATTCACATTCCTGTGACGGAAAAGCTCCAGCTGGTTATGAAGTTTTCAGGCTTTTGTAGCTGTATGTTTTTGACTACAGCTAATTTTGTTGTTCAGAAAAAAAAGAGTAGTCCGTGGACACATTTTTTTGGAATTCTCCCGATTCTGATCAGCATTTATTGGATCTTCTTTCGATAAAGGCGTTGAAGACCAAGCTACAAATGAATATCAACTTTCATACCTAAAGAAATGATGATGCAAAAGAAAGTGCAAGAGAAGATGACGAAAAAATAATTTTGGAAAATGAGACAATTAAAAAGGATTACAGGATTAGAAGAAATTCATTGTTTCAACCATTAATACGTGGAATAGTTCCATCATTATCAAATAAAATGACAAATAGACATACAGGGTGCTTCTAAATTCATGTGAAAAAATTAAGAAGGGGATTGGCCGTATAAAATTGTTATGGGTCTTTTCTATGACACAATTTCCTCAGTTCACCCCCTTCCGAGATATTATCCATAAAAGATGCTGAGAAAAATTGAGTTTTAATTTTCTTCTCAAATTTAAGTAAAGATGGAAACTTGGAATTTTGGATCTTAACGAACAAAAATGTTGTGTCATGTGGGGGCAGCTCCTGATGAGGCTACCGCAAAAATATTCACATTCCAGTGATGGAAAAGCTCCAGCTGGATAGCTACGAAGCTTTCAGGCTGTTACAGCAAAATCTGTACTATGTTTTTGACTGAAGCTAATTTTGTTGTTCAGAAAAAAAAAGAGTAGTCCGTGGATACATATTTTTGGAATTCTCCCGATTCTGATCAGCATTTATTGGATCTTCTTTCGATAAAGGCGTTGAAGACCAAGCTACAAATTAATATCATCTTTCTTAGCTGAAGAAATGATGATGCAAAAGAAAGTGCAAGAGAAGATGACCAAAAAAATGATTTTGGAAAATTAGTCAATTAAAAAGGATTACAGGATTAGAAGGAATTAATTGTTTCAACCATTAATACGTGGAATAATTCCATGATTATCAAATAAAATCACAAATAGACATACAGGGTGTTTCTAAATTCATGTGAAAAAATTAAGAGGGTGATTGGCCGTATAAAATTGTTATGGGTCTTTTCTATGACACAATTTCCTCAGCTCATCCCCTTCCGAGATATTATCCATAAGAGGTGCTGATAAAAATTGAGTTTTTATTTTTTTTCTCAAATTTAAGTAAAGATGGAAACTTGGAATTTTGTAATTGCAATGACTAGCCGCCGGTATTTTTCCAACATTCCTGTTATATTATGAAGGGGTGAAATTATCAACCCTTACTTTATTTATTTAATCTTCACTTGATTTGCATTCTATGGTTTGGTTAATTATTTGAATCAAAACATTGTTTTGACGTTTCGCTTCCTGAAACCCAAGAAAGCAAATCAAGTGAAAATTATAATCAATGGTTAAAAAATATTTAATTATTTATTTATAGTATCAAATATTTCTTTTTATATAAAAATATTATTAATATCTCTGTTGTCTTGAAAAACTTTCTTTACACTTAAATTTTTTTCCTGCATTCTTTTGGTGGGATTTTTGAAAAATAAACTAATTTTGCATTAGAAGGAATTAAAAGATTTGTTTTTAAAAAATACCTAAACGATATAGTTCTCTTAATACTTTCTTTCCGATCAAAAGAAATGTATGCTGTCATATAAATGATTGGTTGAGCACTTTAGAAACATGTAATTATATTAAAATTGTAATTACATAATTCTAGTGGTGCGATGACAAGGTATCCTCAGCACAATTTGACGAATGCACCTCTAAAATTAAAAGATTCTTCTTCTGTTCTGGGCTTCTAAATAATCGAAATTATTGCAGTATTAAGGCTTCCAAATGCTTCCAATAGTCATCAAACTGTGATATGTAATTTAACAGAAATGGATAATTACAGGTTTTGGAGGCAGATATTTTAAAACCTGTCATTTTACCTGCCGCTGTATAATGAAAATGGATTACTGTAGGGTAGAGTGGTGTAGAAAATTGAGGGAGATTGTGTTAATCCTTTTGCGCAATACGTTTGCTGTTTTAAACAAGAAAAACAACTAATATTTATCAAAGCGTTTAATAATTAAAATTTCAATAAAAATTCAAAAAATTAAATAACAATATTAAAATCACTAAAATTAGCTCATTAGTCTATAAAGACAAGACCAAAGGGAAGAAGTGTGTCAGCTTGGTATCAATCCAAATTAAATGTGGTGACCTTGACTTTCTCTTAATTTGATTAATAACTAATGTGTAAAAGGTCACTTTCCTCAAGAAGGTCAACTGTCAGAGGAATCTTGTTTTTTTGGGTTTTTGATGGGTGATGTGTGGTCGATAAAAGTATTGGAAAAACAATCGAAAATCTTCAGATATCTGGGCCATCCATATCCCATTTTTATTGAGGAGCCTTCAATTTTTATGTCTGGGAGACATACTCCATTTTAAGAGGATTAGTGAGGGTTCTTAAAAGAAAATAAACCTCATACATATCAGGCCACATTCCACCAAAGGTTTGTACCTATATTTTAAAAGTTGCGATCACTAACATTATTTTAGGCCTTCTACCTATATGCTTACTTTAATTCTTGTTCGGTGTGCATGTCACTTATGAAATCTTGCAAGATACCAAGCCACACCTAGCTTCCCCTATTGCTCGTCTAAGATCTGCTGAGCTCTGGATGCTGTCTGATATACCACCATCGAAGAATACAAGTAAGATCTTTCCAATAATATAAACTGAAATTCGCTCTCACCCCCTGGATCCTAGAAAAATAAAATACAATACAATACCTAAATCATTGAAACACTTAACTCAACTGTATCCAATATTCTTTATTTAACATAGAAATTTAATACCTTAACTTACCTGTAAACTATCTTCAGAATAGTGTAAGACGAATAGTACGTACTAGTCGTTTCAAGGGTTTTTGTTACCCCCTTATTGTATATTCCCCATTTGTGAAGAGATACTAAAAACTAATTGTTGAATAAATGCTAATTTTTGTTTGAAAATAAATATATTTTTGTTACCTGTCTTATACACAATAAATAAACTGGACACCGTGTACAGGTAGCAACGTTGACAACGAGTATGGTTTCCTCTAATATCAATTACAGCCAAACAACGCCTCTGCATACTTTCAATAAGGTCGTTGAAGTAGTCTTGATAGATTTGTCTCCAAAGTTGGAGTTAAAGCTGTCTAAGTTCTTGGAGTGTCTATGGGAGTGGTTCATGGGAACTTTGTAGCTGGTCCCATTGATTGAGGTCGGGCTATTGAGAGGGTAGTGCCAAATGCGGTATACCATGGAAGTCCAAAACGTCTTCGAGTACTATCGTCTAAAAAGAGGAAAGTTGGTACAATAGCAGCATAAAACAAACGTAGAAAATTGTTAATAACTTGTTGAACGTAAATTTGCGCAGTCAATACCTCCAAATACCTCCCCAAACATCAACTGTGCCTCCTCTAAACGGTTGAACTTCCTGCACTGCTCTTCTATTTCTGGGCACTAGAGGAACACGCCGAATATCAGAAAACCTTCCATACATGAACGCATCTGTGAACAATGCGGACCTCCATTCAGCATTCAGCTATATGAATTTGTGTTAATGAAACTCTTCTGAAACGTCGTCGTGAACGTAAGAGAGCCTCGTTTAATCTTCGACGTCTTGTTTCAATTGAAACCGAAACACCAGAAGCATTGAAAATACGATGTTGTATGATACGACAAGTACTCAGAGGTTCTTCACGGGTATACACAGTCAGATTACTAACTTGTGCGAAGGTGGAAACCCTTGGTCGTCCACTTCGCTTCTCTCACGTTTCCAGTTGCTCGATAGTGACATTTTCACTGACTTGGAAAACGTCAGTAACTTTTCTCTGAAGATGACCCGCCTCAATTATACCCTACTAGCTTCATCCGCACCAATTTTACGTCTAGTCATGATTCAAAACAAATTCTGTATTTCAAGTTGACGAAATGAAGTGAAAACAGTAACTGATGTAAAATACTTGAAAATACAAAAGAAAACAACTTTTTTTTCGGGTCGAGATGGGAAACTCATGCTCGAATCCTATCCAGGACCCAAACAGTGCTGGACTCAACCCCAAGGAGATGCCTACCAACCTCAAACTCGCCGTTACTACATTACACTACCCTAGCATACTTCGAGAAAAAGAAAACAACTTGTCTTAAACTAATTAACTTGGAAACAAAAAAGTTTTTTTATTTGTTGTTATATAAAGTACTGTCTTTTAATATGTTAAAGACCATCTAAAATTGAATAATTTGAATAAAATTTAGTTTAGAAAACTGAAAACCATGTCTTACCTCACTACAAAAACTAAATAATCAGTTACTTTATTGACAGATTGTATGAAATCAATTTTTGCTCCTGGAGCCCCCAGTATCCGATTCGAACATATCCCAAACGGAATATTTCGACTTTTCCTTATTTACCTGTCTAAATTCGGTGCAGTTTAGAATTATTGTTGTAATTTATGACGACAGATTGGCAATTTATTAAGAAACCGAAGCTGTACCTTTCATCTTTGACGTTAATATTGGATTTTTATTTTCGAAAGACATCACTCATAACTTTTTAGAATATTATTTATAGTCGGGTCGGATGCGACTGATGTTAGAATAAATTGGATACTAAGAAAACTGATATCATTCTAAATGAGAAAATTAAAATTTAAAACCGCAAAAAGTTATATATATAATATATAGAGGTACTAGAGGACCAGACAGACGTTGTCCTATCCTAACATTGCCTTGCCAAAAACATATTATACAAATTTGGACTATTTCAGTTTCAGTTCGATTAAAAAATATTTTGGGTCGAAAAAGCCGATAAAAGAAGGGAATATCTTCTCTAAAAATCCGTTTTTCCTGAATTTTCCTCCATATTTTGAAATGAAAACTTCTTTAGGCGCTTAGCACTTTTTTTGGGTGAAGAAAAAACATGGATTTTTCGTCATCGTCAGGCTTTTATGCAACACACAATACTTTGGTCATTCGTTGCGCTTTTATGCAACACACAATACTTTTGGTTATGTAACACAATTAACAATGAAGCGTATGTAGTGTTGCATAAAACATTGTCACGCTTTCCATGAGCTCTATGTGCATTTTTTTGTAAAAAAATCCATTTACGATAAAATTTTTAAAAGGGATTCATTTATTGGTGTTTTCACTTCTGTTGGCAGTCCTATGACTGGACTCTACATTTTTTTGGTTAAGCGAATTTTTTTGTAATGACCTAGGCCAGTAAAGTAAGAAATGTCTCAGATCACATGTAATTGTCGACCTCACTTACTGGCCGAGGTTTGTTTACTATTTTTCTGTTCGACGGAGCCGGAAAGCGCTAACTTCGTTTAGCGCGGAGGCCCGAAAGTTGATGCTTTCCGGCCGGAGGACAGAAAAATTTATTTTTGGATTTCTGTTCTTTGAAATTATTATATGTTTCACAAACTTTCAACTTTAAACTTAAATAACTCATATTTTAATATCCATTAGAGGACGGGTAATTTTTATAATTTTGCTCTAAACTTTCAACTGTCCCTAAATACTTATTAGGTCACTTCGATTCCATAGGTGTAGGCGGTACACTTTTTTTAAGGAATGTATGTCATAAAACACATTTTTAAACTTTAACCCTGTATAACTTTGTCAATTATGAAATTGACATATCTGAATATTGGTTACTATTTAGGGTAATTCTTCCTCTATCGAAATATATAAAAATCATACTCATAACTGTTATGGTTTCGAAGTAATAACAATTTCAAGAGGAGCATGTCAAAGATTTTTAGATAATAAGGTGTTCAACTTCGAATTTTGACCTCATATGAATAAGTGGTTATTTAGAAATAAAATTATTGTTATTATTATATATTATTCATATTTATTGGCCGAAAAGCATCAGGATCATCATCAATTGCCCCTGTTTTTAAGTCTCGCGTTCGCACCTGGTTGGCGGTGTTTATGTATATCTTCATGCCTTTTTCTTCCATTGTTTCATTCCATATACAGCTAAATATGTGTTAAATATAAAATATAACAATTTTTCACTTTTTTCCCACCAAAATAATACACTTGGGTGGTCACTCTTCTTCAAAAATACATCAAATACATAAAAAGGGACAAGGTCAGGAATAAACAAACAAAACACTCAAAATCTGTAATTCATCTCTACTTTAAGTAGCAACATTTAACACAACACAAACCATTCAGAATGTCAAAAACAACAAGACCTTCAATGAATTATGAACTATCATGGTTAGGTTAGGGAAAACTGTCTCCGTAGTTTCGAATGTTCGTAAAATAGAGCAGGGTCTGAATTGGAACAAAAATTTCAAAAATCTGGACTTTTTTAGTTTAAATTACATCAAAAAATTGTATTTGAGTTTAAAAAAAAAATAAAGTAAAGTATAAGGTTTATATCTTGTTTTCGCTTGACATGAAAAGATTTTTTCTAGGAAGAAAAAAGTTTCCGCTGATTCTTTTGGCTCTCAAGAGGCCAGAAACTTTGTTAGTACTTTTTCTATTAGCCCAGTTTTTATTTTTTAGCAAAACCATAAATCCGGAGAATAAGGTGGTTGTGGATAGATATAGACTTTTTTTAGTCTTGGCGTATTTGATTAATTGATTGATTAGTTCGGCACCTCCAGTCAGAGGCTTAGAGACTTCGGCACCTCAGCCTTTAGGCTTTTAGTGCTCTTGGTTATACCGTTTATGTGAAGAGACCAGTAGCCCTTATCAGGCTCAACAGTCTTTTCACTAGGTCCTTCTTGGAGAAACCCTCCCTTGGATACTCCTAGGAGTTTATATCTCCAATGAGACAGTGCTTCACATTCGAAGATAATGTGAGAGGCTGTTTCCTCCTCTTCCATGCACAACCGACAGATAGGTTCTTCCCTATATATGCCCTTTGTATGCATGTACTTCCTTAGGGTACAGTGACCGGTGAGTAATCCCGTCACTTTTCTCATCTGGCCCCTGCTGAGTTTTAATATTTCGTTAGTCAGCGACTCCTTTTTTGACCAAGAGTTTGCTGTGTTCCTGTTTTGGCACAGTAAAATCTTTGCAAGGGTGTCTGCCTTTTCATTGCCTACAATACCTTTATGCCCCAGTACCCAGTTACTCTATTGTGGTTTGCAAGGGCTAAAAGTTTTCGTAGGCAGTCCCAGACCAGTCTAGATCTGATCTGGGGACATGCTAAAGATTTAAGTGCTGCCTGACTATCTGAGAGTATGAGAATCTTGTTTCGATGTTTATTTGCAAGATGCAAACTTCCCCAACGATGCATGGACATTGCACCATGGCGTAAGAAATGACGTCTTATATTGCTTAGTACTGCCTAATGAGATGGTGAATAAAAAAAGGGTACTTGAAAAAATTGCAAGGTTACACCAAAGACATGTGAATTTAACTTTAAAAGAACAATGGGGAATGTCCAGCTCCTGTTCTAAAATATCTTTTGTAAAATTTAAAAATGAAGAATTCATCCTGGAAAATAAATTAAGGAGAGTAGTAGAAAACCAACTAACGAATCTGTTAAGTGGATTTAGAAAGGGAAGAATTGAGTTGTCAAGATTATTTTTTTACTATAAAACAAGTGATAGAGAGATATTATGTTCAACAAGATTAATAGTTACGTAGTCCAGCCCTGAACTCCGTCTCAGCGGGGATGTAGAGTAAAATATAGGCTGACCCAAATGTGACACTTTACACTTAAACCAAATATTACAAAACATATTTTTAAAATTAAAGTTGTTGGTGTTAAAATGAAATTTTTATTCAAAAATTTGACATCTCGTAATATTTAGAATACAAATAAGCCATTTTGTATTGCACTTGAATATTCGTAATACTCTCTGAAATATATTGACATATAGGTCCTGAACATTTTACATCAACCAAGTCATCCCAAAACTTAGTTCTATCATCTTTCCATCTAACTAGCTTCATTAAATTTTCAAATTTTTTTTTCTTAGTTTCTGCTTTCCTAAGAATATCTACATATTTAGGAAAAACTAACAGCCCAAACGCTATGGCTTCTAAATTTCTCACTTCGTCAACTTCTTTTGTTTTGATCGCAACTTCCGAAAATACTTTTAAAGCTTCTTTTAGTACTGGATAAGCTCTACCAGGCTTGCCTATTGTTAGTAGATAAGATCCTAAATGTTTGTAGGTCTGAGCCAGATAAAATGGTAGACTGTACTCTTCGGTGTCTTTCTTTAGTTCCATCAGGATACTCAACGCTAGGTCGATGCGGTTTTCCACCATGGCAGCTACCACCATTTGGATTCTTATTTCACATTTTCCTAAAAATACAAACCGCTGCATTGGTGTCATACTAATCTATCCATACTGGACCTCCTTGGATTTTTTTGTAATTAGGTGTAACGTCTAGAAACCTTTACATAATCTATCAGATAACAGATAGTAAGTTGGGAATTCTGGAACCGTTGGCGATACTCTACACTGAACACTGTTTACACTACCACTACACTAACACTTTACACTATCTTGGTTATCTAAACGCGCGTAAGATAGTGTAAAGTGTTGGTGTAGTGGTAGTGTAAACAGTGTTCAGTGTGATAACAGTTAACTTTGGAGAACTACAAAATCTAACAAACCAATCCCAACTAATAGGATTAAAAATGAATTAAGACCAAAGCAAAAAAATTGCTAAGGAATGAAGGATTACATGTAGTGGGGATTTGTAGATTGATGTCCTATGTCTTTCTTAGAGAAATCCTCCCTTGGATACTCTAGTCCCAGGAGTCTCTGTATCTCCAATGAGTCAGTGCTTCACATTCGAAGATAATGTGAGAGACTGTTTCCTCCTCTTCCATGCACAATCGACAGATAGGTTCCTCCCAATTGTTATTTGGCCCCTGCTGAGGTTTAGTATTTCGTTAGTCACCGACTCCGAAGGTTTTTTGACCAGGAGTTTGCTGTGTTTCTGTTTTGGCACGTGTTTCCAGTACGTCTGATGTTTTGTTTGAATCCACCTAGATGTACAACCACGTGCAGCAGATTTTGATATTCCAAATATTGGTTCAGAACCAGTTTCACACCCTACCTTTGCGATAGCGTAGATTTCTGTTGGGAATACAGATGCAAACTTCCCCAACGATGCGTGGACCTAGGTCTGGCACCATGGACTCCAGCTCCTGTTTCTATGTCAGTTTTAGATTCATCTGTGTACCACACCAACGTTCCATCCTGAATGCATCCCAGTTTAGCTGGTTGGTTGACGTTGTAGATTACGAAGATAGGAAAAATGATAACAATGGTAACTAGAGCTGGGAAAACAGCTGAATAATATTCTGCTCTAGTGCTGACGTGGGGATCCAGCTGTAGATATGCTAGAACATTCACAATATGTTTTCAGATCCTCCAGTACGACTCCCGGTGGCACTAAGCACGGAAAACGCGTCTGCAATTTGGATAGACACATTACAAGACAAATATTTTGTAGATTACGAATGAGGATCTAATTTTGTGTGTTGTATTGGTATTGGTCAGTGTTTTTACCTTCAATCGTTCCGTGTCGTTCTTGTAAACTGTAAGCCTTCAGAAGAGATTTCATAGCTTTCTTGCCTTCGTTCAAGTGTATTTCACATATTCCTTTCAAAAGTAAAGCTTTCGATTCACAGTTTTTTATACAAGCCATTGCCGCGCTAATTTGAGCTTTCGAAGCTATTTTAACTGCTTCTTGATAATCAAATTTGGCCATCGATCGGTTTACTTCTTCAATAAAACATTCATAAAGCAGTTCGTTGATTTGTATGTAGAGCGTACCGCGTACTGGGAACAAGTTTTTACCGGTCCAATTTTTCCCTTTCGATAAATCGCATGCTATTTCTAATTGGATTATCGCACTTGAGTATTCTTTGACCATTTCGACTAAAAATTGACAAATTGACAACAAATTTTCAAGAGATAAAATCTTACCTAAATATCTTGCATACACGTATCGACTTAGAGCTTCATATTTTCCGTTAAGCGAAGTATATTGAGACGAAACTTCAATGGATTGAACTAGCATTTCGCAACCCATCCACCACCAATCGAAATTTCCAAAAGCAAAATGAATTGCCAACTGCAAAAAAACTTCGCATTCTTGCTCGAACCGTTGTTGATTGTGAAACGTTTCTGCTGTTTTCAAACCCTCCGCTAGAACAGTTAATTGTGGTTTGTTAAATTTTAACTGTGGCAATAATAAACCATCGTTTATTAGCGAATCTGCTACTAGTTCTTCTTGGTGAACGATCAGTTCTTTTATGTAAGCAGTTGTACTGTGAAAGCCTTTTTCTTGCAAGTTAATTATCAAAGCTTCGTGTAATGGTAGACGAAAATTTCTTATTTCCTCCACGTTGTAAACTGGTAGGGCTTTTCTCATCCTAAATACAGAAAGAAAAGGGGAATTATAGTATGTATGTACCTATGGAGATTGGGGTGATATTCATCTCATTCTCCTACTTAGTTCCTGAGGAAGATCTCAGAGACTAGTGGCTAGAATTTTAGGATATCTGCAGGCTTTAGTTTAGGTAAGTGTCCCTCTTCTGACCGGTAGTCTCCTAGGTGTTGTGCCCTTTTCTGGGTGAAAGGTAACCATATTATGTCTTTTTCAGTAACCCTGACAATGGGTACCCACATTTATAATATACATACGTAAGGAAAGAGGGATAAAGGTGCGTCAGAAAAATAATTTTTTCTACAGTCGCGCGTAAAATGACTAATTACTATATTCAAATGAAATCGTAAAGTCGACAAATGCCGAGGATTGTCACTTTACGCTCTAGCGCAAAAAAGGAATCTTTTTCGCTCGCTAATTTAATCAAACCACGCCCTCGGAATTTACTCAATTGGTGAATATTTAACAATTTATCAGATTAAAAATCAAATAAAATTATATGAAAATTGTCAAAAATTTTGAAATATGGTCAATAATTGTCAATTATTGTCAAAAACTGTTAAAATAGACAATAATTGTCAAAAATGGTCAATAATTGTCAAAAATGGTCGATAATTGTCAAAAAATATTGAAAAATGGTCAAACATTTTCAAAAATTGTCAAAAATGGTCAATTGTCAAAAATTTTAAACTTTTTTTGAAAAATGGTCAAATATTGTCAAAAATGCTCAAAAAGTGTCAAAAATGGACAATTATTGTCGGAATTGGTCAATAATTGTCAAAAAAATTTTAAATTTTGAAAAATGGTCGATAATTGTCAAAAACTATCAAAAATTTTGAAAAATTGTTAAAATTTTTGAAAATTTATCAAAAAAGGACAATTATTGTTAAAAATTGTCAAAATTTTGAAAAATAGTTGATAATTGGTAAAGTTTTTGAAATATGGTCAAAAATGGTCAAAAATTTGGGAAAATGGTCCATAATTGTCAACAATTGTCAATAATTATCAAAAATGGTCAATAGTTTTGAAAAATCGTCTAAAATTTTGAAAAATTGTCAAAAATGGTCAAAAACTATCAAAAATGATTAAAAATTGTCAATTATTTTTAAAAACTGTCAAAAATGGACAATTATTGTCAAAATTGGTCAATAATTGTGAAAAATTGTTGAAATTTTGAAAAATGGTCGATAATTGTCAAAAACTATCAAAAATGGTCAATAATTTTGAAAAATTGTCAAAAATGGCCAATAATTGTCAAAAACTATCAAAAATGGTCAAAAACTGTCAAAAATGGACAATTATTGTTAAAAATTGTCAAAAATTGTTTAAAGTTCCTAAAAAATTGTCAAAAATTTTGAAATATGGTCAATAATTGTCAAAAATGGTCAAAAATTTGGAAAAATGGTCTAAAATTTTGAAAAATTGTCAAAAATGGTCAATTATTGTTAAAAACTGTTAAAAATGGACAATTATTGCCAAATACTGTCAAAAATGGTTAAAAATTGTCATCATTTTGAAAAATGGTCACTAATTTGAAAAACAGTCAAAATGGTCAATTGTCAAAAATGGTCAATAATTGTTAAAATTTTGAGAAATGGTCAATAATCGTCAAAGGTTGTCAAAATTTTGAAAAATAGTCAATAAATAATACGAGCCGTTTCAGAAAATCGATTTAAACACGTAATTTATAAAATCGATTTACTAAAAATCGATTAATATTACTATAAAAATTTTATTATTATTTTTTAACATCCCTAGTAAGTAGATCTTTTAAGGTTAATCATGATGAATAGCAAAAATGACGATTATTCTAGCACTCCTATTATAACCTAAGATAATATAAAAAACTGTTTTAATTATTAAAAGGGCGACTGTAGAAAAAATTATAAGTGTTTTTCGAGCGTAAAGTAAAATTGCCGCTTTCGAAAGATCGCCACGCTCCGCTCCGCATCGCTCGGCAACATTCTTTCTCAAGCGGCAATCTGTTACTTTACGCTCTAAATGCACAAGTAACTAGTATGAAAACGTTAAGTACTTTAGTCTCAAATTGCAAAATGTCGTTGACTCAACACTCAAACCAGTAGATAGAGGTGGATTATTTATCCTTATTTTTCATCTTACCTTCACCTATAAATTCTCATATGATTTTGGTTAAATTTGCATCGTTTTGTAATTTTTTTACAGTAGAAATGGCAAATTTTATAAAAAAACTAAAAAACACGCTTTATAGGTAATCGAACTAAAAAGTAAAAAATAATTCTTAATTTAAGAATAAAATGATTAACGAGCCCGTAGAATCCGAAAATCAACATAAAAATTTCCGAAAACGTAGAGTAAGTAATATTTTATTTACAGTGTAACCAGTCTAAAGCGAATTTCACTGCTCTCAATCATTCATTAGTTTGAGTAGAGGTAGTTTACCAATCCCACTTTTTTATATAATTCAATATACAGGGTGATTGATTGTTGTGCTAGAAAGCTCAGTAGCTCTGTTATCATAGAAGATACCGAAAAAAGTAATATATAAAAATTGTAGATAGCGGTGGGTACAGGGTATTACATAACTCGATGCCAGATCAAAGTTATGTTTTTTTTATTGGAACACCCTATACGTCACTACTATGTTGTAAAATTTCAAATTAATCTGAGTGTTTAAAGTGGGTAAAAATCGAGTTTAAAGGTTGCATTACAAACAAACAAACATACTGTAATGTTTTTGTTATTTATTTAAATAGTTTTTACTTGTGGGATAAAATTATTCACACTTCTATGGCTAATTGCTATCTATTGATTTATTTATTAAACTTAATGTATATACACATTTTACTTAGTGTCTTCTAATTTATTTACACTCGGTATAATAGTTCTAATTTATTTTTACCACTTGAATAATACACTATTTATCTTCACTATTTAATTAACGGTCCGATTACTAAGACTCACTCTGTGAGCTAAGTCTTTGCCTTCGATTCACTAATTGTCAACGCATTCAAAAACCTGCGTATATATAGTCTTTATCAACTCTACAAGTCATCAATTCTACAGTTTTCTATTCTAGAATGTTCTCGAAAGGAGCGCAGCCACCAAAGTTTACAGTCGAGAGACAGGGCCGGCTTTGAGTTGGTGACCTCGCAACAATACAAGTATAGCAAGAATATGTTTACTAATCAATTAATAATTAAGCCTTGGAATTATTATACAAACTTATACTGAGTGTTAAATATGTTATGTTAGAATTCGCTTACAAAACTCTGTAGCAACTTCTCTGCTACTACGAGCATTATCACCAAATATCCGGATTATTTCAATGTTTTCTCTTAAAGTCAATCACATTTTATTTCTTTGATTACTGACTAGAACTTAGCTGACATTTTAAAATACTGTCAAAATATTACTTTCCATGGCACGCTAATGATCAAATTAAACAATGAGGTGTTAAACCGATATCCAGCATTTAGTATTTTATTGAAGTATATTAGTACTACTTTGCAAAAATTAATTTAAAAATTTTTTAAACCGAATATTTGAGGAGAAAACTGGAAATTAAGATTTCCTAAATGTTTGCAACTTTCACTACAGATACGTCACGCACTTAAAGATGCCACTTTCTGATTCAGTTGTTTTATGAACTAATAGCCAGTTACAAAAAGGCCATTTGAAGTTTGAAGAACTGTCAAAGTCTATAATATATATGAGTGTTTTGTTTTTGTTTTTGTTTACAGTTTATACGAGCTTGACGTTTCAATATTATAAATGTTTGATTTTTAGTTTGAAGGTGACATGGAAAATTATGTTTAACACTCGTTGATGGGAGGGAAATTATTTTGAAACCATTAGTTTTGCCTCAGGTTTTTAATTGGCCAGAATCTTCTTCAATCAAATAGCTAAAATTAGATGAGTTGGTAGTCCCAAATTGACCTGTTTCAACAGAAGATTCTCATGATTATGATGTTGTTACTCAAACCTCCTGGGGAATAATCAATCAATACCAACAAAAAAGTCCCGTAGAGGTAAAAAGTGTTGCTGTTAGTTGTCGGTTAACTTCTCAGAATACTGTTAAATTGGATACTTTAGATCTGACTATTACAAAATAAGCAACTACCTCACTAATGAAAGAGAAATTTTTAAAGGTATTAGATATCACATCAGCAGAGGCAACAACTGAAACTGTATCATCAAGCAGTAATTTTGTGTTACTAACTGACACAAGTGAATCAAAAGACGAACAGTTGCAGAATACAATCACTCTCGTTGAGAAATATCCGAAGAAATATATCGGTGTTCCTAAAGTGTGGTATGACATTTTTATAAACTTACTTGGTAAAAATAATTTAAATAAAGAACAAGTTATAATATGCCTAATGAAAATCAAATTAAATGATGCATTTGCAAGATTAGCAGATAAATTTTCATTATCAGTAAATGGAGTTTCAAAAATATTCAAAATTCACTTTTATAAAATTGAACATTATATGAAAACATTAATATTTTGGCCTTCAGAAAGCCAAAAAAAAAGCATTTGTCTATTCCATTTCGAGCAAAATATAATAATGTGCAATCCATTATTGATTGTTTTGAAATAGAAATTCAGAAGCCTACTAATCCAGTGCACCAGGCATTGACTTTGTCGCAATACAAAAAATGTAACACAGTCAAATATCTTATATCTTGTACCCCTGATGGATTTGTAAATTTGTAAAAATACACGACAGAGAGAAGTTTATTAAAAATAAAACTTTCATTAAAATGTTTACAATTGGTAAATATATCTGTTATAAATGGTTTATCATAAGAAAGCCACTGACAGATTATTTCATTTGAAATTTCAAAATTGCTACAACAAAAAGTCCCTTTTTTTTATTTGTTGCCATCATTTGCAAATGAAGCTGAGCTTTGTACTTATTAGTAATTTCCACATTTTTATTACAAGTCTCTAGACTTTTTTCTGTTGCTGGACATTTGACTTCCACTACATATTCATTTGTAATTGCATCAGGAGAAGCTACAAAAATCGGATTGTAAGCAATTATGAATAATCCAGCATCTTTAAATCGATAGGTAGTCAATTTTAAATGTTGACATCTATGTTATTAGGAGCTTTATCAAAAAATATATTTTTACATAAATTGAAAGAGTAAGACAGTGGCGAGTTATACATTAGGTCTGTCCAAACCGCAATCAGAAACTGTCAGAAACGATCAGAGAATAACTAGTCATAGCAAACACATCGCGTAATTCCAGTCACTGATTGCAATGATCGACAACTCTCTGATCTGATATTTTAGGCTGATGATGGTGCCATCTATCGTTCAGTAGTATCTCGGTTACGCAAATATTTAAAAGTCTCAAATTTCACCGCAATTTACTTAAATCGTTGAGTGAAAAACGCTTAAACCCACAGAACATACCCAAGGCTTAATTAAACCGCCACCTCTCAGTGGCTATGTAGCAGAATAGCGTCAGTCAAAATAGCGCTAGGTTAAAATAGCGTCCGTCAAAATAGCGCCGCACAAAAATAACGCAGAACAAAAACAGCGGCAGGCAAAATAGCTTATCCCCTTCTCGAAAATATATCAAAGAATTTGTATTTCACATGAAGTTTTCCCAAAAGAGGAAGGAAATAAGCTATTTTGTCTGCCGCTGGTTTTGTGCTGCGCTATTTTGATTGACGCTATTTTGTCCAGTGCTATTTTGACTGACGCTATTTTGTTACAGAGCAGTATATACGCATCTCTCTTTTTGGGGTCTCTGTTCTTCTCACTAGGATGACAGGCTATTTATTTTTTTAGACAATGCAAAAAGTATCCTGAAAAATTTTCTTGAAAATTCTTCGAGCATCCTTAAAAACAGAAATACAGTTTTATTTATATCCTTGTGTACCTTTTTACTTTTACTTTTTCATTAAAATACTCCAAAAGACAAATAAATGAGGTTTTCAAAATAATATACTTTTATATTCACTTCTAGGACGGCCGGTATATATAAATATATATTAATCGTAGATATGATAAACAACTTTACTTGTTTAACGGGGTGACTAACTAATACATTTTGTCGATTTATATTCAGTAGCGTGTTGACTTTCGAATAGGAAATATCGGTATGCCGTGCGTGCGTTCGAAATTAACGTGTAACGTGGAGTGTAGTGAATAGTGCCTATATGGATTACTTGGATTACAATCTGATACATTTGCGGTAAGTTTTTATTTTATTTACTGGTAGTTATTGGTAATACTGTTTTTTAAAATATTTTAAATCACTTACGAACAATTTTATTGCTATAAACAATTGATTTTTAATATATAAACGAAGTATTTTACAATTGTTTATTAGATTTTATATTTGCTATAATCCATTTTTGCTCTCTCTTACTATTTTTTTATCCCAAAATATTTAAAATACTGAAAAGGGGGCCTGTTTCTTAATATACAGAATTGATATATATTGTTTATTTATAATTCATTTTTGCATCTTTTTAATGTTTTTTTAAACCAAAATACTCAAAATTCTAAAAAGTCGGCCGGTATATATTCCTAGCTATGACAAATTGTTCTTATATAAGAGGTTAGTCATGATGAACTGTATATACTTCTACCTCGTATAGGGGCTCCTATGGGAAATATTAAATGACAATTAAAATGTGTCTGCTTCTATTCTGTTTATTAACATACAGGGTCTTTAAAAATTAGTTCATTTTATTCATATAAAAGTTTAGCAAAATAGAATCAGAAAAATATCTTGATTTTTGTACAAATGTTCAATTTTTAATAACTAATAATCCTAATTCGTGTTATATTTTTAATAATACAACTGGTTTACTTGATTTTTAAAACCGATTTTCAAGAGAAACAAGCTGTTTTGTATAATATGAAAACATCGCCCTGTATAATATGTTTTTAGTAATTCATAGTTATTTACATTTTATCGAATGCTCATACGTGTTTTATACTTTTACTCAAAATAAAAACCTACAGTATCTACTACAGATACTTTTTTCAAATTTAATATAAGCTATATACTCAGTATTCTCAAATTTTCTTATTTTAAATAAACTAATTCTTTTTTAATGTTTCTATTTTATTTTCTTTAATTTAAAAAAAGATCAAACTGTATTTTTTTGTCGAAACAATATTCTGATAACTCGATAAATTGACAATAGTATGCAATTTGGAACATGAACTTTTGGAATTGTATAGTACCACCCGTCCAACCTTAATAATGGAAGGAAAACTTATAATTAATTATCTATTTGTATACTTTCTTGAATCTTGATAAAAGTTTTCAAAAACCAAATACAAGTTGAAATTTTAAATTTTGCATACCCCGTAGGAGAATCAATACGAGGTAGGAGTATGTACAGTTCCCCATGACTCATCTTAAATAACAGAATTTTCTTTAATATTTTATACTACATACCGGGTATTTTTGAATTTATGCGAAAAATTTCAGGTGGTGATTGCCCGTATAAAATTATAATAGGTCTTTCATATGAAAAAATTTCCCTTCCCCCTCCCTCCGAGATATCACCCCTAAAAAGAGGATGAATGAAATTGAGTTTTTATTTATTTTTTCTCAAATTTAAGTAAAGATGGACTTTTTCTCAACATTCCTGTTACATTATAAGGGAGTGAAATTATCAACCCTTACTTTATTTAATATCAAATTTTTTTTCGATATTGAGTTTTGTGAAATAAAATTATTATTTAAAATCTCAGTTGTCTTGAAAAACTTTTTTTACTCTCGAAGTTTTTTCCTAGATTCGGAGAAAAAAAATATTTCTAAATCTATTGTATCTAGGAAAAATCTTCGAGAGTAAAAAAGGTTTTTCAAGACAATAGAGATTTTAAATAATAATTTTATTTCACAAAACTCAATATCGAAAAAAAATTTGATATTAAATAAAGTAAGGGTTGATAATTTCACTTCCTCCACAATTTAACAGGAATGTTGAGAAAATACCGATGGTTAGTAATTGCGAGTGCACGAAATTTACAAAATTTAAAGTTTCCATCTTTACTTAAATTTGAAAAAAAAAAATAAAAGCTCAATTTTATTCAGGATGATATCTTGGAATGGGGTGAGATTAGGAGATTTTGTCATAGGAAAGACTTATCATAATTTTATAAGGGAAATCACCTGAATTTTTGCGCCTGAATTTAGGAACACCCTGACATAAAATATTTTTAATGCTGATTTTAAACATACGAACTTATAATTTTACAAACTGCGTATTTTAATTTAATGCCCAAGATTCCTTTAGCTGAAGTAACAAACAAAAAAATTATTATACACGATGATTCTTTATAAAATAACCCTATGCCTTTGTTTTTTTTAATCGTAAATGTTTTTGTTTTTTAGAAAACATGATTTTTTAAAATTATTAGTTTAGTTAAATTATTTAGAATCGTTCTTTAATAAATTCTGTTATTCTTTGTTTCAGGTTTCGTAAAATATTGGTCTACTCCAAAGGAGTGTGAGTATACAGTAATTCTCAATTTCTATCAAATGACATCATTATCTCAGTATCATCCTACCTTTCTTTTACAAATGTTCCTCATATCTTCTAAATACTATCCAGCCCTTTTTTTTAGAATTGGTACTTTTTTCAAAAGACATAGGTAACCAACCTATGTCAATCCAAAAATTTTCTAAATACTATGCCTTTCGTTAATAAGTTGGTAATTTTCAAAAGACATAGGTAAGATATGTCATTCCTCATATTTCCTAAATACTATATCTATCGTTAATAAGTTGGTACTTTTCAAAAGACATAGGTAAGCTATGTCAATCCGAACATTTTCTAAATACTATGCCTTTCGTTAATAAGTTGGTTCTTTTCAAAAGACATAGGTAAGCTATGTCATTCCTCATATTTCCTAAATACTATGCCTTTCGTTAATAAGTTGGTACTTTTCAAAAACATAGGTAAGCTATGTCAATCCGAATATTTCCTAAACACTTTGCCTTACGTTAATAAGTTGGTGCTTTTCAAAAGACATAGGTAAGCTATGTCAATCCGAACATTTTCTAAATACTATGCCTTTCGTTAATAAGTTGGTTCTTTTCAAAAGACATAGGTAAGCTATGTCATTCCTCATATTTCCTAAATACTATGCCTTTCGTTAATAAGTTGGTTCTTTTCAAAAGACATAGGTAAGCTATGTCATTCCTCATATTTTCTAAATACTATGCCTTTCGTTAATAAGTTGGTGCTTTTCAAAAGACATAGGTAAGCTATGTCAATCCGAACATTTTCTAAATACTATGCCTTTCGTTAATAAGTTGGTTCTTTTCAAAAGACATAGGTAAGCTATGTCATTCCTCATATTTCCTAAATACTATGCCTTTCGTTAATAAGTTGGTTCTTTTCAAAAGACATAGGTAAGCTATGTCATTCCTCATATTTTCTAAATACTATGCCTTTCGTTAATAAGTTGGTTCTTTTCAAAAGACATAGGTAAGGTATGTCAATCCGAACATTTTCTAAATACTATGCCTTTCGTTAATAAGTTTGGTTCTTTTCAAAAGACATAGGTAAGCTATGTCATTCCTCATATTTCCTAAATACTATGCCTTTCGTTAATAAGTTGGTTCTTTTCAAAAGACATAGGTAAGGTATGTCAATCCGAACATTTTCTAAATACTATGCCTTTCGTTAATAAGTTTGGTTCTTTTCAAAATACATAGGTAAGCTATGTCATTCCTCATATTTTCTAAATACTATGCCTTTCGTTAATAAGTTGGTTCTTTTCAAAAGACATAGGTAAGCTATGTCAATCCGAACATTCCCTAAATACTATATCTTTCGTTAATAAGTTGGTACTTTTCAAAAGAAATAGGTAAGCTATGTCATTCCTCACATTTTCTAAATACTATATCTTTCGTTAATAAGTTGGTACTTTTCAAAAGACATAGGTAAGCTATATCATTCCTCATATTTCCTGAATACTATACCTTTCGTTAATTAGTTGGTACTTTTCAAAAGACATAGGTAAGCTATGTCATTCCTTATATTTTCTAAATAATATGCCTTTCGTTAATAAGTTGGTACTTTTCAAAGTACATAGGTAAGCTATGTCATTCCTCATATTTTCTAAATACTATGCCTTTTGTTAATAAGTTGGTACTTTTCAAAAGACATAGGTAGGCTATGTCGTTCCTCGTATTTTCTGTTCTGCCCTTTTTCCCCTATTGGTGTCATTCGGTTTGAAATTGTGAATTATTTTTTTATTGGAATTGTCAAGTACGCCACATGTACCGACTTTTTTGTTTACGATTGACTTTTTCCCGCACGGATGCACGCAGTATCACACTGTGAGAAAGTACTCGTTACCTAGTTTGTCGGTAAGCCTCGCTTGCAAAACGAGCAGTCATCCAGATGGGCGAGTACGCTTAAGTGTTTTCCGTTTGTCGAATGGGTATGGGTTAACAAGTAGGGGGAATAGTTGCCCAGTATGGGCCATCAAAATATCGTAGATTTCTAAGTTGGTACATGCAAAACGGCAATACTTGGCGATTAATCACTAACAATTTTTTTCAGCGCTTCCTTTTCAGCACACTAACACTCTCTTACAGGCTTCAAAATGGCATCAAATTTTTTCAACATTTTTTAATTTTGTTTGATTTTCTGTTTCAGGAATTTTTTTAGGGATGGATTCATTTCGAATATATGCATATATTTAAGCTTGTTGATAGGCCTATCTTATAATTTTATTTATTTTTATTCCCTAGGGTTTTAAAATTTTTATCATTAATTTTGTTTTCTGTTTTAGAATTCTTATTAGGAAAGGATTTTTTAGGTTACAAAAGTGACTTTGCAGTTTGGAGCTACAGAATTTTCATTACCTACTTAATATTTGGTAAAGTTTTCTTTGCATGATTTTTTCTTAGCTGCATGGGTTTAAAATGTGCATGTATTGTAGGGGGTGGTAAAGTAGTGGTGATAATATTTTAATTAGAAAATATTGTATGTAAAAATATCTTTGTTGTAATTCTTGTTTCAATTTTTCGGCTTTTATAAAAAAATGTAAATGTTAATATTTTATTGATGTTAAACATATCTTTTTTATAATTGCTAAGTTTGCATTTATTTTATCCTGTTTGTAAATGTATATATATCTGCACTTTGCTAGAGTAAAGATAAACTCTGGCTTAGTGCAACCGGTAGAGAACATCCAGCTTTCAAGGGGCCGCATTTTCTAGTTTTGTCTGTGATTTCCTCCGCCGGCGGGGAATATTTTCCATCGGTTGTGAATATTCTAACCGGTTGATTATATTTTCTACCGATGAAGGGAACAACTTCCAGTCGAGAAGGACAACTTCCAGCAGTGATGGGAAATTATTGCTTATATTTGGTTATAGATGGGTATTTAATTTCAGTTTTGTATCGCTTTGGTTATGTATATTAGGTAACAAAACAAATATGATATTTTGTGTTATTGTTAGATATTGAATTCCACTTTTACCTCGACTTTTACCGTAGCTAATAGAAATGTTGTTTCTATTTGTCTTGTTTACAGTACTGTTCTACACTCTGAATTAAACTGTTACTTGAGAGATTACATAACAGAGATATCATAGACAAATCTAATAATTATTATTAAGATGTTATATAGTTCTCTCCGAATTCCAAAACAATATATTTTTATCTTCTTATTTTACTTTTACCATTTTCTAGGATATTCAATGGGGTGTTAAACCGATACCCGGCTTTTAAACCGAATAGAAAGAAAACTGGAAATTAAGAATTCCTAAATGTTTGCAACTTTCACTACAGATACGTCACGCAAGTTTTTTGTTTACAGTTTATATGAGCTTGACGATTTAATATTATAAAAAAATAAAAGCATTGTGTTAATATTTTTTTAGTTAAATTTAGTTAGTTTTTCTCCACAATAATCATATAAATCTTGTTTTTTAACATACTGCACAAACACAGCAGTTGCAACGCCTCCTAAAAAGTTTCTGACTGTGCCTGCAGTAGACGAAAATTGTGGTTTGAGGCTACTAGAAGAAAATATAAACAGACTACAACTAGTTACTATTGCTGTGAAGATCATTTTGATATAAGTAGGTAATTGTAGCCGTAAAAATAAATCGGAAGTAAATTCAAATAATTCCTAAGTCGTTCACTATAAAAGCAATACAACATAAGCATAACCTATACTTCATCACGATTTTAAAAAAGAAGACGACAGAATTGTGGTCCTATGTCAACCCTTATGTAACTAACTTCTTTTTTGGGTAATGTAGATCACAGCATAAATGGCGAACTATTTAAATCATCCAAAGGTTGAATTTTCAAATCGACATAAAAACCTGGTGAGAATAAAAATATTAAAAATAATTAATTCCCCATTATGATTTTGTCCACCACTAACTATTAACATTGAGAAAACATCATATTTTTGTTAAGTTTAACACCCCATTAAAAATTAAATATGTGAATTTTGTGATGAATTTTGATATGTGGGGTTAGAATGATATTCTGAACAACTTTTTAAATTTTTTTTTTTCGAAAATATCGAAAAGTGACCCCGTTTGTGAAATCGTTGTAGGGTGAGATAAAAGTTCAGATTTCAGTTGATTAACTTGGAAGATGTGGCCCATCAACATGTATGACTCTGCAAAAATTCAAATCTGTAATCTTTCAAACAGCGAAACTATTAACATTTTCTGAATTAATTCTATCTTCTATCTCATTTTAGTTTTTTATAAATAGTTATGCATGGAAAGTTACCTTTGTACAGCTAATTTTGTCTCTTGGTTTCTGTATTCTTTTCTCTTGGCATAGTAAATAGCTTGTTCATTAGGAGACAGTGTAAAAAAACTTTCGACTGGATATAATGTTGCATTTGACTTTGATTTATTGTTTAATCCATATTCTAATCCATTTTTCTTGATATTTGTATCACTCTGAACAGATTTTTTAATTTTCGACTCCATTGACAAAGAACATTGATTCAAATTGTTAGAAACATAAAATTAACAAATAAAATGGATGTATATGACCATTACCTACAGTGTTATTACACTTTTTTATGTAACTTTGAAAGTATTTTGAAAAAAAAAAGTTTAAGAAATATTTTTATACATGTAATTGTCAATGTGCTGTGACATGACGTATAGTTCTGTCAGTTGTATGTCAAGTCTAAATGCCTTTCCATCAAATTTTGACTCCAACTAGTGTTTAGTTGTGTGATTTCAACAACAATTTATAATGACACCTGATAACCATTTTGCGAAATTAATTAAGTTAGGTTAAGGTAGAGTTACCTACAGTTTTTAACTTAATTAATTTCTAACAACGTCAAATGGGAATAATTTTTTTAATGGCTCTGTAAAAATATTTCCTCTATTTCTATAGATTCTTTTTTAAAACAGATAACAATTTCAATACCCAGCGGAAACAGAGATCTTATCGGAATGACAAGCACTACATCGCAGATGGTTTTTAAGATTTTAACACCTGATCAAAAAGACCTTTCAGTTCTTATCTTCACGTTTTATTACAATGCCAATAGGGTCCCGTTAATGGCCCACTGATAGCTCGCTGTTATTCAAAGTCATAGTTTTATTTAGAAATAATATTAACGACTCTTCCATAACCTACAGGGTTTTACCATAAATAGGATTCTTTCAGTATTCAACCATTGAATTACAAAAAAATAACCTTTTTATTAGCATGGGAATAACTTAATAAAAGAGCCATGCCTAAAACATAAAGCGGAATTTCTCATATTGCCAATAGGAAGTCCTTTTTTCTTACTCTATTAACATTATATCCAGATTTATGTTGATATAGTTTGCAAAATTGTATCGTTTGCAGCAATCAAAGAAGACAAAACATATTATTTTAATAAATTATCTCTGGATTGCAGTTGCAACTCAGTCACAAAACATAAGTATGGTCAAAAGAATTACCGACGAAGGAAAGAAGTTCTTATGGAAAGTCATCTTTACTAACTGCAGAGGCGCTGGGGATGTCACCAAAACCTGTATCGAATACATAAAAAGAAGACTTAATGATGCCGAATTCAAAAGAACTCTCAGAAAATTTACGTACATAGCAAAAGAACCAATATTAACTTGTTACATCAAATTGGTTCTAAGTTTAAGTAAACTAATGATAAAAAATTTTTAATGGAGCTTCTTGCGGTACAATCCAGAGGTTGCAGAAAATATTTTGAAGAAAAAGGAACCAACTTATATAAACCAAAAGTCTTGGATGAGACTTGGATTTTTAGCAAAGGTCAGATAAGGAAAACATGGCAAAATAATATTGTACTAATTCACTGCAAGAAAACTAACGAGGGCTCAAAATATTACTTATACTTGGGTAATATAAAATAAATCCTTCAGATCGCATTCATATCCTTCAATAATTTCGAGTGTGGTCAGTAGCAGACTCATTCGTGTAGTGATCAGTTGTAGCGATGGCAGATGTTGTGGAACTGAGAGAGATTAAACACTACAAGCAGCGTTTATCAACACCTGTTCATGATTACAAATAATTATACAGGTTTGAAGAGGAAAATGTGCAATGGCTTGCCAACAGATTTTTGGGAATAAAATGCTGAAACTCGAGGAGGTGCGTTATCATCCGTCCTAAAAATGCAGATATGTTCACGCTATCTCGATGACCCCGGGGTATCAGAAAGGCATTGGTCAAGAACTGGGTGTAAGTGGAGCTACAGTATCTCGTACAGTGTATCAAATCACAGGATAAAGTTCCCGTCTACCAAATGCGAAACAGTTATAGCAAAGCAAGTATAGGTTTCCGACAGCAGTGGGGGTAGTTGACTGTACCCACGTAGGAATACTGAAACCAAATCGCCATGGTGATGAGTATGTCAACCGAAAAGGTCATCCTACACTGAATGTGCAAGCCACTTGTGATGCAAGAGAAATGTTCACTAGTATGGACGTTAGTTGGCGTGGATCGATTCACGATTCAAGAATATGGAGAAATTCACAAATAAGGGTTCTCTAACAAAATAAAAACAACGTCGTGCTACTTGATGATTTATGATGGATATGGTAAAGAGCCGTGGCTGATGACTCCATTCAGAGTGCTGAACTAAATTATAATAAACTTTTGAAAAAAGAGAGAGTGATAATTGAACGTTGTTTTGGTCAAGTGAAACATCGATTTCCTATTTTGCAAGCCGAGTGAAATTGGAGAAGGTGCCAAAAATAATTGTTGCCTGTATTGTGCTTCATAACGTGGCAAAAACTTTGAAATATATCGATTTTGAAGCACCTGAAGAAGAAGTGCCAGAAGAAGATGACAATGATAATAATGACGAAGTTGATCTATCTCTTCGCCAGCAAGCACAAGAAGTGAGAAGAAATTTGAGCATTGTAATAAACAGCTTTTATAATTAAATGTAGGTATAAAACTGCATAAAATAAAAGTTCAAATTTAATTTAGGACACTGTGGTGACACACTATAAGCAATATTTAGAATTGAGTAGTTAATCGTCAGATATAAAAATAGGATGTTAGTCTGATTTTTGAGTTGTCACACTCGAGAAATAAAATTGCTCTACGAGTTTCCTTGCTTTTATTGAATCTTTCGAAAACCACAATTGGTGACCCTGAATAAAAAAGTGTTTTTTTCGAAAGTGTTCAAGTGCTAAATCAAAATGCCGGACAGTCCATCCCCAATGCTGGAGGGCATTTCCGTACATATTCCTCCTTTCTGGGCTACCGACCCAGAAATGTGATTTGCGCAAATTGAAAGCCAGTTTACTATCACTGGCATCACGAAAGACGAAACACGTTTCAGTTACATCGCCGGAAATTTAGAGTCCAAGTACGCAATGGAAGTTCGTGATATAATTACACAACCACCAGCAACAGGAAAGTATCAAAAACTGAAAGAAGAGCTAATAAAAAGACTCAGTGCATCCCAAGAGCAGAAAACACGACGTCTATTAGAATACGAAGAGGTAGGTGACAGAAAACCCTCACAGTTTTTTCGCCATCTGCAAAGTTTAGCAGGCTCAACAGTACCAGATCACATAGTTCGATCTATCTGGATTGGACGTCTTCCTACATCAATGCAGGTTATTTTAGCAACGCAGGTAAATGCTAACCTTTCTACCACTGCAGAAACAATGTCTAGACCGCATGTATCTGAAGCAACCACATCATCAAACCGAATCGAAGCCCTTTTTGAACAAATGTGTTCACAAATCTCCGCACTGGCCAAAAAAAACGAACAGTAAGCAGATACTAGACTTCGACGTAGTCGTTCGTTTTCTCGTAACAGAAGAAAAGAAATACGAGACGGTTTGTGTTGGTACCATGCCCAATTCGGACAAAACGCAAAAAGATGTGATAAACCTTGTAGTTTCAAGTCGGAAAACGGTCAGGGCAGTCGTTAATGGCGGCTAACGATACTATCCCGGGAGCACTCCGCCTTTTTGTCACCGATTTCGAATCAAAAGCAACTTTTCTCATCGATACGGGAGCAGATTTCTGTATATATCCACGGTCACGTATCCGAGGATCATGGATTAAATCTTCCTACGAACTTTTCGCAGCAAACAATACAGTGATTACAACCTTCGGTTTTATAACATTAACCCTTGATTTTGGATTACGTCGCCATTTCACTTGGCGTTTTGTTATTGCTGATGTATCTAAACCAATAATCGGTGTAGATTTTTTGGAACATTTTAATCTTCTAGTGGATATTCGCAACCGACGGCTAGTAGAAAATACAACTTCAATCTCCGCTAGTGCGAAGTCAGTGACGAGTTCAGTTCCGCAAATTAAAGCAGTAGTAGGAGCATTAAAGTACCATGAACTACTCTCCCTTTTCCCAGAAATCACCCGCCCTGCTGGTAGCACTGTAGAAACAAAACAATGTACGCTTCATCACATCAAAACAACTCCCCAAGTAACAATAAACGCTGATTTATTGAGCTTGTTCAGACAATAAGCTGATCAGTAGTTGGTTAAGGGTGTTAAACGCTGATTAAGCTACTGACCTGAATAATGAGCTGAATAAGCGTTGAATCAGTCAATATAGATGCCATTATTCAGCAACATCGATAGAACTGAACTAAATACTGAATAAGTGCCTCTTCAGCCAACTTACTAGATATTGTTCAGCAATATGCTTATGTGGCTGAACATAGCTTGAATAACCATTTCTTCAGCTTATTTAATCTGCCCATCAAATATTTCATTGTTCAGCAATTTTAAAATGGCTGAACATGAGCTGGTAAAGCGCTTTTACAGAAATCTGAACATCTGTAGTTCAGCTATTCATAGTCAGCTTATCTGGTCAGCCAATTTCAAGTAGACCAAGACGACTTGCTCCTGATAAACTCAAAATTGCCAAACATGATTTTAAAATCATGATACAGTTGGGACTAGCACGACCATCATCAAGCAGCTGGGCATCACCTTTACATATGGTGCCGAAGAAAAACCTGGAGTGGCGACCTTGTGGTGATTATCGCTTTTAAATGCTAGGACAATACCCGACCAGTACCCAATTCCGCACATAGAGGACTTTGCTCAATCATTGAGCGGTAAGTGCATTTTCTCTACGATTGATTTGGTACGAGCATATAACCAGATCCAGTCGCACCTGAAGACATACCCAAGACAGCAATAACTACTCCTTTCGGTCTTTACGAATTTTCTTTCATGACTTTCGGGCTCCGGAACGCTGGTCAGACTTTTCAGCGCTTTATGGATGAAGTAATTCGTGATCTTGACTTTTGTTATGTGTACATAGACCATATCTTAGTCGCATCAGCATCGCCAAACGAACATTAAATCCATTTAAGGTTACTTTTCAAGCGACTCAAAGAATACAGTGTTCTTATCAACACTGCAAAATGCAAATTCGGTGTACCTCAAGTTAATTTCTCGGTTATCAAGTTTCTAGTGACAGTTCGCGTCCTCTTCAAGAAAAAGTTGATGCAGTCAACAACTTTTCAAAACCAGAAACGGTCAAGCAGCTACGACGATTTCTTGGAATGTAAATTTTTACAGACGTTTCAACCCTGATGCAGCCAATCTGCAAGTTCCTTTAAATGAACTTCTGCATGGAAAGATTAAAGGTAATGCTAAACTAACCTGAAACGAGACTGCAATAAACTCATTCCAAGCATGCAAATACGGTCTTGCACAAGCAGCCCTTTTGGCCCATCCAAATCCAGCAGCGAAATTAGCTGTTGTGAGCGACGCATCGGATACAACTGCTGGAGCCACTTTGCAGCAATTAAATGAAGGAGATTGGCAACCACTTGCTTTCTTTCCGAATAAGCTAAGCCCAACAGAACGAAAATACGGTGCTTATGATCGTGAACTGTTAGCCATATACCAAGCCGTGAAATACTTCCGCCATTTACTAGAAGGCACGTCATTTACCATTTTCACTGACCACAAACCGATTACCATTGCTTTTAAGCAAAAACCCGAAAAGTGTACACCCAGGCAGTTCCGACACTTAGACTTCATTGGACAGTTTACTACAGATATTCAGCACATTTCTGGTAAAAGGAACGTCGTAGCAGATTGCCTATCAAGAGTAGATGAAATTTTTACCTCAATCGATTTTACTTCTCTGGCAGCAGCCCAAGAAGAAGACGACGAGCTGAAGACCTATTTAAAACCTGATTCTAGTTTAAAATTGAAGAAGATACTTCTTCCAGGAACAGACGTCTCAGTCTACTGTGATGTTTCAACTCAGACTGCTCGTCCTTTCCTACCGTCAATTTTTCGCAAACCTGCATTCAACTCATTACATCAGTTATCCCATCCAGGTATTAAAGCTTCAGTTAAACTGGTTTCACAACGGTATGTATGGCCCTCTATAAAATCAGATTGCAGAAATTGGACCCGTACGTGTATGCGATGTCAACGTTCAAAGGTATCGCGACACGTGTCCGCACCAGTGGGATCGTTTGCACCACCATCCACTAGATTTGAGCACATCCATATGGATCTAGTAGGACCGCCACCAATTTCAAGGGGATACAGATACCTATTAACATGCGTTGACCGTTTTACAAGATGGCCAGAAGCTTTTCCACTCGAAAACATTGAGGCAGAAACTATTTCTCGGCAGTTCTTCGAAGGTTGGGTAGCACGTTTTGGCGTACCTCTCCGAATTTCTACAGACCAAGGACGTCAATTCGAATCAAAATTATTCAACAGATTAAGTAAACTCATTGGTTCAACACACTTCCGAACCACAGCATATCATCCCGCAGCCAACGGTCTAGTAGAACGATTTCACCGTCAACTGAAGGCAGCTATAAGATGCCACGACAGCTCATCTTGGGTAGACTCTTTAACCACCGTTTTACTTGGAATTAGATCCGCATGGAGAGAAGACCTAGGAGCTACTTCAGCAGCTCTTGTTTATGGTGAGTCATTGCGTCTTCCCGGAGAATTTCTAACAAAACGTGGCAATGAAGGTAACTTAGAACCAGCTGACTATGCAAAAGAAATCATGCAACATTTCCAGCAACTAAGACCAGTCAATGGGACGAATCATAGTCAGCCGCATACGTTCATATTTAAAGAGCTGCAGACATCAACACATGCACTCATGAGGCACAGCGCATTGAAAAGCAGCCTCCAACAACCATATGATGGCCACTTTCCAATTATACATAGAGGACAAAAAACATAGACCGTCTCAAACCCGCGTTTATTTTACAGGAAGACCATCATAACAATCGCGGTGAAGATCGTAAAAAGCATTCCAGAACATCAAATGCTTCAGAAGAAAGTTCGAAAACAGTTACACGTAGCGGAAGACGTGTTAAATTTCCAGAACGCTTACAAGTTTGAGTGTAGTGTAGTGTAACTTTTCAAAAATTTCTTTAATTTTTATTTTTTTCCCTTTAACGTGATTTTCTTTAAGCAAATCACTTGTAAGGGGGTACTGTGGGACTTAGGGCTCTGGTTCCTTGTCCAATCGGCGTAAAGCTGAACGGAAGAAGGAGCGACCCCAGGGAACGGGTTTTGCACAGAGCGTCTTAGGACATTGCACCTCTATAATCCGTTCCAAGACCGCTGGACCGCTGGGTACTCTCAACAATGATTGGGAGTATGTGATCTTGAATTGCATCCTTCACGTGGTGGTCCTGTTGAAACCGAACTCAGCGGATCTAGACCGGAATGGTCGATAAATTCCCCCCAAGCTAAGCTGTAAGACACCGTGGCGAGAGCTGGATGGCACTAGGGTTATAGCGGTCTCATACGGTTCCTTTGGGGCACCAGGTCGCACCCCATCGTACTTAGACCTTACTTCAGTATGCGGGGCTCTGCTGGGGCTGACTACTTTTCCCTAGCTACTCGTGGGACTATTATGGTAAAAAATAAAACAAAACATAAAGTCAAAGACCAAAGCCAAAGAGAACCCAAGGTCAGGGACCTCGGAGACTAACAAAGAGAAGGTTCCTAAACTGAAGGGCAGGGAACTTCTGGAGAGAATCCTCAAGCTGAAAGGCAAGGAAACTCAAAAGAAGCTTCCCAAGCTAAAAGGCAAGGAACCAATAAATCTAAATCTGTCAGGGTCACAACGTTGGAAGACGTGGACCTTATGACAGATGAAGAAATACAGGCTGCAAAGCTATCTGGTATATCCAAAGCCAAAGTCAGTAAGCTGGTAAAACAAGGACAAGATTACATCAAGGCCAAAAGGGCCGTAATCAAAGCCAATTTTACAAAAGCCGCTGAAAAGGCAGAGAACGTACAGCCAATGCCGAAAAAGGCAATGGCAACAATAAAGCCGACCTTTAGATCAAAAAGACCAAGGTCTGACGCGAGCACGCCTCCCGAAAGCCAACGCAAAGGGAAAGGCCAAAAACAGAAGGTGTGACTTTCAGTGAAGCTGCCGCTGCAGTAAAAGTTGCGGCAGCACTCACAGGATTCCCGCAGGTTAGGATTGATCCGGACAAGCTTAAGGCAGTCCAAAAAAACCATCCTAGCCGCCTATGATGCAATTCCGGAAGGAGGACCCCAGGTTCGCTTCCTGAAGAGCACGCATAGACCGGGCTTCCTGGAACTAATCTGTGCGGATGACACAAGTGCGAGGTGGGCAAAGGAGATTATTCCAACTCTAAAGCCTTGGGAGGGTGCATCTTTCATTGCAATGGAGGGTGAGGAAATACCCAAGCCCTGCGCATGCATCGTCTTCGTACCAGACGAAGACCGGGAACGACTTGAGTCCAAAAGGATCCTTTGCAGACTGAGGATAGGTAACCATGGGCTCAAGACACACCTATGGACTGTCTGGGGAAGCAAACCTACAGACAAGGGGGTCCTATGGACCTTTTCAATGGATCAGGAATCCAGAGAAGAGCTCCAAAGGCTTCAAATGACACCCTACTTTGGGATAGGAAAGTTAACCTTCCGACTCAAGGAAGGGCAAGCAAAGGTATTGGAGAAGAAGCCGGAAGCAGCTAGCTCCAATGTAGGGGAACCTTCTCTAAATATGGAGGTTCAAGAAGAGGAACAACCTTCCATAAGTGGAACCAGTCCGCTCACAAGGACACCTGTCCAAGAGCGTACGGTACCCATAGAGGAAGGGAAGTCCACGGAGCCGGACATCTCTTCACAATGAAGAGAGAAATAAGGATCCTGCAGGCCAATCTACAACACGCAAAAGCTGCCTCGGCAACGCTGTGTAGAAGGATGGAAGAAGAAGGCATTGACGTGGCCCTCCTGCAGGAACCCTGGAGGATAGGCGAGAAGATAGGGGGCTTATCAACCAAACAAGGTAAAGTTTTATGCATTCCTAACGCTATAAGGCCAAGGGCGTGCATAATTCACAGTAATAGAATAGATTGTACACTGATACCGGTGCTCTGCACCAATGATGTTGTTACAGGTATTCTAACAATTGTCACGGAAGACGGAGAGAAAAGGCTAGTGGTAAGCTCAGCCTACTTCCCGGGTGACGAAGCTTTACAAGCATTACAAGCCACGTAGTTGCATATTGCGTTGGAAAAGGATTACAGCTAATAATTTGATGCGATGCTAACGGACACCATACCATATGGGGTAGCAGTAACATCAACATAAGAGGTGAGTCTATTTTAAATTTCATCTTATCTGAGGGTTTAATAATATCTAATATAGGAAATAAACCTACGTTTGTCACTAAAGCGCGCAGAGAAGTTTTAGATTTAACACTCTGCTCAAGCAAAATAAGTGAAAGCATAACAAATTGGCATGTGTCTGATGAACCGTCTTTCTCGGATCATAGACATATACGATTTGATCTTAATGTATTTCCTTCAGAACTCAAATACCGAAACCCAAGAGATACCAACTGGGTAGGATACAGAGAGTCCCTCGGTAGGAATTTAGAAGGAGGTATAGAACTGTTTAAGGGCGTAAAGGCTATAAACTCGGCAGCGGAAAAGGTAAGCGAAGCCATTATGGCGGCTTACCAAGAAAACTGTCCGGAAAAAACAAGAAAGAGCACGGGTAACAGTACAGTCTGGTGGAACAATGGATTAAAGAAAATGAGATCGGAAGTTCGAAGCCTATTTAACAAAGCCAAAAGTACCCAAGACTGGAATAGCTACAGGTATAAGCTCACGCTATACAATAAAGAAATACGAAAAGCCAAAAGGAATTCATGGAAAAAGTTCTGCGAGGAAATCAGAGATGTCCCGGCGTGCTCTCGAATCCATAAAGTCCTGGCAAATGATGGATCAACCATAAAAGAAGTAGGCTTCATTAAGAAAGCTAATGGCACTTACACAGAAACCAAAGAGGAAAGTCTTGAGGAACTAATAAACGTCCACTTTCCGGCCTCAACTATTCTGAACGACTCTGTTAGGCAAATCAATCAAGACCATAGGCCAAGTAGGCCACGGCCAATAGATTGGGAAATAGCCACAGAAGTCACAAGACCGAACAGAATAAGATGGGAAATAAATAAATTCCAGCCATATAAGTCTCCAGGGACCAATGGTATATATCCCATACTCTTGCAGATGGGAATGGAAGTGCTGATACCGCATTTAAGTAAGATCGTCAAAGCCAGTCTGGCATGGGGGGTCATACCGGAAATATGGCAAAAAGTTAAAGTCATTTATCTACCTAAAGTAGGTAAAATATCAGACCTAACACCAAAGTATTATAGATCAATAAGCCTGTCCTCCTTTCTACTGAAAACGCTAGAAAGGCTTTTGGACAGGTACATAAGAGACGAAGTGCTAAAAGATAACCCTCTAAGCAATCGTCAATACGCATTCCAACCTGGAAAATCTTCGGACTCAGCGTTGGATGATCTGTATAGGCTTATTTCAAAGTCAATGGAAGACAAAGAAATAGCAATGGCCGCGTTTCTTGACATCGAGGGAGCATGTCCAAGGAAGATTTTTATTGTCTAGGATATGCCGACGACATAGTAATTGTGGTCAAAGGTAAGTTTGCTGGAGTAATATCTGAAAGAATGCAGATAGCTCTAAATATGGTAGACAACTGGTGTAAACAAGAGAGACTGACGGTCAACGCTCAGAAAACACAGATTGTCAACTTTACAAAAAGAACAGTACTGCAAGGCCTAAAACCACCAGTGCTAGGAGAAACAGAGATTCCCTTTGCCAAAGAAACAAAATACCTAGGGGTATTTTTTGATCATAGGCTCCCTTGGAATACTCACATAGTGAAAACTATACAGAAAGCTATCATGTCTTTGGGCAGATGTAGAAGACTGTGCGGTAAGAACTGGGGACTTAACCCAAAAAGGACCCTGTGGTTATACACAAAGGTTGTCAGACCAATGATAACTTATAGGTTCGTGGTGTGGTGGACAAAGACGCAGCAAGTAGGAGCAATAAGGCTGTTGAATAACACACAAAGGCTGGCCTGCCTGTGTGTCACAGAGGCCATAAAAACTACTCCTACAGCTGCAATGGAAGTCTTAATGAATCTGCCACCTCTACACATATTCATACAAGGTGAAGCGAGATCTGTAATGCACAGATTAATACATAGTCAGCAACGCATAAGCCAAACGCATAGTAATGACAACTGGAAGCTAATCGAGGAGCTAAAAGCGGACTATATAATGGGACAGCCCATCGATGCAATAGCTACGAGATATAGCTTCGATAATAAGTTCAAAGTAACTATACCAAACAGGGAAGACTGGAAAAAAGGTGTACCCTTATATGCGGATGTTTTTTGATATACAGACGGGTCAAAGACGATAGACGGCGTAGGAGCCGGTATAGTAGGGCTAAAGCAAGGGGTAGCCTTCCCAGTAAGCCTATCAAGGAATGTCACAATTTTCCAGGCGGAAATGACGGCGATTCACCACCGTGTGGAAGAAATTGAAAGGCAGAAGAGAACATATCGTTCAATTGCCATCTTCACAGACAGCCAAGCAGCGCTAAAGGCACTCAACTCCGTAGAGGTCAATTCTAAGCTAGTATGGGATTGTGTGCGGGCCCTGAACACACTGGGTGAGCGTAGCAATGTTACGGTAGCCTGGGTGCCGGGGCACGAGGGTCATAAGGGCAACGAAAAAGCGGATGAAATGGCCAAACAAGGCTCATCAATGCCATTCGTTGGGCCGGAACCCTTCTGCGGCGTTGCAAAAACCATAACAAGAAGGGAAACAAAGAAGTGGGTCGCCCACGAATCTCTGAAATGGTGGAGGAACTCACCAGGACAGAGGCAAGCGAAACAGTTCATATTAGAACACTCGCCAAAATTTACGGCAGATCTGATGGCCAAAGATAGGAAAACTGTCAAAGCTGTAGTGGGTCTGTTAACGGGGCATTGTAAGCTCAATAGGCATTTAAAGCTGATGGGATTGACAAACGGAGATTTGTGCAGGTTTTGTCACCTAGAAGAAGAAACGGCAGAACACATTCTATGTCAGAGCGATAGTCTGTCAAATGTGCGGTTTTTTGCACTAGGCGAAGAAAAGCCATGGACAGAGAGCTATATGAAAGGTTCAGTCTCCACGCTAATAGACTTTTTAAAAAGAGTCAGGCTGGAGAATGTAATCTAGAGTTTAGAGGACCACAATAGATCTGGAAAGGTCGCAGTGGAATAGGCCAAAAGCCACCTCATAAAATCTATCTATCTAAGGGGGTACTGTGGTGACACACTATAAGCAATATTTAGAATTGAGTAGTTAAACGTCAAATATAAAAATAGGATGTCAGTCTGATTTCTGAGTTGTCACACTCGAGCAATAAAATTGCTCTACGAGTTTCCTTGCTTTTATTGAACCCACAACACCTTTGCTTTGCCATAACTGTTTCGCATCCATAAGTTGATTGTTGGCAAACGGAAACTTTATCCAATAATTTGATTGCACCACAATGCTATCAAATACGGCAGTCACTATACGAGATACTTGTAGCTTGACTTACACTCAGTAAAAGGTAACGTTTATGAATAACCAAATACTTTTTTTGAAGGATATGTTCATACTCTTTAAATATAAGGTTTTACTCGGAATATTATGAATGCGAGCTGAAGGATTTCCTTCATATTATGCAAGTATAAGCATAACCTTTTTTTTATTAATACGGCCCATTGTCAATATAATAGGTTGCACAAGAAAATTTGGAGAATTGTTTACATATTGTTGTATGCTAACTCCCCCTCGTTAACAATGGGTCTCATGAATAAAAATGGAGCATTTGCTCAAAGTAAAAAGTAAAAGCAAATGCATCGAAGCAAAAGGTAGAAGAAAAAGCATTTACTTCGTTTCGTATGAATAATGATTTGCTTTTGCTCCGTAGCAAATGCTCCGTAATTTAGACCGTTTGCTACACTTTTTGACAAGACAGGAATACTTTTGTGATGTTTGGTTAAATAAGAAAGGCGTGATTTATTAGTTAAAAGGTGAGTGCGAAAGAAGAATCAACGCTATGAGTTCCGATGAAGGCAGCACGACCTGCGAAGAGAACGATCAGGTCAAATTTGTAGACTTGCTGAAAAATATTCTGTACTCGAAAAATCGCAAGTAAGACTATTAAAAAAGCGAAAGAGAAGGCGTTAATACAGTAACAAGCGGAGTGGTAGACAGTCACCGAAAAAGCAATAGGCTTAAAGCAATTATCTAAGAAAATCAATAACATGAAAACAAAAATGAAACAGAAAACAGATATAAATAAAACCGGCAACAAACAAATAAAATTAAAGTCATGGGAACAGGCATTTTGGAAGTTAATGGATGGGAACAGAAACCCGACGTTGGCCAAAATACCAAGTAAGAATCATACATTTATTTGATTACAGATCCTTAGGTGCTGTGCAAGTTGGCGTGTCTCCTCCAATAGCGTCTAGTGTTTCGGGAGACATTTATTTAAAGTCTGACTCATTTCTGTCTGTTCTCGTTCCAGAACCTGCAAAAAGCACGACTTCAAAAAAAAATCAAAAATCTTGTCTTCCGGAAACAGCAGAAACCCTAAACTTATCAACGGCTGAATTGCAGAGGTTAGTTTTGTTGGAACAATTGGAAGTGCTGAGGCTTAAAAAACGAAAACTGATGAGCGAGTTACAACAACAAGAGTCATTTACCGAAAATGGGAAAGTGTATACAGAGCTTTAAATTACTTTAACGCACTTTGAAAGGCCCTTAAGGGGGTTATATGTTTCGACTTACTTTACAAATTTTGTTGAAGAATGAGGTGAGCAGTTTCCTCCCGTCTTCGCATTCCATTCCTCCTAATGTTAATATCGACCTCATCGTTTTCTTCAATAGGATCGTTATTTTGCTCAATTTCATCCAACTGAAAGTCTGGATCGCGCAATGTTTTTGCAATGTTGTGTAGGACAATGCAGCATACTATTAGTTTGGGGATGTTTTTCAGCTTCAGTATGGAAAATATTTTCTTCAACTGTCCAAACAAACGTTCAATACACTTTCTTTCCATTTTCAACAAATTATTATATCGTGTTTCTTGTGGTGAATTTGGATTTCGATAAGGAATCATCAAACAGGGCTCTACTCCATAACCTCCATCTGCTAGGAGCAAAACTCGTTGCGTATTGCGACGCATTAGGGCACAAATATCAGACCTCTTCCAGATTCTACTGTTATGTGGCATCGCACGTTACTTGTACATTGATGCTAGCAAGTCCTTTCCTGTTTATGTATTCATCTCCAAATTGGGAGGGCTTTGAAATACGGACATGTGTGCAATCCAGAACTCCAACTGCTGCTGGAAACTGCCAAAGATGTTGGGCTTCATGTATTTCGTCATTGGTAGATCCAAAGATGTGCTTTCTGCCAAATTTTTCCCATTACTTCAGCAATTATTTTTGACACACTACTTTGGTGAATTCCAATTATTTCCGCCACGCTCTTCGGTAACTTGAATCTGCGATATAACGCAAAAAAACTTTCATTTTCTGAAACGATCATAATGCAGCACCTCGTATTTCATAATTTTCATCACCAAAGAAATGGTCGGCAAAACAATGTACGTTTTCTTCATTGAAACGATAAAGGTGTCTGAAGTCATTCGGTGATGTTTTTCGACGTCTCTTTTTACAGCTCTTATATTATTTAAAAACGCCATTATTACCAAACACGTGTTGCTTCCCCGGACTGCACTAAAGGTATCTTCAGAGAAATGAAGTTTTTGCTACAGATCCTTAGCAAAAGCATGATTTTATTCTTATAATCTAAAGTATTTGCTTTTAGTGCAGCAAATGCAATAACTTAATTAATTTTTAATCATATACTCATGAAGATTTTGCTTCATGAATTTGAAGTAACCTTTTATTCATGAGACCCAATATTTGCTGCTGATTCCTTCCTCTTCATCCTCTCTAACTTTTTTTCATAATATTATTCTCTTTGAACTCTACTTGTTCGATACTGCTCTAAAATAACTATAGCCCTTGAAGCTCTTTGGTTGTGTCTTTTTGTTTCCTACTTTTCTGTTGCTGTTTTTTTTTCTTGTTGGCAGAAGAGATTCGACAGTCTAGTGGAAGCTTCACTCACTCTATGCTGAGTAGATCCGTCTTCAATAACAATTTGCAGTGCGCCTCCGATTCTTCCAATTATAGGATTACTGTCGCCTTCAATAACTTTTTCTCCCAATCCAACAGTTTGATTGCTTCATTTCCAGGTTTCTTCAAGTCAGTTTTTCTCTTCAACCTCCCTTTCATATTGTTTATTTTCTTTAAAAAGCCTTTCGCATCCAGAGCTTTACCATCTTTTCTGGTAACATTTCTAATAGCCTCATCCTTCCTAGCTTTTATTTTTGGTGTTTGGAATTTTTCCAAAATCAGGGAGGCATTGGCAACTTCATCTGCTATGAACTACAGTTCGGTTGTAGCATCGAATCATTATGAATACGAAAAAAAGGAAATGCTTATACTCCTACCTTTTTCATCAACTCAAAACCTTATATTTCTTTTATGAATACGACCCAATAGTAAATATCACGTGAATAATAATAATAATTGTGAGTTAGATTATTTTTAAAATATAACAAAACTCCATTTCGATATCTCACTCTCTATACATAAGTTACTTATATTTGTTTAAAGAAAAGTCAGTATTATAATGTAAACATTTGTAATGCAATTCAAAATATGACATATTATCCTGTATAGCTGGCCCCATCTGTTATATAATTTGTAACGAGTATCATATCTTAGGAGTGGAACGATTAGCGTTACATGTCACTCTGTTTCTCAGTCGGTGTGACAGCTCTCCAGCCTTTTACAAACTAAAGATTCCTTCCTCAACAGGTTGATTGATGATTGAAAAGATGATTCATCAGTTTCTACTAAATAGAAACGTCATTTTGCTCGCACACTGTATTAACAACTGAATTACTGTCAACGTTGATTTGTTAAAAGTTATAAATATATCTACCACATGCAACGAACATTATAGATCGGATTATATTCGTTTATTGAGGAAAATCTTTATAGCTTTTTTTTTCGAATCTGATAAATTTAAAATGTTTCCGTCAGATTTAAAGCCATTATATCGGTCATCCATTTTGAGTTAACCTAGAGCTATTAAACGAAACCACTAATTTTCGAATGTATTCAGTCAAAAGAGACTGGACGGGAAAAAAGATAATTGCTCTGTAACCCATAAAATAGCAGAAGAACCTCGACAAGATATAATAGTGGGCGGTACCAAAATGCCACTGCATCGATGTTGAGTTCAATTTGTATGTTGTATAGACACATTTTTTTTAATTATTTTACCCAACGGCTTAATTAGAGAAATAATAATTTGAAAAATCAAGTGAGTAATTCTTCTGTACGTTCATAACCTTCCATATTACTGTCTTAATTAAAAATATAAAAAGGACTAGCTGGTTGAATAACGAAATTAAAATAGCGGTCAAAGAAAAGAAGACGGCGTGGAAAAAATATATCACATCAAAATCTCATGTGGACAAAGAAGAATATGACAGGAAGAAAACTATTGTAAAAAGAGCCGTCAAAAAATCAAAACGTGACTCATGGAAGAAATTCGGAGAAGAAATAACAGATGGATAACAGGAAATTTTGGACAAGAATAAAAAATTGAGAGAAAATAAATATAAAGATATTAGAGCAATAAAAAATCGCCACGGCCAAGTACAAACGGAAATGGAAGAAATATTAAAAACATGGAAAGAATACTATTCAGAGCAATTCCAAACATTAACATCGGAAGAGAATATAACAACAGTAGAAGAGGAAATCGACCAGCTACAAGGAATCCAAAAAGAAGAGATAGATCAAGTAATACAAGAAATCAAAATAGGCAAGGCTAACGGAGAAGATGAGATAGCGCCAGAGATGATTAAATCTTTGGGGGAAAGAGGAAAGGAATGGATATGGAAGGTATGCAAAGAAGCATGGGTACAACAAAAAATTCCAAGGGAATGGGAAAATAACTTATTAACACCCATCTTTAAAAAGGGAGATCAGACACAATGTGGGAATTACAGAGCAATCTGTTTGGCCCAAACTAGCTATAAAGTATACAAAAAATAATAGAAAAAAGATTAAGAGAATATGTAGAACCAAAATTAGGAGAAGAACAGGGAGCTTTTAGACCTTGAAGACAAACAAATGATAATATTTATATACTGAGGAATATAATCGAAAGAAAAATAGAAGAGGGAGAAGAAATGTACCTTTCATTTATAGATCTAAAAGCAGCCTTTGATACAGTAGATAGAAGGGAAGTATGGATAACTCTGGAGGAATTGGAAGTTCCACCCACCTTAATAAATATAATTAAAAGTGTATACGAGACACTTAGAGCCAAGGTACAAATTGCAGGGCAAAGTTCAGAAGAATTTAAAATGTATAAGGGAATAAAACAAGGAGACAGTTTAAGCCCATTACTGTTTATAATAATCATGGATAAGATTGTGAAACGAACTAAAGAAAAATATGAGGAGCTGAATACTATACTGGGACACAGAAATTTAGAACCGATAAAAATAAGTAGTCTACTCTATGCAGATGATGTGGTCTTAGTAGCGAATACAAAGAACAAAATACAAAAACTAGTGAATATTTGTACTCAAGAAATAGAGAATATGAAGATGGAGGTGAACATAAATAAAAAAAAAGTGATGATAATAAATGAAAAACAAGTAGGTAATCAAAGTAATAAAGAGATTAAATGCAAAAACCAGACGCTAGAGAGAGTAACAACATTTGAATATTTGGGAAGTATAGTAACAGAAGATGGAAAAATAGATGCTGAAATAACAAACAGAGCAAATAAATCAACAAAAATATACTACTCTCTAAATAAAACAATTCTTGGACATAAAGATATAGACTTGGAAGTGAAAATGAAAATTCATAATATGATAACAGTTCCTTCAATATTATATGCAAGTGAAAATTGGAATGTGCGAAAAAAGGACGAAACTAGAATAAACGCCATAGAAATGAAACATCTAAGAAGAATTGCAGGGAAAACTAAATGGGATAGGATTAGAAATGACGTCATTAGAGAGACAACTGATAACTGGTAAAATAAAAAAGAGACAACTTAGCTGGTATGGTCATATGGTAAGAATGGAACCAAATAGGTTAACTAAGAAAATAATGGAGATTGGGAAACCGGTCAAAAAACAAGGGGGAAGGCCTAGAAGGAAATGGTTAGACCAAATACAAGAGATGGGTTTAGAAAGAGAAAAGACCATAGCAGAAATGAAAAACCTTGCAAGAGACAGAAAGACATGGAAGAAATGGGTACAGGACATGGAATCCACATCCGACGCCTGAAAGGGCAAAAGGATCTAGAAAAGAAGAAGAAGAATTATTACTTAATTGTACCTTCTAAAAAATTCGATAACTAGAAAATCAATGGAAATACTGGGTGTCCCAGAAGATTCAAAGCCCATTTTAACTGCGAACAATTTCTTTCTATATAAAGATTTTTCAGTATAAAATATTTAATTAGTGAAAACTTATATATATATATATATATATATATATATATATATAGCTATATAGTGGTCTCCAAACTTTATGTTACTACACCTCCCTTAAAAATATTCAATCATCTAGCGCCCCCCTCCCTAAAATAATAAAAACGCAAACATTTTTACTCCAAACAAATGTATCAATACAAACTAATAAAGCAAAATAATAACGACATTTTATTATTGTTTCTTAATGAGATGGATGTGCTTGTCTATTAGCACAAATTTTATCAAATCTTGGTGTTAGTGACGAGATAGCTACCTAATAGATCATACACGGAAACTGGTAGATTCTACTGCAGGCACATCTACCAGACTCTGTAGAAATAGGAACGGAGCAATCCGTCAGACCTCCAACTCCCCTAGCTCGTACGAGGAAAGAGGATTGGAGTGCGGCTGATAAAGTAATAACCCAGTGCAAATTGAAATGGGCTATTAACTCGGTTGATCCATACAAAGCACCTGGACCAGATGGAATAATCCCAGCGCATCTGCAGCAGGGACAAATACATCTATCTCCTGTTCTTTGTAAACTCTTCAGAGCATCACTATAGCAGCTGGATACATTGCAACTGCTTGGAAAAGAGCCCGAATCGTCTTTATTCCCAAACCAGGTAAGGATTATTCCCAGGCAAAGGCATTCAGGCCAATAACTCTGTCTAAACTTCACATAATAACCAACATGCCTATCAATCAGGAAAATCCTGTGAAACAGTCTAACGCCAACGAGTGTTGAAAATTGAGGCTGCTCTAGGAAATCAAGAAATAGCTCTCGGAGCATTTCTTGATATAGAAGGAGCGTTCGACCACACCTCCTTTGACACCATGATAGCTGCTGTTGCAAGGTGTGGAGCTCTTTTTCTGCAACTATTTCTTATTGTTGCGAGGTCACCAACTCAAAGTCGGCCCAGTCACTCGACTGTAAATTTTGGTGGCTGTGCCTCTTTCGAGAACATTCGAGTAAAACGCTTTGTTTGTGCATAGGACGAGCGCGAAAGGTACTGGAATTTTCGAGAGTTGGGAAGGACTATATATAGGAGGGTTTTTGATTGCGGAAAAACAATTAGTGAAACGAAGACAAAGAGTTAGTTAGTTAGTTCACAGACAGTTTACATAATTTCTTAGTAATCGGACAGTGAATGAAATAATGAAGATAAATAGTGTAATATTCAAGTGGTAAAAATAAATTAGAACTATTATACCGAGTGTAAATAAATTAGTAGGCATTATGTAGAGTGTGTTTATAAATTAAGTTTAATACAGTGTGTGTTTCTTTAAATAAATAGATAGTAATTAGCCATAGTGTGTATAATTTTATCCCACAAGTAAAAACTATTTAAATAAATAACAAAAACATTACATTGGTGTCAGAAGTGGGATGATATAAATAAATAATTACGTAAAAATGGTTAAGAGACTAAGTGAGCTGAAAGTGACGGAACTGAAAGCGGAATTGGAATATCGCGAGTTGGAAACGTCCGGAAAGAAGAGTGAATTAGTTAAGAGATTGAAAATAGCTCTGGAAATTGACGGCTTGGACCTGGAAACATTTTTATTCAACGACGAGGCTTCCACCTTAATCTCGTCAATTTCTGCTAATATGGAAGAGAAGATTTCTACCATGAAGAACGATATTTCTGCTAACATTTCCGTTATGAAGGACGAGATTTCTTCCATTAAGAATGATATTTCTGCCGATATCTTATCAATGAAAAATGACATTGCCGCCGAAGTCGACAATAAAATTTCGTCTCTAAAATCAGATATTGAGAATAAGATCATAACGATAGACGAGAAAATAGAGAATAAGATATCAACCATGGACGAGAAAATTGAGTATAAGATAACAACAATGGATGAGAAAATCCAGGAGTTAGAGATTAGAGAGGAAAATGGCAGATTCAAGAACACAAGACAGAAGAAAAAAAGATCCCAACCAACTATGTCAAACAGTTTGAAGCAGCCGCTAGAGCGAATAATAGGTCCGATAAGGTGAAGGCAGTGAACTTAACCATCGCGCTTCGGGGAGATGCCTTAGATGTGCTTTAGACGATACCCTTTGAAGAAACGGATGCCCATCACAAAACGTTGGTCGATGCATTAACTGCTGCTCTTGAATATGAAGCAGCCACGAAGGCTTAGGGGTATAACAAAGTTAGGACCATTCAAGAAGAAGGCGACGAAGATAGTTTTGTCCAGATCGTCAACTTGATAAAAAGCATGGTAGAAAAAATGTCGAAGAAGATTAGATGCTGGAATTGTGGCGAGCTAGGGCATGTACGCAGTTCGTGTAAACGCCCTGGGACTCCAGCAAACCAAGAACCCCAGTCCCAGGAAAACTGGAACGGTTTTTTCAACCATTCAATGCAACCTTTTAAAATGTACGGTGGTATTCCATCTACCGCTGCTGCTTTCTTGAGTATAAGTTTTTTTGTCGCTTCAACAAATTCTCTTTCCGATATTGACGATATTGAAAATGTGTCGTTACATACATTATTATAATTATTAACATTAAAATTCAAGTTGTATGAAGCCACTTCTAAATTGTAAATAGATGAGAAATACTTAGCAAATACGTTTGCAGTATTATTTTCAGTTATGCACGCATTTTATAAATAAAATTTCCTGATTTTGAGTCTTTTGAGACTTTTTTACTTTATTATTATTATTAGTAAAATTCCAAAATTCATTAATTCCAGTAAGTATGTTATCCTCTAGTTTCTTAATGTAATTTTTTTCCTCTACTTCAATTATTCGTTTCAATTTTCTCATCATCTCTATAAACTTTTCATCAAAATAATTTGAAATTGACTCTAATCCTCCTTATTTTTCTTTTTCCTTTATTAAACTTCTTATTTCTGTAGTGAACCAAACTGGATGAGTTTAATAATAAAATTATCTTCATTATAATTTTCATCGAGAAAAACTGCTTCAAGTACCCTTTGAATCACTTTTGGACGAGATAGCCAGCGCACTTCACAATAGTACAGAAGTGAGGTGTAATTAGCTCCCATATCTTCACACAGTTTTGCTAACTTTTAATGGACTGTTTTTTATGTAATTTACAACTTTTGTATCAACTTTGTTAAGTTCCTCGCTTTTATTTTTTTATACGAGAGCTGCTCTGTGGAGCATGCAGTGCGTCCAGAGAACCTCAGGAGCTTTGCTTGTAACTAGTGTTTCAAGACCAGTTTTGTATCCAGACATTGATTGTGATTGTCTTTAGTGACATCAATTGCTTCATCTACTTGTAAGGCGAATTATGAAGTACGCATTCGAGAAACTAATTGGTCGCAAAGATCTTCAGATATAATCATCGATTCTCCTGCCAATTGTATTATCAGCAAGCGGTATATGTCGCAGATGTTTCGCATGATTCGCCAAATATTGTTTTGACCAAATAAATAGCTGCTGGCAAAACTAAGATTTCGGCTATTGTGGGGAGTTTTTTACACTTCGCGATTCTGTAAGACACTAAATATGATGCTAGTAATGTATTTGATGGAATGTGAACAATTTTTTTAAAGTTCCCTTTTGTTTAGCTAACTCATCCATTTTTCTTTGGAAAAATTCTTGAGGCTTACCAACGTATTCATAAAGCAAAGTGTTCCCGATTCTTAAATATGTCTGAAGAGTGAAAATGGAGAATATTCAGAAGGTAATAGTGGCTTCAAAGGGCTCGCGCTTACCTACCTTTTCCTTTTTCTTACGAGAATTTGCTTGCAAAGAAAAGGAAAAGTTTATGAATAGAAAATAAAGCAAAACCTTTTCCTTCAACCTTCTGCTTGTGAGCAGTTTATATTTGAAGGAAATACTTTATTTTAATAAATACGACCTAATAACTGATGCAAAATTCTTGAAAATATAAAAAAAGCTTCGGCTTAATTGGGGCGGCATATTCGGTTATTACACGCAAATGTACAAACAGCTAGTGACGGGCCAGCTACAAATTGGTCTAATGGTATGTTTTGTTTATGAATTTTTAGTAAACCATAAAATATGTGGTAGTTTACTGTATTCAGGTGTTCAGCGATTTGCCCGTCTGGGGGCGGGCTCAGAAGAATACCCCCAGGGGATAGCCCACCTGTCGTAAAAGGCGACTAATAGGTTAGATTCCCAGGAATCTAGAGGAGTAAACCTCGATAAAAAACCAGCGACATAGGGAAGGCAGCTAAGTTGTGGTGTAGTGTAGGCAACGGAAGCCACTGCGTCCGGAGGCAACCGTGAGAAAAAGCCTAGAGGAGTAAACCTCGATAAAACAATCCGTAATCTACGTTGTTAGCTACCGTGGCAATGGATGAATGGCTGCGCGAAAGTCAGTCAGAAACGGTGCCTCCGGGATACCTGGTGACCTCCCGGAGTAACCAGCCTTACAACCACAAGCGGGGCTCTGTGGTGGTGGACATTCAATTCCCTAGCTACTCGTGGGATGGAATATGGACAAAGAAGAAAAAAAAATAGAACAGGAGGTTATGGATGAAGAAAGGCAAGGAAATGGAATTTTTGGTAAGTCGACGAAGGTAAAACGAACGCCTGATAAGGCGGGGGAGACGAGAGGGAGGAGTGATACTGGAGTAAAGAGAAAGGAGGTATCGCCTCTGGAGGACAAGGAACAGAAGAGGAAACTGAAGGAGAAAGGAAAGAAGGAAATGGAGGATTGGGAGGAAGAAGAGAAGGAGAGTGTAGAGAGATTGAAGGATATGGTAAGGCGACTGGAGGAGAAGGTGGAAAGGCTGGAGGAAGAGAAGGCAGCGGCAGAGGGGCGGGTCAAGGAATTGGAGAGGTTGAAGGGAAAGGACGATAGCAACGGGATAATGCAAACACGATGGGAGGTGGGGCAAAGAGACTGGGAAGGATGGCTGGAGGTTAGAGATAGGGACTGGGATGGTAAAAAGGGGGAGGGAATAGAGGTGAAGGTGGGAAATCCAATATTAGGGGATGAAAAGGTAAAGGTGGTATGGGTGACCAAGGAAGACAGTGGAATGGAGAAGGGAATACAGAGGATGTTTAGGGATAGGTACCCGATGTTAGGGGGAAAAGGAGAGGAAATGGAGTGGGTCAAGGAGGTACGCACTACGGAAAGGAATGGGGTAAGGGTGAAGACGGAGGAGTTGATCTGTCGGATGGAGGGAGATTGTAGGGATGAGAAAAAGGTGTTTGAGCTGATGAGTCGACTGTTTGGGGTAGTGGGGAGCGGGGACAGCATTGGACTCCACAGGCTTGAGCAGGTAGAGGTGGAGGTGCTGAAGAAGATGGTGGCGTGGGTGAGAGGTGGCGGAGAGGTGGCGGAGGTAACAATCTATACAGATGGGGAGAAGGAAAAGGAGGGTAGAAATGGGGCGATAATCCTGAAGGATATCGGGGAAGTCGATCAGGAGGGGATCGAGAGGATTAAGAAGGGGTTGAGGGAGATGACAGGTGAGTGGGTGGATAGACTCAGAGTCTCAAGAAATAGGGAGGTGGTAATAGAGGCAAAGAAGGGGGTTGAGGTGAGGGGAATTCTGGGGGAGGTAGGAAGGGTAACAGGAGCTAGGGTGGTCGAAGCGGGGAGGGGAACAAAAACCATTAAAATGGTAGGGATAGAACCGTGGATGGAAGATGAAAAGGTGAGGGGGAAAATAGAGAATTTGATTGGGAAAGGGACAACGGTGATTAAAGTGGTAAGGGAGAGAAACGGGATGAAAATGGCGGTGGTGAGGGCGGAATGGGAAAAAGCGGTAGCCTTTTTGAAAAAAAAGGAGATTAGATTGGGGTGGAACAGGGTAAATATTATAGAGGGTAGAGAGGATGACAGATGCTTTGGATGTGGGATAAAGGGCCATAAAGTAACAGGGTGTAAGGTGAAGGTAGTCAAGGAGAGGAGTAAGTGTTGGCTTTGTAAGAGCGAGGATCACATGGCGAGAGACTGTCGGCAGGCTTTCCTTTGTAGGGTATGTGGGGAAAGGGGACACAGGCCAGGGGAGATAGAATGTAGTAGGGGAAGGGAAGAAGTAGAAGGAGACGATGGAAAAGGTGAAGGAAAAAATGGGAGGGACCCTCTGGACCCCTCAGAGGGGACGAGTCTGGTCAAATAGGAGGAAGGGGACAGCATTGCGCGGGAAGGAGGAATGTAGGGGATGTATGGAGAGTGTTACAGATAAATTTAGGGAAATGCAGGATAGCGCATGATATATTGGATGAAGTGATTTTTAGGAGGGAAGTGGATGTAGTGTGTGGATCCGAGGTGAATGCTAGATATGTGGGGAAGCAGGGATGGATTATGGACGATACAGGAGAAGCAGGAATAAGAGTGGTGGGGGATGGATTAAGAGCGGATGAAGTGAGGAAGGGAAATGGATGGGTGGTAGTGCGAATGGGAGACATGGTGGTGTATAGTGTGTATATAAGCCCAAATGTCAGCCTGGAAGAATATGAGAGGAGCATGACAGGATTAGAGGACGATCTGAGGGTGTCAAAAGGAAAAAGGAGGATCACAAGGAGAATGGTGGCAGGGGACTTCAATGCGAAGAATACTATATGGGGGGGGAAGAAAACGGACAGGAGAGGGGAGATCCTTGAGGAAGTGTTAACATCCAACGGGTTGGTGGTGCTGAATGATGGACTACTGCCCACCTTCGTGAGGGGTGACGGGGGTTCATCATTCATTGATATAACAGCATGTGATGAATGGCTGTGGGAAAGAGTGTTTAGTTGGGGGGTGCTGGAGGATGAGGAAAGCTTGAGCTTACATAGGTATGTGGAGACGGATATAAGGAAAGAGAGAAAGGATTTAGTGGAAGAGTGGGAATGGAAGTGGTCGAAAGCCGAGGCAGAGAGAATGAGGAAGAAAGTAAGAGAAGAGATAGGAAGGGGACTTGGACATGATGCAGATGAATTGTACAATGTGATACAGGGCTGCAAAAGAGAGGGAAAGAGGGGCAATAGGCGTGAGCGGAGGGCCAATTACTGGTGGAATGAGGAAATAGAGGAGCTGTGGAGGGAGTGTAAGAAAGAACGAAGACGGATGCTGAGAGGAAGAGGAAGGATAGAGGGAAGAGGGAGATATAAAGAGAAGAAGAAGGAACTGGAGCGTAGAGTGGAGAGGGAAAAAAGAGGGAAGTGGGAAGAGTTACTGGGGGAATTGGAAAACAATCCATGGGGAAAGGCGTATGAGATAGCGGTGAAGAGGATGGGTGGAAATAGAAACGAGGTTCTAGAGGAGGATTGGGAGAAGGAGATCATAGAGAAATTGTTCAAAGGGGGAGAAGGAGGAGTGGGTGGCAGAATTCAGGAAATCCAAGATATAAGGGGGGTAGTGAAAATGAGGGGGATAAGGCCGGTAGAGAAGTGGGAGGTAGAAGATTGGGGGAGAAATATTAAAGTGAGAAAAGCCCCAGGGATAGATGGCCTGAGGGGTGATATGGTGAAGGGGCTGTTGGATGACAATAGGGAGTACTTCTGGGAACTATTCAACAGGGTGCTGAGGGAGGAGGAGTTCCCGGAAGGATGGAAGGTAGCCAGGGTGATACTGATGAAGAAGGCGGGTAGAGAGGGGAAGCGGGCGGGGGACTATAGGCCTATCAGCCTGCTGTGTGGTATGGGTAAATTGATGGAGGGGATAATAAGGGATAGGATTGAGGAGGAAGTTGGTAGGAATGGGGGTTTTAGGGTAAACCAGCATGGGTTCACGAAGGGGAAATCTTGCATCTCGGCACTGAGCAAGGTGATGGGTTTGGTGGAAAGAGCTAGGGAGGGCAGCTGGAGGAAGAAGAAATTGGCCCTACTCGTGTTCTTCGACGTCGGGAACGCGTTCAACAGTGTCAGCAAACGGGCAGTGTTGAGCGCGTTGCTGCGGCTTGGAGTGGAGCAGGGGTTGGTTAACCTGGTGGAGGACTACCTGACGGGGCGTGTGCTTGTAGACTCCAGAGGGAGGAGATATGAGATGGAGGCTGGAGTGCCTCAGGGCTCGGTTCTTGGACCGACGCTCTGGAAGTGTGTGTTTGATGAGGTTTGTGGGATGGTATGTGAAGAGGGATGTGAGATTACGGTGTATGCGGATGATGTGTGTCTGGTATGTACGGCAAAGGGAGAGGCGGAGATAGAAAGAAAGGCGGAGAGAATGTGCAGGAAGATTGTGGAGAAGATAGAGCGGTGCGGACTGGAAGTGGCGGAAGAGAAGACGGTGGGGTTGCTAGTGAAGGGACGGAGCAGGGCAAGGGAAGTGGGGGTGATGGTTAAGGGAAGGATAATTCGCATGGAGGAGTCTGTGAAATACCTAGGGGTGTGGTTGGATAGCCAATTATCCTTCAAAACCCATATGGTAAAGGCGGCAGAGAAGGGTAAAGTGAGGGCAGCATGGCTGGGGAGATTGATGTGTAATGTGAAAGGGCCGGGAGAGTGGAAGAGGAGGGTAATTGGTAGGACGGTAGAGCAGAGTATGCTGTACGGTGCGGAGGTGTGGGGTGAAAGAGCGGGGGTGAATGCGAGGGTTAGGCCACTTCTGCGGGTGCAGAGAGGGATACTGCTGAGGGTGGTGCAGGGGTACAGGACAGTGGGTGGACTGGCAGCAGCGGTGCTGGCAAGGTCCTACCCATTGGACGTGTTGGCTAGAGCTAGGAGCAAACGCTGGAGGGGTGCGACCAAAGAAGAGGTACGGGAATGGATGGAGGAGGAAATGGAGAGAAGGTGGGAGGAGTATGAGGGCGCGCTAAAAGGAGCGATTGGGAATAGGAGAGATTGGATGGACCGGAAATTCGGGGAGGTGAACTACTTCTTGACACAAGTGCTCACTGGACATGGGTCGAGAGTAGGGTACCTCCACAAGATTGGGAAACGAGAGACTGGTGTGTGCGAGAGGTGTGAAGTGGAGGATGATGTGGGACATGTGTTTAGATGCTGGAGGAACGAGGAAGTGCTGAAGAAGTTGGAGAGGAAACTAGGGGAGGCGGTGTACTGGGAAAACATGGTGGAGATAATGTTGAGGGGGGAGGAGGAATGGATGGAGGTGAGTGGAGTAGTAGAGAGCATGGTAAGGGGGAGAGAAGGACTCGATATGGCATGAGAGGCAGGAGTGATAGGAGGGAGAAGATGACAGTGTGAGCGGAGAGTGTGCGAGGGACCGCCGCCTGTCTCGAAGTATGCTAGGGTAGTGATTCCGAGGCGGGGGTAACGGCGAGTTTGAGGTGGGTTTGGTTGGTAGGCATCTCCTTGGGGATGAGTCCAACACTGTTTGGGTCCTGGACCCATTCGAACATGAGTTTCCCATCTCGGCCCGAAAAAAAAAAAAAAAAAAAAAAAAAAAAGGTGTTCAGCGATTGGGAGTAGGAGAGATTGGATGGACCAAAAATTCGGGGAGGTGAACTACTTCTTGACACAGGTGCTCACTGGACCTGGAACGAGAGTAGGACACCTCCACAAGACTGGAGTGTGCGAGAGGTGTGAAGTGGATGATGATGTGGGGCATGTGCTTAGATGCTGGAGGAACGAGGAAGTGCTGAAGAAGTTGGAGAGGAAACTAGAGGAGGCGGTGTATTGGGAGAACATAGTGGAGATAATGTTGAGGGGGGAGGAAGAGGAATGGATGGAGGTGAGTGGCGTAGTGGAGAGCATTATTAGGGTGAGATAAGGACTCGATATGGCATGAGAGATAGGAGTGCTAGATAGGGAGAAGACGACGGTGTGAGCGGAGATTGTGCGAGGGACCGCCGCCCGTCTCGAAGTATGCTAGGGTAGTGATTCCGATGCGGGGGTAACGGCGAGTTTGAGGTGGATTTGGTTGGTAGGCATCCCTTGGGGATGAATCCAGCACTGTTTAGGTCCTGGATAGAACCCATTCGAACATGAGTTTCCCATCTTCCCATCTTTAAAAATTATGTATTATAGATTTTGTTTTGATTTGATTGGTTTTTTTCGAAAAATGTTACAGCTGCTTGTGTTGATTGCATTTCTGGTAGAATTGAATTAACTTTTAACTTAATATACTGTTTCGTTTTACTGGACCAAAACATATATAAAAAATTAAATTGATTACCAAAAAAAAGCAGCAACATAACTCTTGAAACCTTCGGAAAAAAAACGATTCAAACCGGCACAATTAAGTTCCGGATGGACTTAATTAGAAATCTTTAAATCCCCGAATAATTGAATGGCCCAACGAAACCGAAATGTAAATTTAAATCTACTTCCAAAGTCATATAAAGAATATTATTTATCGGCGTGGAATACAATAACACAGTAATGGGTATAGCGGTTCCGATATTTCGAGTGCCTTTGTTATATTTTCATTCGTCTGAAGTGAGTGTCTGGTCCACTTGAACGCGATCGGGTCTTAAAGCTCTTCTCAACAATATTCGGTATAACTAGCTTTCGGTGGAGAGGCATATTTCAGTCTGTACAAAGCTCAAGCCGATCTTGGGAAACTAAATTAAAATTTAAACTCGGTACAATCGTCCAGTTATGTGGTTGCAGTCCTTCGAAATACTTTCTACTGACCAATTTTATATTGTTCATTCAATTCATGAAAAACCGACCAACTTCGTTCTAGTCGCTAAAAACATATTTTCGAGGATGCTGAACACGAATATGATATTTATTTTTTTTCTAAAACTGGGGGAACATGGTCAAAATTGACTTTTAAACCGAAAATGCGAAAAAAAAGGACGATAATTAATATTTTTTCACGAAAATGTAATGACGTATTCTCCAACCAATTCTAGAGACAATAAAACTAGTCCGAAATCCCCAAAGCATTTTACTTCAAGCAATAAATTAAAGAAATAAATTGTGTGATAAATCCGCTTTTATCAGATATATTAAGTAAAATCGATTGAAACTTTACGAAAAATGGATGCAAAAGGTTCATTTGAAAGAAAAAATGAAATATAAACTTAGTATCATGTTTTATTTTTACGATTCATACAATATCTTTTCGTTTTGTACAAGAAGTTTTGCAAAAACAAATATCGCAACACTGTAAAGTTGATTGCTTGCAAGGGCATAAGAAGGGCAGGAACAAAAAGTGACTATTTTTTGCACTGTGTACTGTACCAAAAGTTTAATTTTTTGCACTGGTACAAAAAGTACCTTAGTGCATAAAAGTAACTTATTTTTGCACTGGTGCAAAAAACACTTCGAATTATCAATCAATTTTTTGGTAAAATCATCAGATATATCAACATTGAAACGTCAAGGAGGGTGGAAATCCTCAACTATAGCGGAGGGCTACATCGAGGAGTCATTTTCCAAAAAAAAAACAATAGCTGCTCAAATTCCAGAAGGTGAACCAAATACCAGTACCAGAAGCTTCACAGTCATCCACATCCACAAGTACAAATGAAACCAAAATTCAAAAAAATCAATGGAAATGAAGTTTGTCCATCACTAACAATTGTAAATTGCTCTAACTGCGATATTAAAATCGAAATCAACTCAAAAAAGTAAAATTAGTACCTAATTTTTGTTGTAATTACCTACTTATTGTGAAATACTCTAATAAAATTTGATATCAAAACATATTTTATTTCGATCTTAGAATAAATGTTGTGTGCAACTCGTGCATAAGCATATTTGTTGCACTAGTTACACAAACTATTGTAAAAGCTCCATAGCTGTGTTACCTTCATAATAATTCGTAAGTATAAAACCATTCTCAATGTTATTTCTTCTGATTTGATTACTGGATTGATCGCTTGGTTCCACTCATTTATTTGCCACAATGCTATTAATATATGCTGCTCTAAAGCGGGCTGAGATGGAGGTAGCATACCGATCGAAACGGTTTTTGCGATTAATAGCTCAAACTTTCCTAAAAACTTCTTCGGTTTCAAAATTTTAATACTGCGTATTCAGAAATATTCTTTAATTTATTGCTCGAATGTAAAATGCTTCGGGGATTTCGGACTAGTTTCATTGTATCTAGAATTGTTCGTGTTCGTGAAAAAATATTAATTATTCGCCGAGAAATCGCGAGTTGATCGTCGAAAATTGTAAAATCGTTTTTTGGCGTTTTCGGTTTAAAAGTCAATATTGACCATGTTCCCCCAATTTTAGAAGAAAAAAAAATGTCATATTCGTGTTCAGCAACCTCGAAAATATAAAGATTGACTGTTTTTAGCGACAAGAACGAGGATGGTCGGTAAACAACGGGGGTGTTCTTCTCCTCTATATTGGTATGATTGAGGCTTGTCGACTTAAGAGAGAAATTGCGGACCTTTTCCAAGACAGTGAAAATGTCATTTCGCGGCTTCTCCGTAGATATCGAGCAACTGGAAACGTGAGAGAAAGACCTAGAGGTGGACAACCAAGGGTCACCACCCCCCGCACAAGATCGTCATCTGACTGAGCCTACCCATAGATAACCTTGGTGTATACCCGTAGAGAACCTCTGAGTACTTGTCGGATCGTACAACATTGTCTTTTGAATGCTTCTGGTTTTTGGGTTTCAACTGAATCAGCCATCTACGAGGTTATGTCTTAAAATGGTTGAAACATGTAGTCCTGTGTATGGGTGATTGCGTGTCATGTAGTAATGTGTAAGGTTGGTTGCGTGTATGGCTAAAGTTTCACGAGAGCTTATTTTCCCAACCCGCACCCCTCACTATTTAGAATTTCTGAACAGATCATTGATTAATTTATCGAGAATAGCATTTTTTCAACACTGTATAGTATGTTTCAAAACTAGCTATCTTCAATGATTTTCCTTGCCCTTCTTGATAAATTAACCAATGGATCTGTTTTAACCAAAAAAATATAAGGTTGACTTTGAAGAAATTGACAGAAATTCTAAATAGTGGTTAGGTTTCATCTGCTACACCACTAATTTACTAACTATTCATATTTCGAATAAATTAAAATAAGAATACAAAGTAGTCATATTGCAACAACATCACGTGCTGAAAATTGTCAGATCTCTCATTTCAGATATTTCACCCAAATTAAATGAATTTAAATGTTTATTATCGTTCAGAATCAGTATATTGTCCAAAACTTCTGAAATATTTAAAAACACACTCATAAATTAGAGATTTATTACACCGTAACCTATGCACAAATGACTGAGGGGCTTCTTTATTATTATAACCGGCATTGACAGTAATTTTAGCTAAAAATATCTGCGTTTAACTAAAATAATCTCCGCGCAATATGTGAATCACTCTTTTTGAAAATTAAATTTTCTTTGTTTCAGATATTAAAGGAAACTCCGGTGATCCCTCAACCTCGGCAATACAACCTGGAACGCGAAATAAGGTGAAAACGCACACAGGTAATTATAACGATTCAATTGCGAAGGTGGAGGCGGCACGACATCCTCCCGCCCCTCAGCGTACACGAGACGTTCCTCGCGCCC